>JAGPOW010003316.1:191810686-191840036 GCA_030014935.1 Caiman crocodilus | reverse complement strand
GGAGCAGCTCAGCACTCCTGCACCTAATGTTTAAGCATCCGCCTCCCACAGTGATTTCTCAAACCCAAGTTAGTAGCCCAGGCTCCTTGCATAGTGCACCAAGAGAGCTAGGATTGGACTAAGAGTCACTGCAACCAAAGTGGTGAGCCGGGGAAGACCTAAGTCAGCCAATACTGAATGCTGAAGAGATGTCTGTGCCTGAAATCCCGCTTCTCTCTTTCATTTAGGCACTTCCTTGCAGGCTCGAGGTAGGTGCCTCTATGTGGTGGGGAACCTTTCCAGGACATAAGTACTTAAGTCTGGACACTAATTACTTGTAGACAGAGCTGCTGGTGATGTCCATGTTTTACATGGTGGCTTAGTGGTTAGCGCACTCACCTTGAGCTAGAGACACTGGTTCTAGACCCTCTACTGCCCAGCAGTGTCCCCTAGCCACCATGCTGAGGGGCAGGCTTGGGTGTGGGTGCCTATCTCTGCTGTTGAAGAGCTATCTGGGGTCTGAGACCCAGCAAGAAAGGCAGGGCCTAACCACAGCCCAGTGAGAAGGACACTCAGCTGTGAGGGGGACGAGACCTCCCCAGCACTCTTATACATTAGCTCTGTTGAAAGCAAATTGCATGAGCAGCCTTGGGAGCAAGGACCAAAGCCTTGGGGCTGCCCCATCCCAGCCTCCTCACTAGGCTAGAGTCAGGTCCTCTTTTGCTTGCTCTTGCTCTGGCTCAATAAGTCTTGGAAGCAGAGCGGCTCTGGCTTCAACAGGAGCACTGGAGAGGACTACAGCAGGCAGGACAAATCTCCACTCACTAACCACCATGCCATCAGTGACTGACTCCAGTGTTTCACCTATACCTCCCATGGGGTTGCAGGTGTGTAATTAAGGCTGGATCTGGCTTAGATCCAGATCTGGGCACATCCTCTGGTGATTTAAAAGGATGAAGCTCCTTTGCTCATGAAAATCTCTGGTCCACATGCTTTTTCCCATGGACTGAAACCCTTAAAAACACAAAGGTTAGAAACACCCCACCTACCTTCCTGTGTGGCCCGGGTGAGCTGGGCTGGAAGTCCAGGGCTAGGTAATCCACGCTCCCTGAGCTCTTCTTTGGTGCCGGGCTGTTGGTGCCGCTAGGAACAGGAGAGGCTGATACTGGATTTTGCTAACACAGGAAAAAGATGGGAAAGGAGTGGTCAATGCAAGGAGAATAAGGAGGGGTAAGGGGGGGACCTAAACACGTTCACCACACAAACGCATTTGTGGTCCTTTAAAATGAACTCCCATTGATCTCTAAATGATCTCTAGAATGGTGATTTAGGCCAACCCTGACAGGCTTGGAAAATGGGCAGATGTAAACCTGATGGCCTTCAACTCTGAAAAATGCAACGTACTCCACCTTGGGAAGAAAAACCCGTAGCATGCACATAGGCTTGGCAGTGCTACGCTCACTAGCACCATGGCCGAAAGGGACTTGAGGGTCACGACTGATCACAAGATGAATGTGAGCCATCAATGTGCTTGTTGCAGCTGGCAAAGCAAGCAAAACTCTGGCTTGCATCCACAGATGCTTCTCCAGCAAAGCCCAGGATGTCATCCTCTCACTGTACTCAGCCTTGATGAGGCTGCAGCTGGAGTACTGCATCTAATTCTGGGCTCCACAATTCGAAAAGGATGTGGAAAAGCTTGAGAGAGTCCAGAGGAGAGCCACGCGCATGATCAGAGGGCAGGAAAACAGGCCTTTTGATGAGAGGCTGAGAGCCATGGGACTCTTCAGTCTGGAAGAGCGCAGGCTCAGGGGTGACCTGGTGGCAGCCTATAAGTATATAGGGGGTGTAGATCAGGATCTGGGGGAACAGCTGTTCAACAGAGTGCCCCATGGGATGACAAGGTCGAACGGTTATAAACTCCTGCAAGACCGTTTCAGGCTGGATATAAGAAAGGACTTCTTTACTGTCCAAATCCCCAAGGCCTGGAACAGACTGCCGCCAGAGGTGGTGCAAGCACCTACTCTGGACTCCTTTGAGAGGCATTTGAACATATATCTTGCTGGGATCCTGTGACCCCAGCTGACTTCCTGCCCTTGGGGCATGGGGCTGGACTCGATGATCTTCTGAGGTCCCTTCCAGCCCTAATGTCTAAGAAATCTATGAATCCATGAATCTAAATGAGCAAGAGCAGGATCTCTCTGCAAAGGGGGGCAAGGACCATCAGCAGGCTGAGTTACATGCTGTTGTGTGGCCCAGCTTAGCAAATCCTGTAAGCAAATGCCTGACTCCATGCACCTGAGCAAACTCCCTGACTTTAATGGTATTCCAAATAGGTCCAAGGCCAGTCCTCAGCCCACTGGGTTGCCAAGTTTAAGGCTTGCTAGTATCTGTAGTCGATGACCAGAATTACTTCCAGCCACTTTTGGTTCCACAAAGTGATGGACAGGTGCCCACACTCTGAACTGGGTTGACTGGCAGCAGCTTTCAGTACCTGTCCAACTCGAACTCTCACTCCTAGCTCTATAGTAACATGCCTGAGCTGTGCTGTTGTGGCAATCACAAAGAAACCCTACTGATCTGAATGGGACTATTTACGTGCCTAAGGTTACACACCTGCCTCAAGCACAAATGGCAAGTGTCAGCACTCTGCGTGGGAGCAGGACCAAAACAATGCTCCCCAAAATAAAATGGGTGAAATGCAACACGGAGCCAAATAAAATCACAGAGTTCTTGATTCTTGTTGTGGAGGAGAACGTAACAAAGTGAGGGACACACAGGTGGGAGGCCCTTCTTGAGAAGTGGGTGAATGCAGGTGAGGGCCTGTTTCTGCTCTCCAAATATAAATAAGAACTGCAGAACAATGCTTTCGAATGCCACGTTCAACACAACCACCCACTGGCCCACATAGGAATATGTGCAACATTTGCCACATGGTGTCATTAAGGCCACCTAGCTCTGTTTGTATTCATAGAGCACTGGAGCCTTGGTGGAAGCTGACCACCCATCCTACGAGGGCTCGGCTTACCATGGCCACGTAATTCTCCTCGCTGTCTCCTGAGTCAGTGCTGGTGATGCTCTGGGTGGAGACAGGGCGGCAGTACTGATAAGAGCCTGAGTTGAAAGTCTGGCTGTAAAGAGAGGATGCCACATGTTACTAAAAAACACAGGGCTTTCCCTGTTCACCCTCACTGCGGGGGTGACAGCAAGTCTGGGATCCAAATCAAAACCTCCTTGCACTCTGTGGGGTTCAGGTGCTGGTTTTGGTCTGGACAGAAACGAGCCAACCTTCTCCGCTGCACTGGGGGTTCCAAATCTGACTTTTGCGTCATGTCTAGTTAATAGCATCCTATTTCTTTACATATCCTTAGCTACCCTACTATCACATTGCTTGAATCCAGGCTCCATAAACTCTTTTATCTCCCAGGAAGTATTTAATTATAATCCCTTTATCATAGTGTATTAGGCCAGGCTCCTTGGAGCTACAGCAGTCGGCTTGCACTAGCTCCTTGCTAATCACAGCTGCAGGCCTCTGATTACTGTGCAGTGGGCTATCTGAATTTTGCTGGAAAACAAAGCCTTGAAGGCGTCATCTTGTTTTCAATCAACCCAATCAAATTATGTAGCATAATATAATGTGATCAGAGCCTGGTAGAAAAGCTTGTGTCTTCCAAAAAGATACTTGGTGCTTTGCAGTACCATGCGATTAGCTGATAGGAGAGAATACCATTTGCTTCTGCATGGCTGGACACACTGTCAGTCATACCTCCCCCACTCTGCACTGTGTATTTCCTAGTGCGGTGACCCACGCTTGCAGCTCTCAGGCCCTGCAGGTGGTCTCCACACAATCCAATTTATTGGCATGGCCATAATAGCCAAGCCTTGCTCATTTCTCCTACTGGGAGATGTTAGGCGCTGAATTAGCAGCAGAACTGGAGTTGTGTAAATCCTGTTGCTTTTGGCTTATAGCAGTAGTTGGCAGTTTTTCAGAGGTGTGGGCTGCAACAACGCCACTTGGCTCCAAGGCAGGGTCGCGTTCCAGCCCTTCTGCCACTGTTGCTTTCCCCTGCAGCCATTTCTCCCCCACAAGCTGTGGTGTGGATGCAGCTCCCCACTGCCTGGCCCTGGGGCCACTCCTCGCTATTTGGGTCCTGCATGAGCGTGGGCAGAGCCTCCCTGCCTCTGACATGGTACTGAAGCTCTCGTCTCCAGTCTCCATGGGCTATATCCTGCGACTCCCTAAGCCATATTTTCCTGACACCTGGCTTACAGGAAGTTGGTACGAGGCTTCGAGGCTTCCGTTTTTGAAGTTCATCACAGTCACTTCACTTCTGGGGATCACAACCATCCTCGAGTGCCACCTGTTTTGCACTGAAACTGGGAGTTTCAGAGCATTTTGGTTTGAAATCACACAGACCCTCAGGTTCACCTGAGTTTGGGTTCACCCATATGTGCTATGAAGCCCATGTCTGCTCTGAGTTTGGACAAAACCTGCCTGGCCTTTGGGAATGTTTGCAATTATGAAAAAGATAAACCTCTCCAAGGGATATTTAATGGGTTACTTTGCAATATGCCGGATGCTGGCATGGAATTTGGGTAGTTCCCCTTATATTCAAGGAATCTGATCGTTACAGCCCAAGCTGGAATACAAATAAATACTATTCTGTGTCTCACTGTAAGTGAAAAAGCTAAACGTGAGGCCCAGATCAGGGCCTCAGCTCTGGACGCTTCCATGATGTGAGAAAGTCTGACTTAGATCCAAACTTTGCAGGACTTCCTTGTTCACAATCAGGGTAGGTAGGACAGAGCAGCAAAGCTGGGATCCAAATCTGAACATCCCTGAAGTTTGTGGGTCTTCTGATGTAGGCTGTTCTAATGGACCAGCCTACAACCTGGAATCCAGAGCCCCTCAAATATTTGGGGAAGTTTAGATTCAGATTTGAGTATCGCCACTTAGGCCCATTTCTAGCTTGGACTCAAAGGCAAGCCTTGTAAGATAGAAGACATCCCTATAACAGCAACAGTTGGGAAAGAAACTGCTTTCCATCTTTTAAAGCCCAACACATGGAAGCTAAGCAAGGTAAGGAGATTGGCTCAGGTGACGTAAATGTGGCCTGAATCTGTCCTAGGACAGGAATTAAGATTCCATGTACTCACGTTGGTCTGGACCAGGATTTGGTGACTGGAGACTTGAAGGGAAGTTCATCGATGACAGTGTTGTTCCTCAAGTCCAGAGGCGTTGGCTTTGCTAGAACGGCACAGAGGTTTTTATTTAGCAGAGAACATGTTTGGGCCCAGAACCACTGTAAGTATTAAAAAGGACAAAGTGCAATGACATCCCTAGCCAGGAAGGTGATCTGCTACTTGTTTTCAGCAACTTGTTTCAGCTCTTACATTAGCCAACCCACACAGCACCTTGGCTTTGCCAGGAACACAGAATTCTCCATCCAATGTGCGCACACAGCTCCCAACGACTCCACAGGGAACGGGTGCCTGAGGGGGTGCATGCTATTAATTGAAAACGTCCAAATGTGCTGTTCATTAAGCAAGGCTTAAAGTCCTCCTAATGCCTCACTGGAACCGTGAAAGCCTCACTCTATTGATCTCGTCAGTCCACAAATAATCTCATCGGTATGCCACTGAAGTGCAATGATTTTTGACTAGGACGTTTTCCCCCAGGTAGGGTTTTCACAGGAAATCTGCCTTCTACTATGAAAGCTCCCTGCATTGCTGCAAGGGAGAGGTGAATGCTGCTTTTCAGATGGAAGGGGAATTGCTGACAGTCATAACAGAGTCTTTCTCATCAGGGCTGGCTTCACAGATTGTGGGGCCCTGGGCAGCTGTGGGGGGCAGACAACTGGTGACTTCAGCAGGTCAGTGCGGTTGCAGCGCAACACTGCAGAAACACAGCGTCTATTTCTGCCGCTCAAACATGCAAATGTATCTTACTAAACCCAATCAAGATACAAAACATGCAAATGCGACTTAGCCTCGTAGTTTCGAAAAATGGATTTTCATGTCTGGGCCCAATGTGCAAGGCCCTGCTCTGTGTGGCCACCATGGCAAATGCCCTGCTGCCCAGCTGGAAGGCCAGGCCTGCGTTCTCTCAATGGGCATTACCACTGTTGGAGCCAGAGGCAAAGCTCCCATCCTCTCAGGCGCCGGCTACCTCCTGCCAGTTGAACTTCACCCTCACTCACTTGGCATCTGAGAGCTGCACAAATGTTAAGGGTGGGGAAGGAGGGGAGCTGAAAATCACGTGGGGTCACTTCCTGCATAAGACAGACCACAGAACAAACACCCAGTCCTCTCCTCCTTTGGCCATATTCTCATGCAGTGTTGGCTGGCAGCTTAAACCCGCCATCTTCGTGCTGGTCAGGACCTCTGTTCTTATTTCCATATTCTCCTTTCTGTAAGCTAGCTAGCTTCCCTGGCGTCTTCTCAGTCTAACACCTGGTACTTCCATGCCCCAACAATGTCTTAGCAGTATGATCTTCCTCAGCCCCCACCTGCCTTACCTCAAATGCACTGTTCCCAGGGAAGGAAAAAGCCAGTGGTTCCTCCATTTCATCCTCAAAGGATTGGGCCTAGAGACACACAGGCAGCAGCTGCCCCGGGGATGCTGCATCAAAAGATGGAACTGTGCACGGTGCTCTAAGGTACCGTCTCTTATCAAAGGGTGAATTTAAATGACTAGCTCATTAACCAGTCGCAGCTTATGGCAGCACCAAATGTCTAATTATTATAGTGGTACCTGCAGACACGAGCAGTGAGTATTACCTTTCCGGTCGGGTTTGAGGTTGCGGTTGACTGGAGGGGGCTGGATTTCGCTCAGCCGCCTGTGACACTGGGCAATGGCTCCTCCTTTGTGTACTGGGAGGGTGACGGAGGACAGTCCCATTATGTCCAAGTGATGCGGCCCCGGGCTCATTGGGATGTAGAGACCCTGGGCATTGTCAGTTGTTTTCTCCATGCTGAGCAGGGATGAGGAGCCTGGGTTCATCGGGACGTAATTGTCCTCTGAGTCAGTGCTGTGGGAGCGTGCCACGGCAGCTCTGGCTTGCTGGAAAACACAGAAGGTGTGAGTGGTCAAGAGGATAGTCAGTGAGGTACGGCAGGTGAGGCGCCTTCCTCCCATCCTTATCCAGCATGGACCCGCCTTCAGAGGTGGGGCAGCATTAGAGGGCGTTTTCACACGTGCTCTGGGGTGGGGAGAGCGCTTGAATTAGAGCAGCTCCAAGAGTTGCTCTAATGAAAGTGCTTGCAGCGTCTTGTGTATCAGCATCCTGACACTTCAAACTGCCAGCAGGGGTGCTTGGACTAAAGCTCATCGAACGAGCTTTAGTTAAAGTGCCCCTGTCATCGTCTTGAGCTGTGGGGATGCTGATACAGGAAGCGCAGAGGCTGGCTGGAGCGTGCTAAATAGCACACTCCAGCGGACTCCAGTCTGATCTGATGTGCTGTAATTACGGCACACTGGAGCAGCCTCTCTGCACATATACAGCACTCAAAGATTTCCTGCCATGGCTCTGTGTGTAATGCTGCCTCACTCAGTTCCTGCAGCTCAGCAGTTTGGGTGTCAAGTGCTGGGAGCTGAGAAGATCCTCTGAATTTCCAGAGCCAAGCCCTTCCTTATGACGGGAACACATGTTTAGGAGCTCTGCAAGCTCAGAAAAGAGCTTCTTCAGTTCCGCTGGGATTATGTTGCTCTGCCCCAATAATGATCGGTACCAAAATGGTTCCAGGGTCTTTACCAAAAGGGCTCACTGAGCTCCAGGAACAGAGCAGAGCCAACCAGGGGTGGGGGAATTCACCCAGGGAAGCTGCAAGCTGAGTGGGAGATGGGAGAAAAGGTCACTCTGTTTCTTGTGCATCGCTGCACATCCAGGCTTCAGCTGTGCCTGAAATACAGTGTGAGGCTACTGTAATGGTATTCCCAGCAAAGGGAAGCAGGAAATATTAGAAGTCTCAAGAAAAAGCCTGTTCTGGCAACATTTCCAACTCAAGTTTCCCAGGCTCAGCTTTCAATGAGCATCCAACTCTCTGTGGGCTGCTCTGAGCTGCCACTTCCATCAGTGAAACTTTGTGTAAGGAGCCAAACTGACCCTCAGTTGTGAGAGGAGGGAGGCTAGCTAATTGCTGTGGTCATTGCATTGGTCATCACCAGGGGCAGAGCCAGGAACTTCCATGGAGAGGCTAAGGGCTGGTCTGCCTGGGGATACTGGCTGAAACAGCTGTTCCAGTGTAGCAGCTCTGGGGTTGTTCCCAATGTGGACAAATGTATGTCAGGGAACTACCCTGGGATAGTGATTGGGCTCTGAATTCACAGCTTATTTTTTCCTGGAAAAAACGTCTCTACATCAACAAACCCTAAGGCCTGCTTTTGCTGAAACCAAAGAAAAGGCTCCCATATATTTCACTGAACCTTAAGTCTTCTAGCTAGCAGATGGAGCAGTTTCCTTTCCTCTGTGGAACAGAAGATACTGGCTACATCTACACAAGATGCATACAGAGCTTGTTCCTACTGTGCAGCAGCGTCACAGGGCACCAGCTGTGACACGACACTACTGTGCAGTAGTAATGAGCTACTGCGCGGTAGTAACACGCTACTGTACAGTCAGCATCACAAGGGAGGTTCGTGGGAATGCTACCGCACAGTAATGCTGGTTACTGCACAGTCATTTAGTAATTGGGTATGCAAGTATTAAATGACTATGCAGTAACAACTGCACAGTCAGCGTCTTGTGTAGACACGGCCATGGAAGAGCACATGGTGCTGACACTAACTTACCATGTAGGAGCTGAACCCGTCATTCACAGATTCTACTGACTGCACAGTGCCGCTGCTCCCATGCTTGGGGTACTCATAAGTCTCACAGGAAGAAGCTGCAACACAGTCATGAACACTCAAGTTATTGCCTTAGCTCCAGAGCCAGCCCTAAAAAATGCAGCCTTTAGAAACAGAACCACAGACACAGACCATGGGAACAGCTCTATCATTCGCTTTTAACTTTTCCTGATTACTGCTGCAACATAAATGACATATGTTGATATTTAGGTGGGCGGGTGAGTAGTTTTGAAGCCATGCAAATGTTCTCATTATATTTTTTATATTGTATCTCGGCCAGCTTGGCCTGGGTACTCCGCAGCTGTTTTAGTCACTTGTCAGTAGTGAAGACTTGGAAGAAAAGATAGCATTTGGCTATAACTGATATAGCTCAGACTGGAATGGATGTCCTGGATGGGAAGTTACAGTCTCCTCTACTAATCAGCTCCCTGCAGTTTGAGGCTAACCATTCATGTGTGCACTCAGCTGGACACATACTCTGCTCATTTGCAAGAAGTTCTGAAGAAGCACAGCTCAGAAGGAGAGGCGGAGGCTGTGAAAATCACATTGCAGGGGCACGGAAAAACACTTGGAGGTGTTTTATGTCTCTTGCCCAAAATTATGTCAACAGCAAAATCATGGCAACTGTGGACAGGAGCAGCTTTTGAAAATGTTGGCTGTGTTTTATATTAAAAAGGGAATGCAGTGAATATGTAGGCTCTGAAAAATATCTGCATCTAGACTGGACTGTTCCCAGAGTCTGGAGGTGATGGGATTCAGGATTTTGGCTCATCCTTTTAAATACACAGGAAGAAGGTAGGGTAGGCTTGCACCTTATAGATGAGGGGTTGGCAATATTTTTGGGCAGAGTGCCAAAAACACCTTCAACCTCAACCTGCAAGATGCTGCAATGCCAGGGATGGACAGTAGGGGAGCTGCAAGGGGCCCAATCATTGTTATGACAACACAACCCTGGACCCTTCCCCGCCGCCCGCCCTGAAGCGCACATGCCAAGCAAAATGCCTTTGTGTACTATGCTTTGGCAGCCATACCTGGGGTTGCCTACCCACTACAGACTTACCAAAGAGTATGTAAATGTGTGTGTATATATATGTGTGTGTGTGTGTATATATATGTATATATATAATGTATGTATTTATGTGCATGCATGCGTGTGTGTATGCACACACACACCTCTCTCCCTCTCAGTATATATATATACACAAAAACATACATATGCATGTGTGTGTATACACACACACGCATATATATACACACATACATACCCACATATGCATATGAATGTGTCCAAACCCTTCAGCTGGTTCTTATCTATTTTTTCTGATTTCAACATCTGATGAAGTTAACTTCAGCCCACAAAAATCTGTGCTATACATGCATATATATACACACACACACACACACACACACACACATACATATGTGTGTATGCGTGCATCTGTCTATCTATGTATAGCAATAGTTTTTGAAGGCTGAAGCTCGCTTTATCAGATGCTGAAGACAGGAAAAAATAGACGGGAACCAGCTGAAGGGTTTGGACACACCCAAATACAGGGCTGTTCAGAATATGCCACAGGCCTGTCTCATGAAAATGTAGAACCAACTGGCCCAGCCGGCATGAACTGATTCCAGCTGAGGTATGCCAATGCAGATCTGGGAGGATCTGGCTCAGTATCTCTCGACTGGCATGAAGTCAGCCTCCTTGGCTGTACAAGCAACCCCTGTTCCCAGGGAAAAAGACACCTCTACCTCTCCTCATCTGCATGCTAAAGACTGTGCTTTACCTCGGAGCAGCCTGCTGTTCTCCACGGCTGGCAACGTGTTCCTCCTGGGAATGGTAGCCGCCAAGAGGACCAGGCCAATGCTTTCACCGTTTTGTGGACGCAGTGGAGGGCTGCCCCACTGAGGCTCCATCTGCCCTGGTTTAGGTGGCCGAGGTGGAGGGGCAGCGGGAGATTCACTGGAGGCTACAGCCAGTGTGTTGTGGTTCTTGTCCAGGGTGAATGTCCTTGGGTACTGGTAAACTGAGAGAGGAGTCATGGGGATATCATAGGAGTCTGTAGAGAGCTCCCCAAACTCCTTGCACAGGGTGTTATTGGGAGTCTTAAAAGTGTAAACCTCCTCGTTATCCGTTTCGGAGCTGGTGAGGCTCGACTTGGTGTAGGAGCCGAAGCTCCGCGGGAGGTCATAGGCGCTGTCCCTGAGCTCAGAGTTGTGTCTGCTCGGCTTCGGCAAGCTGTAGAAGCCACGGACTTGCCTGCCAACCCCATTCACACAGTGCCCGTTGCCCTGCGAGAGCTTTTGAACGGCCGAGTCACTTCTCATGAAGAACGAAGACCTTGTAGCCTGAGAGAAACTTGCACTCCTAGGAAAGAAGAAAGGGCTGTGGTTTAGTCCTCCGAGGCATCCTGTCTGCTGACTAAGGCATAGACCTAGCTCATCCCCTGCCTTGCTGTGCAATCACAAGCACCCTGAGGACTGTTGTCCATAAAGAGATAATCCTGACCATGTTGAAAGGACAACTATGGAAGTCAAACAGAGGAAGGGGCTCATTCACTTGGAGCCACCTGCAAATGTCTCACATGGCGGGGTTTTGTGGGAGGGGGAAAGTTTTGCAGTCCAGGCCCTCCTGGCACTAGCTCACTTGCTACAAGGGATGAAGCCAGGTATGATTACTGCAGCTCAGATGAAAGGCAAGAGCCCCCCAGGAGCCCGCTGATAAATGGGATGATTCAGTCAGGCTGGTAGCCCCAATGAGCCCCTGCTGACGTTCCCTCTAATGAGCCCTCTATTCCAGCAGCAGTTTTAGTAGTAATAATACTGCTGGGGGTGACCCAACAGCAGCAGTGCTGTGAGCTTCCTCTCATGAGTGCCAATCCTGTGCATGCTCAGAGATGCCTGTAGGCCAAAACAAGCTCCTGCCGTTCCTCCCTGCCTCTGCCAGCTCCACATCTGTAACTGAAGTCACTACTGCCAAACCTCCCTGTGCTTCTGGTGGCTCCATTCAAGCAGCGGGACTGCCAGGGCATGAAAGGCACACTGCAAAGGCAATAGCTATCCTTCCTTAGCTTTCACGATGCCCCTAACTGTCCTCTTCACTCTCTGGTCTTCCCTTCAGCAAAGCCTTTGGTGCATCTGCCTCATCCCTCCTCTGTGGGGGTCCCACAACCTTTCTGTAGGCCACCTATTCCAATGCTTGGCCACCTTCATAGTCAGAAAGTTCCCCCTAATCTCCAGCCTAAATTCCTCTGCTAAGCTGGAGGCTGTTGCTCCTAGTCCTGCCCCCTACAGCCACAGAGAAAAGTCCATCTCCATCCTTTTTATAATTATCCTTCAGGGATTTGAAGACTGTTATCAAATCCCTATCCAGTCTTCTCCAGACTAAATAACTTTAGTTCTTTCAGCTTTTCCTCACAAGTCTTGCTTACCAGATCCCTAATCATTTTTGTCACTCTCCACTGAACTCTTTCAATTTGTCCACATTTTTTTTGAAGTGTGGAACTTAAAACTGGACATGATACTCCAGGGGAGGCCTCACCAGGGCTGAACGGAGGGGAAGAATCATTTCCTTTGGTTTGCAAATGACTCTCCTGTTAATACAACCCAGGATTTTGTTGGCCTTTTTTGCAACAAAAACACTCTATTGGCTCATATTCAGCTTATGGTCCATGTAGCTGACAGGTCCTTCTCTGCAACAGTGCAGCTGGGCCAGTCATTCTCTAGTCTGTATTTGTGCATGAACCTGCTCCATCCCAAGTGCAGAACTTTTCACTTGTTCGTGTTTGCATGTGTTATCTGACTGATCTCAGACCACGTTTCCAGTTTATCTAGGTCATTCTGGATCCTCGGCCTACCACCCAGTGTATCTGTAAATCCACCTAATTTGGTATCATCTACAAATTTGCTAGAGGTGCATTCAAACCCCATTGTCCATGTCCTTAATGAAGATGTTAGATAATATCAGACCCAAGACAGCCCCCTGAGGAACCTGCTTGATATCTCCTCCCAACTAGACATTGAATCACTGATGGCTACTCATTGAGTGGATGAAATCAAGTGCTGAGGTGAACCCTGCTGTTCTCATGCGCTGAGTAGGGTGGGGGTCTGGTGGAAAAGCAGTATGCAATCACGTCATTCAAGACTGCATAGTAATGTGTATGCACAAAGGGGTGTGTGACATTAAGTCTGGTGTTTCCAAACCCTTTTTTGAATCCTTAGCTTTCTTTCAACGTAGTTTTTGTGTGTGTGAATACATCTCTAACTTTTTTACAGATATCGTCTTGCCAAGACAACCCCCATCTTCCACTGATGTGGAACAGCAGATTTGGTAGATCAGTCTGACCCTGTTCAGGCATTTCAGACAGTGACTGTGCAAACCTGCCTGCATCCAGACCTTGCTGTTGTTGCATTACTGACAGAGGGATGAGGAGGAAATAATATTTTCCCACTGACGTTTTCCACTGCAGTGAGCTACACAAGGGAGTTAAAAGCTTCACAGCTGTGTAACTTCTACATGTGTTTTGCTGGGCTAGTGAGGTGATGGCTTTAAGGACCACATGTGGTTCCTGCAGTGTGTAGGGACAAAGGTGCTATTTGCAAAAACTAGCACAAGGTGGCACTAAAAATAGGGCTCCTTTGACAAAGGCAGGAATGGCTGGAGGAGAGCAAGTGGATCCTCAGCCCTTGGTCTGGCAGCTTGATTCTGACAGTGAGTGTTTTTACTGGTAGTGAAAGTCAGCTGCAGCAGGAAGGATCTGCAGAGACTGGAAAAATCCTGTACATTTTGACCCTTCCTCTCTGTCATCCCCTCCTCATTGTTCACACTCATTCAAGCCAGATCCTCCCTGCTCAAAGCAAGCCTGGCAGCTGGGGCAGGTGGGGGAAGTACACCCTTCTTGCTCTAAACACTGCCCTGGATAAGATGGATAACCACAATCAGAGCAGGGTCTGGATGCAGGCAGGTTTGCACAGTCGCTGTCTGACGTGCCTGAACCAGGTCAGACTGATCTGCTACCACATCCACTCTTTTATGTAAATGGAAGGCAGGCAGTTGTCTTGGCAGGACAGGCTCACAAAAAGATTAAAACTAGAACTGATATCACTAGTCTGGGGTAACTTCCCAGAGGACAGAGGCCCTCCAGCAGAGGAGGCATGATGAGAGGGTGAGAGGGACTGACCACAGGGCAGCCACAATCTGGCCATCCCTAGCTAGGGACATAATGTATATTAGCCCTGAGGCTGCTCTACATTATGCCACAAGTCAAACCACTTCACAACTACCAGAAGGCACATTAGAGAGAGCCCAGAGCATTCATTACTGTTCCTTCCTCTCAGCTGTCTACATTCCCTGAGGCCCGGGGGCTGCTCTTCTGCCCCAATTCAAGAACAAATCCCACCCAGGTCAGTGGAAGATGTGTCAGCTTAAGTGACCTGCCCAAGGTCCGACAAGCAGTGGCAGGGCTGGACACAGAACCCACAATGCCCGGCGGGCGGCCCAGGGGTGGAATGGCAATCCTGGTGAGATACAGCCCTCCTCCCCCAGTCCCGTACCTGGTGTTTTCTGACTTTCTGCTCATGCACTGGTGGAGAAATAGATAGTCTTGCGGGGCGCTGGCCGACAGGGTGGTCTGGATGGGGTTGGCGGGCGAGTCAAACGTAAATAAAGTAGGTTGACTCGAGTGGGAGGGTGCGAAGGACTTCCGCTCTCGGAGCAGGCGATGACTGCTTCCGTTCAGCTCCGCCGGGGAGGAGCGAGGCCCGTGGCTCATGGGGATGTTTCGCAGGGTGTCTGCACAGGGAAGAACAGAGCTATCATTATATTCGTAGTGCTTTGTATTTCTACCAGCATCAGACAAATGTGGGTCCCCGCTCCTCAGTGAGGACAGAGATGCAGAGATTTGCCCAAGGACACTGCCCAATGGGCTGAGGATTGAGCCAGTGCTTGAACTCAGGTTACTCCACTCTGCACACTGGGACTCTGCCCACCAGACCAGTCTACTCCCCTGCCAAGCCAGCTCTGCCAACCTACCAGCCCTATGTTCCTGGTGGTTACCCAGAGTGTGCTAAATCCAGGACTTAAGGCTGGTGATTTGGTGCCTTTCCAAAGCACCTGTGATTCACACCAACACTTTCCTTCGCCTTTCCTTTCCATTCCTCACCAAAGCACCCAGGCATCGGTAGAAAGTGACACAATTACATAGGAGGCTACTATATTCCTATGCACACGTGTGTGCGTGCGCACACACACACAAAAGTTCCTACTTTCAAAGACACGTGGATGACCTCCCTGCATACTTTCCTCCTTGTAAGCATGGTTATGAACACCTTCATAAACCATAAAATGTGTCTAACGGCACAGAGATAAGCCAACCCTTGTTCCAGGAGAACAGGTTACTAGTAGTAGAAGGAACTGAGTGGACGTGAAGTAAACTGTCCAGGAGCCTGATCCAATTAAGAAGCAGGCTGAGGGGAGGGAAGTTGCCTTGCAGGAGGTTTTCAGCACTTCATGGCAAGGGGAGACAAACGCTCCTCTACTAGCTCCTGTGAAGGTCAAGAGTAACTTCACTGAAGTCAGAGAAGTCAATTCTCAGCTGCCTGGTGCCTTTGTAATCATTGCCACCAGTGCTTAAACTTCCACGATCTTACCACAGCAGAACACAGCATTGCACGCCCTTTTCTTTGCAGCGGTGTAAATGGCTACACCAGACGCAAAGCTGCAGACCCGCCCCCCCACATCTCTCTCTGGCATAGGAAAGTTTACAAATGGTCTGTATTTCTGTAGCACTGATCATCCAAAGAACCTCCTGCATGCTTTAGAGGGGGGATTTCAGTAAGCCTCACAACATCTTTGTCAGGAGTGACTGCTATGTCCAATTTACAGGTGGGCAAATTGAGGCATGGAGTGGTAAAAGCATTTACTTACCCCAGGCCACACAATGAATCAGAGACAGGAAAGCCTCCCAGGCTCCTGAGTCTCCTCTCTCATTAATTTTGTGCTATTCTTGATTTACACCCGTATAGAAGTGGGAGTAGATTCAAGGCCTAACTCTACATCTCATTTCCTCATTGCTATAGGCACTGCCCTCTCTGGGACTGAAGGAGTAAAAGCCTCTTCAAACATTTTGTGTTGTTTCCATCTAACACACCCCTAGGGAGTGAGAATAATAGTGCTGACATTCCAGCACGCTGCTAAATGTACTCCAAGAGCTTGAACCGGGCATGAATTTTTACAGCCAAGCTGTAAACCCCATAAAAAATAAGCTGTAGAATAAATATACTGGCAAAGCAGAGGGGGGGGTGCAGAGCACAAGCAGCTTGAGGGCCTCCTACACATGGGCTGCATGGAGGGATATGCTTTTAGAACCAAAGATGGTCTTCTGGTCTGGCCTCCTCCATACTGCAAGACCCTTGCCCTGTTGTTTCTGCATCCAGCTCTTTACTTCTGTTGGCCCTGAGCAGATCAAGTTTGAAAGCTGTGAGTAAATCCCCCTAGCCCTGGGGAAGTGGCTCCAGAAGTGAACTGCTGCTGCTTGATTTTGAGAGGATGGATAATTCGGCTTCTACATCCATTCGCCCCTGAACTGTCCTGCTCCGTAGGGCAGGCTGGTGCCAACTGTGCTGTTGGCTTTGGGAGGTGGACAGTTGTACACCGGGGCTGGACTTCACTCAGGGACTCATTGCACGTGGGTCAGCATTTCAGAAGCAACAAGCTGCCTGCCAAGCTACAAATAGGTCTCACAAATAAATGTCACAGAAATAACAGGCCCAGCCGTTACCCTGGGAAAGCGACCCGTGAGGTCAAAATCCTGGTAGGCTGGTATTTTTATTAGGTCTACAGTACCTAGAAGAGTATTAGCTGCTTAGGGCCAGATTTCTTGAGCTATGTAGGTGTTACATGGCATTTGCAAAGTGCTGAGGGTACCTAACTCCCAATGGGCGTTACATAAGGATTCCCTTGGCCACTATGTAAGAAGACTGAGGCCCCAATCCTGACTACCTGACTCCCCTTTGTGCCGCTTTGGTAGTTCAAATCAGCTGAATGAGGGCCCCCATATACAGGGGAGCCTTCCGGCAGAGTCCCCTGCTTGCTAGCCTGTGTGAAAGTCCTGCTTTGTTCCTATAGTTACTAGTGCTAAACAGATTCACTTAGCACGTGCCATAATCACACCTTTGCAGCACTGTGCCGCTTCAGGGTGCGAGGGGAGGCAGGGCTGTGGAAGCTTTGCCTTTGATAAATGCACTGCGAGATCCCTCCCAGTACATACAGAGTTACCTCGCCGGGTGGATCCAGCGCAAGTGCCGAATCCCTTGACACTGCTTGCTAAAACCCCGCTCCTGACAGATTTTTCCCACTTTGTGGGTTTGCAGGTAGGCAGTTAGACGCTCTCACTTACATCTGCGTTTTCTCCCTGCCACCTAAAACAAGATGTGCTCTGCCCAGGAGACACTGAAAATGTGTCTGGGAGGTGAAGATTTCCCAGTAGATGTGATATCTTTTATTAGACCAACTGGGTATAAAAGATATCACACCTACCCAAAGAACCTTGCCTGCTTATGTCCTTAGATTAACACGGCTACAACCAACAACCCTCCCAGCGTTCAACACATCTCAGCCCTCCCTCTCCTTCCTCCCCAGCTCTCTGGGCTGTCTCACTCTCATTGTGTGCTATCCAACACGCCTTCTGTCCTGCCAGCCACACTGGGAAGTAATCAACACACTCTGAGGGCTATGGCACTCAAATTCAATCCTGCCTGGCTTCCAGGAGCACGGCACGAGGCAAGCTCTTATTTAAGGAGAAAACTTGTTCGGGGAATTTCTGAGCTCATGTGCGACGGCAAACAGTAGCGGGGCTGAGGCTTGAGTTTGTCCCAGCTCAAAATGAGATTTCGATCAGTCTATATATACTCCGTTATCTCCCTCTACATTTCTTAGTAAATGCCTTCTCCAAAGCATTATGTTTGACCTTCAGCTATGGACAGACAAGCCTTGCTCCTCCTCACCTGGCAACGTCCTGACCTAGGATTCCAGAAACTGGGAGATGTGAGCGGAGGCTGCCGTTCTCGCGGGCCTATTCCTCCTGTGACTCGTGGAAAGGGAGCCGTGTTTTACAGGTTTTCAGCTTTTCTCTCGGTTGTCTTCTTTTAGGTTCCCTGAATCTACTGAAGCTTGGGCCCAGATCTGATCTCTGACCACTGAAACCAACATCATTACTCTGGACTTATAATGCTGCAATCAAGAGCAAAACCTCTCTTTTTCTGACATGCCCAGCAGGAAGAAGAAATGTAGCTCAGAACAAAGAACGGCAATTTCTCACAGTCCCCTAAATTGCGTCAAGATATGAAATCGATCTGTTTGCTGTTCTCTCACTGCTGTTATATATTTTTCCTCACTGTACTTCAAATTTCTATTAAGACAAAAAAAAAAAAGCATTAATAAAAGCCAACGAGTGTGGCTTTACTTTATTGTTTGGTATGTGCTAAACAAAGACAGGATCAATATTTAAAATTGCCATTAATGGTGTGGGCTGAGAACTTAAAAATCCAAGCCTTGCCTTCTTTCCACAGACATTAAAGTCCTTCCAGCACTTTTCATGGGTATGGACACTTGCTTCAGAGTCCTTTGACAGAACTTTCACCTCATTAAATATTGATGGTGTTGTAATACCCAGAAGTCATGCTTGGGATGCAAGCTGCATTATACTTAGGCCCTGTATACGTGGTCCCTGCCCCAAGAACCTCAAATCGATGAGCTAGATTCATGGCTGCACCGGTGTCTGCCCCAGGGCAGAGGCAAAGGGAAAGCAACTGTGCCTCCACTATAGTGCTTGCTGAGATCTGGCTAGCTGCACACTTGCTTAGCTCTTCTGAGACTTTACAGAGGCCGAGCACA
Organism: Caiman crocodilus; assembly: GCA_030014935.1. Lineage (NCBI taxonomy): Eukaryota > Metazoa > Chordata > Crocodylia > Alligatoridae > Caiman > Caiman crocodilus. The sequence goes on along the minus strand of JAGPOW010003316.1, from coordinate 191,821,323 downwards.
GTTGAGCCCTGGCCACATCCTAGAACCATCTTCTCCTTTTTCTTGGGCTATTGTAGAGGAGGTACCTTTCTGGAGGTATTTCCCAAAAGGATGCTATGCCTGCCCTGCAGCTCTTTCACGTCAACCTAGTAGACCTAAATGAGCAGCAGACTATTGGAAGGGGGAGAAGCATCTCAACTATATGCCATTTTCTATACCTAGAGACATGTCTTGCTGTTGTAAGTCAGAAGCCAACATCTCCATCAGCTATTTGACTTCTGTGTTGCTCCACCTCTTCTGAGATGCCTGCGTGCAAGCAAAAGGCCTGGTTTACAGTGCATTCACACCCAGAGTGCCTCTGCAGCCGGGGGACCCTTCTTTCTGCAGAGCGGAGTAAGGCTTCTGTCTCCTCCTGGCAACTGGAAGAAGGCACATGTAGATAGATACTCCTGCCCTTTCTGTCAGCTGCTGTAGTGACCTCCACAGCTCGTGTCCTCCCAGCGTGCACTTCACGCACAGCTCTGAACGGAGCCCAAAAGTGCCTGGATGTGCACATATTCTTTCAGGTTGGCGATGGTGGCTGCTGCCTTGTTGTCACTTCTGACGGCACCGACAGATAGTGTAGACAAGTCCCCCGTTCCACATCGGCCTGCCCGTTTCACGTAAGCTGCCCCCCTGGGCTGTCATTTCTACTTGCCAGCCAGCCTTAGCCCTTTCCTACATCATGTCTGTGGCATGACAGCAATACAAATGAGGCACTTTGGAATCTAACTCGATCAGTGGTTTTCAGCTTTCTAGACTCCGAGAGCCCCTTGTTAGACGCCAGCTCCCCCTTGGCAAATGCCAGCTCTTAGCTTTCGTTCATTTTTTGACTGTGGAAAATTATTAAAGCAATTCTTCTGTTGCAAAGAACTCTGCAAGACCTAAAACCGGTCAGCATGGCCTTGACATGATGGCTTCCTATTTGATATCTCTGGGTTGATCTTGTGAATCATGTGTAGGCATTTGTACCCCTAACGGTGCTAATACTGTGCGGCAACTTATGGCACTGAGACACCCTGGTCGAGAATCACTGAACGGGGCTGTCACTGCTGCTTCACCAAAGTAACGTGCTGCTTTTCAAGATCAGCTGGAGCTGCGGAAGCTGGAGGGCGCGCTAAAAAATGAACAGTCATTTAAAGAAGGATTAATTAGCCCAGGGCTATAGCCATTATTACAAAGACACCCAACAAAAGGGGGAGGCAGGGCTCACTCGCCCACTCCAGTAAAAGCCTACTCTTTCCCCACGGGAAGGCACTTGATTGATGGCCGCATCGATTTTCAAAATGAATTCCCATCACACTTCTCGCTGTGACCTGGCTGCCGAAAGCATTAACAGGAATGAACTCGGGGCTCCTGCTCTCCATTTGGCTTGTGAGAGGAGCTCCGGGAGGGCAGGTGAGCGATGGACTGCCCTGCGGGGCTGGGAGGGTATTTTGAGCACTGGGAAAATAAACCCTGCTGCTGTGCAGTGAAGCTGATGAGGCGCTTTCTGTATTCAACCGAAACGTGTGTCTTAGGCTTTCAGGTCAAACTGCAGCCACAGGCTCCTTTGGGGGCAGGGACGGGCAGGCAGTAGCGTGTGAAGGAATTCACCCAACATGATGCGAATCGAGGTGCTGGAATTAGCTTTGATCAGTGCGAACACAGGTCTAGGAAGGCAAGAAAAGCCGTAGCCTTAGTTGTTTCACGTGGGCTGGAAATAGCAGGTGGTATCTTGCATGCAGGGACTGATGTTCGAGAGCTATGGGCTCAGCTCCTGGCTCTGTGTGGTTTTGGGCTGGTCAGTTCACTGCTCTGGTACATGAGGACAATGATTTTTCCTCCCTGTCACCCCTGCCTATCTTCTCGACCCTGCGCATTTAGGGTCAGGAATAGTTTGTACAGTGCCTAGCACAATGGTGCCTCAATCTCAGCTGGTACCTCTGGCACTAGTGTAATATGAGTTATTACAAGAGCTGATGGGTTATTCTTTAGCAAGAGCTGAATATTGTTTTTTTCTGCCTTTAAACTCGACACAGCTGGGTATCAGGTGGTATGGCAAGAATGGGGAGGAAGGATTAGTGACTGGCTATAGTGCCTTTCCTTTCCATGGCATCCAAAGCTATGCCATTGTTTGGCTGTTCTTACTGGGCAAAGTCATTACAGTTGGCACTTCTGCTGGCATTCACTGGAAGGCATTGCCATGAAGTCTGCCCCTCTTTCCGGACCCCATGGGTTGTTCACCCAGCTGGGACCATGTGAGGGCAGCTGGTATCTCTGCTGGTTTCCATGTGGGACCCCTTTTCTGGGCAGGCAGAGCACAGAAGACTCTGGAGCCTTGTCTGCAGTTGGAGGGTTATCTCCAACCCTGGCCTGAAGCCCAGCACAACTCCCCCAGCGGGAAGGGGAAGGCAGCGTAGATGGGGTACCAGCACCACATCACTGGATGTGTCTCTCGTCGCTAACTCTCACACTCTCAGGATAGAAAGCGCAGGGTGTTCAGCACCTCTATGGGGCAGTGCCAAACAGTTATATAATAGGGAACTGTTGTTTCTGTTCCAAGATATTTCAATGCTTTAAAATGCCCAGAAAGCCCCATGTTAGTCAGCCTGATCAAAGCCCTTTGATCTTTGCCTTTGCTGGTCCCAGAACGGAGGAGTCATTCAGGAAGACCGCACTCATTTACCTTCGCATGCAGAAGGCTGTGTGTCAACCAGCACCATGCACTCCTTGATCAATGGTACTAGGCAAAGGACGTGGGCTCTAGCAGTACTGGTGTCCATTGTGGCTTTGCCTGGCACATGCAAATGTCAGGCATAGCAGGGAGGGATAAGGTGCTGTTACACACCCCCAGCTCCAGTTGTTGTCCCCTCAGGGGCAGAGTTAAGGTGGCACGGCTGTGTAGTATGGGAAGTATCCCATACGTTTTCTCCCCCGCTTCCTGCCTTTGAACATTATGGAATAAAACTCTCACGGTCCAAAAAGTGCACAGGGCAGCACAGGAAGCTTCCAACCTTAGCTCCGTGTCCAAATCATCACCTACAAGGAGTAGGCTGATTCAGGAGCTGCTTTCACAAGCCCTTTAGGAAACGCAGCCAGACATTCAGCTGGTGCAAACTGGCCGAGCTCAGTGGAGCTCCATGTTGCTACACAACTCTCCATCCACTGAGGATTTGGCCATTTGTGGCTCTGAGTCAAGATGTGCATGTTAAGCCACATGTTCTAGCAAGGAAGAAAACAACTGCGACTCCATCCCAGAAGGAAAAATGCGCAAGTGGAAGCTGGGCGAGAAACGGCACTGACTAGGCTGGAAGCCAGGAATTTTTTATGGGTGTTTTTTTAATCTAAAAAAGTAGTATTTTCCTCCTTGCTGACAGCTTTAAATTCCCTTGCTTCAAGCACTTGACTCTTACTATGTACACATATTTTTACACAATGTTCCCCTGCTTATCTGAGTGAAGTAATTACTCAGCCTCCTTTGGAAATTATTGCTCAGAAAGCAGCGTTCAGCCACAGCAGCTGATAGAATGACATTTCTCCCCTGCCTGGAGCCAGACACTGCACCTAAACAGTGCCTGGGTTCACTGACTTGAAAAGGTGGGATAGAAGGGTTGTAGACCCCTTTCAGAGTCAATTATAATCACAAAGCTGTCTCGGGGTGGGGACAGAGTTTGGGGCAGGGGTACCTTCTGCAGTCCTGTAACTGGACAGGGGAACACGTGCATGAGAGAAGACAGATCACGTACAATGAGGTTTGCAAGAGCAGGTCTTTACTCTGCTATGCTCACCGGAGCTACACCCGATCGGTATCACAGGCTTGATTCTTCTCCCACTAAGCACGTCACACTGCTGCAGGATTGGGGAAGCAGATCCAGCATGCCTGGAGAACAGGGATTCCACTTCCAAGCCATCCTCCGGTTTTGTGGGCGAAGCTCAGAAATGCATTTTGATGGGACCTAAGATCAGTGACAAAACTTGGGTCCGTGGTTTAGTGCAGATTCCGGTCTGAGTGAGCTACGAAGCCGTTAGCTCTGGTGGCTTATGACCACAGGCCTCCCTCATACGAAACTTGCCTACAATGAGAAACTGCCAAGCCCCAAATCCCCTCCTGGCTGACTCCTCATGCAAATGCCTTTCTTGGTGATGACAATCATCTATTACCTCCTGTAAGTGGCCCTCAGGAGGTGTCCTCTTTGCTGTGTAGAGAAGACTCCTCTCTCATGAGAGAGACAACAACCAGGGCCCAGTCCCAAGTCATAGGGTCTACTCTAGTCAATGGGAGCTTTGTCCTTGACTTCACTAAGGCCAGGATTTGAAGACAGTCCTAAGGCCTGGAGAAATCCATCGTTGCTTCTGCAAAGCCTGAGATGTGGCCAGATGGCATAGGGAGGGGCTGTCCTTCCAATTACAACCCTATTCTGTAAGATCATGGTAGCATTAGCTAATGCACAGGGAAAAGGTTTGCTGCTTCTTACTGCCTCCCTGTGACAAAAAAAATAACTGGTGTGATGAAGGCAAACAACTCGCCCAGTCCCACGTGTGAAGGACCACGCTGGATGAAGAACCCAGGAGTTTTGAACTCCCTCTACCTTGCCCATTAAAGTGCGTCCTAGGTCTGAGGTCGAATTTATATCCCTTTCCTTTTTGCTATCCAGGCCACAGTCTGCACCTAAAGGGTGAGTCTGACACAGCAACAGGAAAGTGGGACTGCAATGTGCTCAGCAGCACAAGCAATGACAGCAGCGAGGAGGCGGTGGTGTGGCTAGAGGACAAGTGCTCCAGACAACGGTTGTGAGCGTGTGCTAATGCCCACGATGATGTGATGTTACTGTTGTGGGGCCAGTAGGGGATGTTAGAAAGCACACTAGCATGTGACACAATCACCCCTTCATTTGGCCATGCAGACACACCCGGGGGATGACACGAGGGTGCCTGTGACAGGTGTGACTCTGAAATGAGCTTTTTCAGGAACAAAGGTCCCTTCCATACCACAGCATCACTGACTCAATGTGCCAAGGGGCACTTCTCTGACCCCAATACACTACAACACACAGGTTCAGGGGAATAAAGTCACCTTGGGAACATTTGCCTAACAGGCGAATGGGAAGAGCCTTCTCCATATTTTCCCCTCTCTTGTCCCTCGTTGACTGACATTGTGGCCTCTTTTTTCCATTATGCATATCCTCTCATCTGGCTGGGAGCCCTTCAGAGTTGCACTGGATGCCAAGATTTCTCTCTTGTCCCTTTTCTTTGGTGACTGCTAAGATATATCTGTGGTAACTGTAAACCCAACACAACTGCTGTGCTGAAACGTGAATCCACAGCCCTGAGTGCCGCACTGGAGGAAAATGCTGAAGTCACTGTATTAAGTGAAGGGTGAGAGGTTCTCAAAGTTACAACCAGCATTTCTATCTCCTGGTAGGACACTGTTGTCTGCCTGAGGGCCCTTTACAGCATCCATCCTCATTGTGTCTCGGGGTGGGATTAGCAAGCTTTAGCTTTACACAAGTTTTAACTGTACCAAAGTATGATCAATAATGGGCCAAGTCACGCTTGGCGCTACTGTGTGAGATGCTGAGCCACCTCATCAGATCCTGGCTTCCAAGATGAGCATATTCTTATTAGTTTCTATCCTTAGCTGGTAAAAACTGGTGTGGCACCCTTGAATTTGCTTGAACTGCAACCATTTTACATCAGCTGACGTGTTGGCCACAGAATCAGCCCTCATCCCTTTATGTCCACTGAAGGGGGCCCAGACGACAGAAAACTGATAATGTGAGAGAGAGCCTTCAGCGCCCTGGAGACTGGTTCAAAGGCAGCTCAGGGTCTTACCACTGGATGCATCTACACGTGCAATTAATATGAGACAATAAACTCCAATGCAGTTTGCGCCAGAGTTTACTGCTCACGGGCACAGCGTTTGCATGTGCACCCAGGACCGCAGAACCAGGGTGGAGCGACTCTCACTGGCTGGGCGCCCAGGGGCCAGCTGGCCGGTCCAGGGCTGCTCTGATCTGACTCATTGTGCTATGGAGGGGCTGGCTGGAGTGCGAGGGTGCTACAGCGCAGGGCTAGCTGGTAGGCAGCCTTCCCCCACACAGAAGCACCCTTGTGCTCCAGCCAGCCCTGTCACCATCTACACACGCGTTTTGCTGCACATAACTATGCCGCAGTAGGACAGTACTTGTGTTGGGCAGTACTATCCTAGAGCAGGGTTAATTAGTTTACTGCAGCCTAATAGCACTGCACATGTAGGCACTGAGATTTTACTGCTGAGCTGATCAGTCAGCTCCACAGTGAACACGCTCACTTGCACTGGAGGAGTACCTAGAACTGCAACTGCGACATGAGCCTTATGGTATTAGGTGCTGTACAAACACTAACTGAGAGCAAGCCCCAGCCACAAACCACATACACTATAAACAGATGAGAGAGAATGAAGTGGAAGGAAAGAAGCGTTGTCTTCACCACTTTACAGGCGGGGAATTCAGACCCAGAGAGACGCCAGGTCCCTACAAGAAGCCCGAGGCAGAGCCCACCATTGCACCCAGCTGTTCTAAGGCTCTGGCAAGTGCTTTGACCTTCCTTAGTAGGTCAGGGGTGAAGGAAAGCAGGTGACCTGTGCACGAAACCTGGTGGTCTCGGTCCCATTCCCAGAGCACAGATGTTAATATGGCACTGTAACTGGTGCTCAATCAATGATTGAAATATTCCTTCCTCGCTGGTGATGGTCTGTCCCAATCTGCACACTGACAGGGCAGCAAGGGGAAGTTTGCATTGTCCCTACCAGTTTTAGGGCTAAATAAAGGGCTCCAGTCTTCTGGACTATCAATTCAGCACCGCTGGAAAGTGTTGGCATTTTGATCCATAAATACGCAGCTCTTCCTGTGAATTTACCTTTGTGTGTCTGTTGCAGGGCAAGCTTTCCAGGGGAGCAGGAGAGAAATAAGGGCTCAACTAAGTCAAATCACATACTTTTGTCCACAAGTGTCAGCAGCCTGCTTGTATTTGTCAGAACTCCTAAAAAACTAGGGAAACATGAGACCCTTCTCCAGGGCGAGAGCCTCAGGGGAGCATGGGAATGAGGAAAAAAATCACAGGGCTGGAGAGAGAGAGAGGGGAGGGAAAGGAGCCAAGTCAGATAATCCTGACCTCAGAGCATTATATATCTCGGTTATTTTAACAGAAATCAATTCTTTGAAGGACACAGAGAGAAAATGGAGAGAGACTGCAATGTAAAAGGCACAGCACTACTTCTGCCTGGTTGCCTGGCTGGGCCTGGCTGGAGATGCCATTCACCTGAGAACCCCTTTCCTCCCCTCATCCCCACCTTTTGTAGCAGGAACGGACTGAGAAGCCAGTATGCATGCTAACGGCTGCCCCGACAATAATATGTTAAACACATGGAGCTCTTTTAAAACACAGACCCACTGGCTGCCTGTAAGACGGGATGTGCTGGCTGCTGTCGACCTGCCCCTAGGCCAAGCGTCTATGGGCTGCAGGTTCTGCTGTCTAAGAGGCGAGATGCGTTCAAGCTGAAAAATTTGGATCCCGATGAAGCATTTGAGTGAGGGGCAAAAGTTTAGATCAGAGCTATCTCTACTAGGTTGGAATAAATCCCTTAACTACAGGAAATGCTGGGTGAAATTGAGCGTGCCTCTGATTCAGTTAGTCTAAAAGGCGAATATTGCCTTGCCTTCTGCCTGAAATTTAATAGCCAGTCTTATGCCGGAGGTCAAGTCAGGTTTTTTTTTTATTACTGTTAGGAACTCCAGTTATGAACCATAACTCCACACCCCGTGCAATATAAGCAGACATGACCATAATGATCTATTCTGGCCTTAAAAAATATAGAGAGAGAGGCCTTGGTGTGGTCATTTGCTGCATAACCCTAGTCCCCATACAAGGCGGTGGAGATACAAAGCTTTACATATCCCTAGTCCTGCTGCCCCTGAAAAAGGCACACAAACTCCCACTGACTGCAGCAGTGAGGAGTGAGACCTTCAATTAGCCAAAGGTCAGGGCTGCCAGAATAATGCTGGACACTGCTGCTATTCAAAACAGTCAACTATTAAATCACCGATGACAAATGTCCATGGTTTGAGGCCTTGTATTTGGCCTCTGGACTCTTTCCTTATTGGATATACCGGCACTATCCAGGTTACAGTCTTTATTTCTTTTGAGAAACGATTGCTTCAGCGCTGAGCAAAATGGAGAGAAACATCAATGCCTGCAGCCCTGCACTGCAAGTGCTGTAGCCTCAGAAAACCTGTCTATACGTTTCCCTGAAAGGCTACCTGAGGGACAAAGACCAACGATGAAAGACAAGGAAAAACACCAGTGAAGAAAGTATTAGCTGAGGCAGCTTTCATTTATGTGGCATGAGAAACATTTTCTCCAGCCTTCTGTTTTATGATCACCATTTCTGACAACACTTCAATATTAGAATAACTTGGTGAGGAGGAATTAACCACAAAAGGCTAGAGCTGCTTTATAGGCAGGAAAGAATGGAGATAACAGAGAAACAATGGTGCTCAACCCTCAGTCCATGGGTCAGATCCAGCCCATGCAGCTGTGTTATCCAGCCTGCAGGGCTACCCACGGGTCCAGAAGTTTGGTGGTGGGAGAGTGGTGGCAGCAAACCTAGTGTGCAGAGCCAGGCAAGGGTGGCATCAGGCCCCAATCCTGCTGCATTGGGGTGGCGCCTGGTTCCTGGGGCCAAATCCCAGCACATGGACAGGGAGCGGGTGGTACCAGGGCCTGATCTGGTCCACAACCAGGCCCGTACCACTAAAAGGTTGAACACACTGGTGGTGAGAAGCTCACACTCGCCCCATCCCCTGCTCCATGGCAAGTGAGACATTTCAAACTAGACAAGGACATGCATTGTGTACAGAATGTGCTAAATTCTGCCTTTAGAGAAGCAGGTGCCATTCCTGTTGATGTCCCCGGGGGGATGAGAATGGGTACTGGCAGCAAACTTGGGTGGATGTTACTTGACAGGTGGAACTCCTTGCTGCAGGATATTGTGGAAGGAAATGACTTGTGAGCACCACTGAGAGAGATTATACATTTATATTGGAAAGGCATTTGCTTCTCTCCTGCGATGTCTCCTGCAGAGACATGGCAGCATCTATCACCTGGCCAAGCCTGATCTCACTATCACTAGTTCAATTTCCTTGTTGCAGAGTTGGACATGGAGCCACTGTAAGCTGTGCCCTCCCTGTTTCACCAGGGGAGAGCTGACATCACAGACAACAGCAGAGCCTGAAGAGTTAGTGCCACAGCAGAAATACTACACCCCAACCTTTAATCTCACTCATGTCTGTGGTTTATCAGGGGGAAAATTATAGAGTCCTATTACAATTATTTTTCTCCACTGAGGGTAGAAATACTACATGACTGAGAGAGTGTCCCTGCAAACTCCAAGCAGACAACTTGCTAAATGCCTTCAATTAACTCCACTTGACATCTGCATTCCCAATATATGTAGCCTCTGGACACGGACCGATGAAAGTTATCCCAACTGAAAAGCCAGGAGGAAGTGAGTTACAGTGGTTCACCTAGCTCTGCTCTACCTGCTTCATCTGTCTGCTTCTATCCTGAGACAAGCGGAAGCTAAACTTCAATATTTTCACTCGGATATAAACCATTATGATTTAGTCTTCACTTACTGCAGGAAAAGAGCAGACAGGCGGTTACAACAGATCAGCTACTATGCAGCCATGAACATTAAGTCTCCCACTTCAAAGCAATATGTTTACTCATTTGTCTGTGCTCTATCAACGTTGAATGAACTAATAATGAGCAGAAACAACTGGGCAGAGAAGGACACTCTAGTAGTTTCTTTATGTACTCTTGAGGACGTCACTGAAAGTCAGATTTCTAAATGTTCAGCACCTACAAATGGAGCCAACTCTCACTGAGGCACCAAAGAGGAAAAAGCTCCTGCTATGACATCCAAGCTACCAAGCTCTCCTGGCAATTCTGGTCATGGTCTTGCTGCCCATCTGTAACGTACAGACAGAAGCACTTCCTTCCTCTCCATTGCCGGCTCAGCCTGCCAAGTCCTTGGAGCCTGCAGGGATTGTGAGCGTGCACTGCTCAGCACAACAACATGTCAATTCGCACAAGGGGCTCTCTCCCCCAGGGAACCTCTCTGGAAAATCTTTTACCTGTTTGCCATGCAATCTTTTCCCAGCTGGTTTCCAAATGTTTGATGAATGATTATTCACCCGATTATTGTAAGTGAACAAGAAATCAAGGGCTGGCAAATTGTTTCCCTTCAAACAAGGCACTTGGCACATGAACGGATCCCATCGATTAGGCCTCTGTGCTGGATGGACAGGTCTGAAATCCCATACAACCGGCTCTATGTCTCTATGCCTTGAAATGTGTGTAGAGCTATGCAGAGAATACCACGCTGGTGGCCACTATGGGAGGCCTTGGCTCCCAGCCTTCTGCGTGGGGAGCTCAAGGATGAGAAAAGATTTCGCAGAGCTGAGAGGAACACACAGCAAGCAACAAAACACCAGTGCTTCTCATTTAAACAAACACAAGTGCCCTTTTAACTCGATGACAGGGTGCTCAGCAGAGACGAGGGCAAATCCCAGTTTAATCCCAGCCAGACCTCCCCC
>JAGPOW010003316.1:191762936-191810586 GCA_030014935.1 Caiman crocodilus | reverse complement strand
GATACTGTCCGGAGCATGAAGGTCTATGTCTTATAGCCAATTATATAGAACTGGGGCCATGGTCCTTAATGCTCAAGGACAGGGTAAGAGGATGCTCACAAACTGGAGACAGAAAGCAACGTGCTTTAAACGTACCACATTGCCATCTGCTTTTACAGAAAGGCATGGAAGGCACATATAGTTGTATTTTATATTTATAGACCAGTCACTACTCAGGTGTCTTAGTGTGCTCTACACATGTAATTTAATTCTTCCCCTCAGCATACTGTGGAGGAAGAATTTTTACTTCCATTTACAGAGGAGTAAACAGAAGTTTAGTGATTTCAGGTACCTTACCCAATACCACAGAGCAAATCTATGCCAGGGTCACAAACGGCATCTAGGAACCGTTGGGGAAGCGCGGCCATGCATCAGGGTAGATTCAGGAGGACCTAGACAGATTCGTTAAATGAGCAGACCAGACCCAGATGAAGTTCAACGCTGAGAAGGGTAAAGTGCTCCATCTAGGGAGGAAAAAGCCCTAACAAACTTACCAGCACGTTTGAAAGGAGCCTGGGGGTCATAATTGACCATAACATGAATATGAACCACCAGTAGGATATTCCAGTTAACAGAGCAAACAATATGCTGGCATGCATCAATTGATGCATCTCAAGCAAAACTAAGGAAGTGATACTCCTGCTCTACTTGGCATTGGTGAGGCCGCAGCTGGATCCAGTCCTAGATGCACCGCACTTCAAGAAGGATGTGGAGAAGCTTGAGAGTCCAGAAAGGAGCAATTTGGATGATTAGAGGGCTGAAGAGCAAGCCATACGTGGAAAGGCTGACAGGCACGGGACTGTTTAGCCTAGAAAAGAGAAGACTTCGGGGGGTGATCTAGTGGCAGCTTACAAATATATCAGGGGAGAGCATCAGGGGCTAGGCAAACAGCTATTCACCAAAGTGCTCCAGGGGAAAACCAGGAGCAACGGTCATGAACTACTAGAAGGTTTCAGACTGGATATAAGGAAAAACTTCTTCCTGGCTTATGTGACCAGACTCTGGAATAGACACCTATCCTGGAGACCTTCAAAAGGACGCTGGACGCACACCTTGCTGGAGTGATTTGACCCCCAGAGCAGGGGGGCTGGACCCAATAATCTCATGAGGTCCTTTCTAGCCCGAAACTTGTGTGAGGTCAGGAAGGCCAAAGCACAACTGGAGTTGCAGCTAGCAAGGGACATGACGAGTAACAAGAAGGGTTTCTACAAGCATGTCAGGAACAAGAGGAAGATCAGGGGAAGTGCTGGTCCCTTACCAACGGGGGGAGGCAACCTAGTGACAGATGATGTGGAAAAGGCTGAAATACTCAATGCCTTTTTCACCTCAGACTTCACAGGTAAGGTTGATCACATATTACTGCATCTAGCAGCACAGTTTGGGGAGGAGGTGAGCCACCAACAGTGGCAAAAGAACGGGTCAGGGAGTATTTAAAAAAGCCATGGGGTCAGATGTGATGCACCCTCGGGTGCTGAGGGAGTTGGCTGGGATTGCAGAACTGCTGGCCATTATCCTAGCCAGCAGATTTGATAATGGGCCAAAAGAAATCTCATGAGGCTCAAAAAAGACAAGGGCAAAGTCCTGCACTTAGGACAGAAGAATCCCACGCACCACTGCAGGCCTGGGAGCAGCTCTGCAGAAAAGGACCTGGGGATGACAGTGGACAATAAGCTGAATATGATCCAGCAGTGTGTCCTTGTTGCCTAGAAGGCTACTTGCATATCGGCGTCCCACTACAGAAAAGATGTGGACAAACTGGAGAGAATCCAGCAGTGGGCAAAGAAAATGGTGAGGGGGGCTGAGGCACATGTCATGAGGAGAGGCTGAGGGAACTGGGCTCATTTAGTCTGGAGAAGAGAAGACCAAGAGGGGATTTAATAGCAGTCTTAAACTACCTGAAGGGGGGTTGCAAAGAAGATGAAGCGGGACTGTTTTTAGTGGTGGCAGACCACAGAACAAGGAGCAATGGGCTCAAGTTTAGGCTAGAGATCAGGAAAAACTTTCTTACTAGGAGGGTAGTAAAGCACTGGAACAGGTTACCCAGGGAGGTTGTGACTCTTCATCCTTAGAGGTTTTTAAGGCCTGGCTAGACAAAGCCTTAGTTGGGATGATCTAGTTGGGGACGGTCCTGCTTTGGGCAGGGGGTTGGACTAGATGTGACCTCCTGAGGTCCCTTCCAACACTCATTTTCTACGTTTCTATGAATTGCTGCACCAAGGAATGCCTCAATGTGCTGTGAGTCAGACGCGGGACAACAAGTTCCTGCCACTTAACACCCATTCTGTGTGGAGGATGCAACAAAACAAACACAGGAAGTCGTTAACCCTAATGAACATGCTCTGGTTAAATAACAGATATGATGAGGAAGAGGCCCAAGCTGAAAATCTTCAGTTCAACCAAGTCTGTGTGTGCATGTGTGTGTGCGTGTATGTGTGTGCATGTGCGCGCTGGTTGCCACTACTGCAAGGGCATAATAGTAGCAACCAAGTACCTTTCTGGGTCCAGTGCTGGAGCACAACCGTAGCAGTTGGATGAGTACCCAGAAGGGGAAGCCTGACTAGGTTTCCAACAGCCAGGAAGCAAAGGGACTCTGGCAATACTATGAGCCCATCACTAGACGGAAATGATAGAATTGTCAATAGCAACACAGAAAAGGAAGACGGATTTGGCAACTATTTCTGTGTTTGGGAAAAGGCAAAGATGATGCACACACATTATATACTGAGAAGGAAATACATTCCTTTACTAGGTTAACTAAGGAGGGTGTTAAACAGCTGATAGTAAAGCTGGCCTTTCTTAAAACAGCAGAGTCAGACACCCTTTATCCAAGAGTTTTAAAAGAACTGGTTAAGAAGCAATATAGTCCATTAATGCTGATATTTCATGTTTGATTTTATTGTTCATCAGGGAAGTTTAAGAGAACTGGAAGAAGCTAAGATGGTGCTCATATTGAGAAGGGATCAATGAGATGATCTGGATAATTATAGACCTGTCAGTCTGACATTGATCCTGGAAAACATAATGGCACATCTGATGAGGGACTCAATTAACAAAGAACTAAAGGAGAGTAAGAGAACTGAAGTCAATCAACCAGGACGTATGGAGAACAGGTTGTGTCAAACTGACTCAATATCTTTTTTTGATCCAATTACATATTTAGTTGGTAAAAGGAACAGTGCTGATGTTATAATCTGTAAAGCACTTGACTTCACCCCATGTGGTATTTTGATTAAAAAGCTAGAATTATGAAAAATTAACTCAGCACCTTTAAATGGATTAAGAACTGACTAATTGATTGGTCTGAAAATGGAACTCTAGATAAGCAATTATCATCAAGCAGGTGCATTCCCAGGGGGTCCCCATATAGATGGCATCTCGACCCTTTTACCATTTAATATATTTATCGTTGATCTAGAAGGAAACCTAAAGTCACTGTCGGTGAAATCTGCAGCTGATGCAAAGTGAATGGAAAATTCCAAGGAGAACAGGTCAGTGCTGACCCAAACCAAATCCAGGGGTATAGCTGGGCAGCTCCATACCCTGGGCAACTCTGCGATACCCACGGCAGTGCTGGCTGCCGCAGTGCCAATCGCAGCAACATGATCAGCCACAACCGTGGTCATAACTGTTTCTGCATCCCTCCCAACAAAGGTGGCAGTCAGGGATGCTGCCCAGGTGTCCCCTCCTAGTTATTCTACTGACCAGCTCAGAACAACAGCTTTCATCTAGGCTAGAGCTGTCCAACTTTGGAGCAGCTGGGGGATCTGGATCAGTGCAGGCACGCCCCTGCTGCATGGCACTGCCACTCAAAGGCTTCCCCTTTTCAGATCTCTTTTGTGACAATTTCCTACCAAGCCCCCAAATTCTTTCCCTGAGCTTGCTATGAAATTCCCCTTGCTTCAAATTCTGTATAGCTGCAGGCCCACAGACCTGTGACTGTTGGTGCTGATTAGACCTGCAGTGAATTGGTTGAATTGCCTGAAGTTTACAAACGGCTGTGACCACAAGAGCATTATGCATTATGAGGTTCTCACCCTATCAGTAAAAAATGTCTCTGCTTTATTTTTTTTTCTTGGAGGTACAAAGCAGTCCTTGTTTAAAGTGCAATAGTTGCAGAAGTACTTGAAATTCCCAGCAGACACCTGCAAATGCACACACCTATATATGTGCTATTACCTTAATGGAACAACATACTAATATCATTAGACTGGAATGCTGCATCGCAGGTGAGAGAATCATATTCTCTTTCAAAATATTGGTGTTTAATTCAAATTTGTCTCCAAGGCAACAAGAAACAAAGTGGAATAATGTCAGATAAAAATCTCCTTTGTGCCTGAGGAGTGTCGACAATAGATTTCACGTGGGATATAATCTTGTTTTCAGACTCTCAGGCGATCCCTGGCTGTGTGGGACACAGCACTGCTTATGTACGGAGCCCTGGCTACGATCAGAAGGGGGATGGCCGTCTTTGCACATGGCTCCTATCCCACGGCTGCTTGACACCCTGGTGGTAAGGAACTCATGGTTCTCAGCCTAGTGGCCTGACCCAGGATGCTTTACTTGTGAGTTGCCCCACTGAAGTTAGTATAATTAGCACTTCTTTCTCAGACCCTTGTGCAGCCCATGGCTCTCTATATAGCCCTTATTTAGTTAGTGTATAAAGGTGCATCTCTACCCTACCTTCTGCCTGGTTACTCACCAGCCAGAGACCCAGGTGACTATGATCTGGCCCTAATTAGACAGAGCTCAGATTGTGCATGAGTGGTGACAGCGCCGCCCAGGTGCTCCAGCCTCACAGCACAATACCTCTGCTTGTGTTCACCGCAGAAGGAGCTGGGCCGCATTAGAAAGCATGTGGCCGTTACTCCCCTGCACCAGATGAGGTGAAGGGCTCTTGCTCCATCATCCCACCACGATCTGAATTGGATCCTTGGATCCAAATCCTGGCTCCACCACAGTCTTCCTCTGTCATCGCATGAAAGTAGCTACTTTGCATGACAGTAGACCCCTCAGGCATGAAGGCTGTTCAAATACAGAACACAAGGATGGTGCCTGCTTCAGAGTCCCTTCCATAAAATTATCCAGTCATCCTTCCTTTCTCTCGCTTATAGACTTTGGAGGGTCATTTTTTGGGACTGTGGCTGTCTCTTATTCGTAAGGTCAGACATAGCAGCAGGTCATGAAGCCCAGTTCCCTGCTACTGCAGGAAACCACATTGGATAATTTTGTACACAAATATATCAAGCTTGATCTTACAAAGCCTGCACAGCTTCTACTGGGAAGGTGCTGTAGGTATTGACTTAATACAATTATTATTAGTAATTGAAACACAAGATTGTCTTTTGAAGCCCTGTCAGAAGGTGGGAGGCATCTGGCTCTACAATGGCTGGCTGTTAAGTCAACCAAAGGAAAAAAAGCACCCACGAACCACCTCTCAGCACTGTTTGTAATGATCTGAGAGCGAGTGGGTGTTAAAACATCTGTATTGGCTTGGCAGAGATTTGAGATTGAGGTTGGTGCCAAAGGCAAAAGTTGGCACAGGTTGAAAGCAAGGCAGTGACACGTTAGCATGATATCTGCACTCAGAAATGCAGGGCTGCTTGCTGTTCCTGCAAGTGATTAACAGAGATGGGAGGAGAGACCAGTCCCAGCAACACCCATTTATTTACCACTGGGACAGCTGGATTCAACCTGCTGGGTCTGGTATGGGAGCTCCTCTTTTCCACTCTATTACGTCAGTGAGGGATGTTATACTTAAAGGAGATACTACTCCTGTATTAAACAGAAGTGCCACTTGCAAATCAAAGGAAGTGATTCTTCTGCTCTATTTAGCCCTGGTGAGGCCTCACCTGGAGTATTATGTCCAGTTCTGGGCCCCCACTTCAAGAAAGTTATGATCAGATTGGAAAGAGTCCAGTAGATTGCAATGAAAATTATTAGGGGCGTAGGAAGCATGACTTATAGTGAAAGGCTGAAATAATTCAGACTGTTTAGTCTGAAGAAGAAGAGCAGCTGAAGAAGAGAAATATTTGACAACAATCTTCAAATACTTGAAGGATGATTATAGAGGGGATGGTGATAGCCTTTTCTCTACAGCTGTAGGAGACAGGACTAAGAGTACTGCTCAAGCAATGGCTTCAGCAGAGAAAATTTAGGTTGGAAAGTAGAAGGAACTTTTTGACTCTGAGGGTGGTCGAGCAGCGGAAAAGGCTCCTGAGAGAATCTGTGGAGTCACCATCCCTGTAAATTTTCAAGAGCAGGTTGGATGGACCCTTGGCTGGGATGATTTAGTCAGGGACGATACTGCCCTGAGCAGGGGACTGGGCTAGATAACCTTGGGAGGTCCCTTCTAGCCCTACCTTCCTGGGATCCTATGACCTCTGGTCCTATGATTTTCATGCTTCATAACTACAAAACAGTGGTGCACGTTCATGACCTCCAGTTGCTTTTATAGCTTCATAACTGCAAAACCTAGTCCTTTCCCACGGGGTGAACACTGACTTTTCCTTAATGCTGTTTTTCTACATGCCAATCAGGCAAAGTGCAGAGCTCCCTTCATTCCCACTGACTTCAATGGGAGCTGAAAATACTTGAGATCTTCCAGGGTTGGACCCTGAACAGAGGAGGAACCAGCAGGAACACAGGAGTCACCAGATGGTTCAGATCTAAGGTCCAGGTCTAGTTTGGTGTCCTGCCACTGAACCTGGCCAGTACCAGATAGTTCAGAGGAAGCTGTAGGAGCCCACAGAAGGCTGCGATAAGATAAGCTTTTCCTGATTTCTAATTGATTAGTTCAAGATCTGAAGCAATCAAGGTCTAATAGCTGCCCCAAACATTGTTATCATCTATGAGGACAGATTTGGGTAACTCTGCTTTCTGTAGTATGCTCACGTCCTTGCTTGTTTCTTTGCTTGAATACTTGCATCACTGGTGACAGCATCACAGGGAAGTGATGTAGTGCTGGAAAGAAAAGACTCAGTTTTCCATTATATTATAACCCCTTTCCACTGCTCCACTGGTTAAACAGGAGTTGTAAAGCTAATGGATTCACATAGCTAGGAGTCCCTCAGTGAAGGGTAGCAAAGATCCAGTATTGTGGCTCTACCCCTCCTCTTCCCAGCCACTTGTGTGGGGTGTGACTGCCCAAAAATGGCCAAAAGGCTCACGTGCTCTGACAAGTCTTGATTGCTTGAATGACCCTTTGGGGCCATAGGGAGAAGGCTGTAAGTCAGAGAAGCCTCGAAAGTGCTCTAACCTAGGTTGGGGAGAATAGGGACCCCAAAACTGGGGAATTACAAAGGGCATGTAAAGAGGAGCAGCCCTACGGGAGGTCTGAAGGGGGGTACAGTGTAGCTAGCTGGGGTAGGAGGGTGGATATTCGGTGTGGGTTGCAACAGGAGGAGTGCATGGGAAGGGGACTTGCCTTGTTGCAGTGGGAGGCACTTTGCATTTGTGCTTCTAGGCATCCAGCTGAAAATGTACGTGCCCTGAAAGGCAGATGCCCCCACCAGCAAGGTCTATGCGCTTGTTGCTGTGTGGATACATCGCGCCAGCACATAGCCTGTTTTCCTTTTAGATGCATCAGCATTGGGCCTCATGGGGAACGGCAGAGGAATGCAGAGCCCAGTCTCCTGGGGAGTCTAAGCAGGACATGCATAAACCTCTGTAACTTGTCAGGGTCTCCTTAAGAGAAACAATTTTGGATTTCTGCATTCCTTGTGCCCCGCTGCTACATGACTCAGGGGCAAAATAGCCAAAAACTGCTAAGTACCAGAGCAAATCTGCTCTTCTCTGACACTTGCTCTTACTCCCACATGGACAGTCCATGTTGACGAAACAATCCCCCTCCCTCTTCCTCCCTTAGACAAAGCTCACACTGGGTGGTAACATCTTCAGGGCAGCAGCACACCCATATAGCCACAAGAGACAGCACAATGAACCAAGGGTGGGCCAGTAAAATAGGGAATGACCTGAATTGTTTTCCATAACTCAGCCTAACCTTCTCTGGAGGTTTGGGGAAGTTAGTTCGGGTTAACTTTTTCCTTGAACTGGTTTTCACTGCCCTGAGCCTATGGCTCAGAAACATTTGCTACTGCATTATTTGTGTTTGCAAAATCTTCATTTGCATATGGAAATAGATGTATGGCACAGCTGACTCCAAACTCACTAACACTGGTTTTTCATTAGCTTAATCTTATTATTGATTTGTACTGTAATAACATATAGCCTGCCCCTAAGTGATCTGAGCATCATTGTGTTAGGCACTCTACATGTACATGGCAAGAGACAGCCCCTGAACTGAAGGGCTCACAATCTAGGGAGATAAAAGATGGGAAATAGGAAGCATTATTCGGTTATACAATAAAAGGAGACAAAAGGCACAAGGAGGCTGAGTCACTTGAGCAAGAGCACACAAGACACGGGAACTGAACCTAATTTCCTATGACCCAACCATGGCCAATATTCACTTATGCCACTATCCGCATAACACCTGATTGTGACTGATGGCCATTACCACAGTAGGTTTTAGCTCACTGTCCTCCAGGACAATCTGGAGTGGGTCCATTGACTGTAATTGATTTTCTTCCGATTCCGACTGGTGTCACTGATCAGAATCTAGTTCAGTGTTTGATATTCTGGCTCTGTGGGTGTTGTTTATACGACATCTGGAGCAGCTGGTTGAAAATATTGAGATGGATTTTTTTTTGTACTGGAACATTGAAGTTGCATGGAAATGTATCATTTCCCACTTCATGGGAATGTGGAGATGTCAACAATTTTTTTAAAGGAAAAACATTGAATTATAAATGCTGTTCTTCAGGTCAAACTGTTTAATCTTGATCTTATCAGAAGAAGTCCATTTTAATGTTCTTGCTTTGATGTTTCAGAAATGTATTTTACATTTTAAATGATATGACAAAACATTTACAATTCAATGTAGATAAGTATAAAGCGGTGCAACTGGGAAAAATAACCCAAGTTATTCCTGCATTATGATGGACTCTACATTAGCTGTTACCACATAGGAAAGAGATCTGGGAATCACGGTGGATAGTTTGCTAAAAACATCAGCCCAGTCTGTGCTCAGCAGCCATCAAAAAGGCAAACAAAATATTAGGGATTATGAAGAGGGGAGTTGTAAACACAATGTAAAGTATCATCATGCCCTATGGTGCATCCACACCTTGAATACTGTGCCCAGTTTTGGTCCCCATACCTCAAAAAGGGATATAGAAGAACTAAAACAGGTCCAGAGAAAGGCAACAAGGATGCTCATTGGTATGGTGAGGCTCTCAGGAGGAGAGACTAAAGAGACTGGCCCTATTCAGTTAGAAAAGAGATGATAAGGGTTTACAATATACTAAACGGTGAAGAGAAAGTGATTAGGGATTTATTATTTACTATCTCTCATAATACAAGAACTAGGGGTCACAAAATGAAAGTAGTAGGTAGTAAGTTTAAAAATAACAAAATAAAGTTTTTTTTTCACATGGTATGTCATTAAAGTGTGGCACTCGTTGCCACCAGATTCAAAAAGGGTTTGAACAGTTTCTTGAAGGCAAGGACGAAGGGTATTTATACCTGACAGCTTGCAAAGAAGAGTTTTTCCAAGTATCTGAGTTGGTCTAATAAAAGATATTGGATTTACCCGAAGAGCCGTGTCTGCCTATGTCCTTAGACCAACACGGCTACAACCTACACCCTTGAAGGCAAGAGGCATTCGTAGCTATTGAGAATGGGCATTAAGGATGCAGCCTCCAGATCAAAATTTCCTAGACCTTAAATGCTGGAGGCTGCAAGTGAGAGGGAAACTGGAAAAAACCCTGGTCTACCCAGTCTACTCTGCCTTTCAGCATCCACTGTCTGCCACTGTGTGACACAGGCGTGTTTGATGTGCCATGGGGTCATGGGCTTTGGGCCATCACGAAAAACTGTAAGCCTCCCTTAAAAGAAGAAGAAGGGAGGCCAACGGGGACACATCAGCTGATGACTTGGGACAACTAAAAAGAAAACAGGAACGGGAGTGGGGTCATAGGTTAATAGCAAGGGATCTGGAGGGAGACCCTGAGAGCAGAAGACTGGCCAGTGCTGAGGGAGCCTGTGGACACCGACCTGCGAGACTGCCCGGAGACGTGAACAGCTGTGTGACACAGGATACTGGGCAAGACGGACCTATGGGCTGACCCAGTAAGAGGTAGTTCTTATTTTAATCTTCTTGCTTTGCCTTTTCAGAAATGCATTATATATTTTAAATGATAAGACAAAATTACAACATCAACATTTGAAAAAACCCGCGACTGTATCACAAGCCTGGACGTGGTGACTGACCCACAGGGAATTATTCTGAAAACTCTGATTTGCCAAAAAGTTCAAAATTGCTTTAGTTCAGAATGAAAACAAATCCTGAAACATCCACGTTTCCTGCAGACCAGAAAGACTCGATTTTGATCCTCTCTAGGCTGGAATTTCTGTGATCTCACCTGCTTCTGTTTAATGCAAAGGGCACGTGCAATCAACGGCATGCTATGTTGCAGCGGTAACTATGGATGGGACTGTTACAATACCGATTAGGTTGAGCTAATCAGCGACATCTAGGACAGTTCCCACGTTTACAGTTTTGGCACGGCAGGCATAATGCATATGTAAGTGCCTGAGTGTTTGCCCTCGTACAGCTACATCTTCTGCTTCTTATTCTTTGGGAAAATGACTCAACGAGAACTTCTGAGAACTTTTCCCCCCTTCCGTTAACAGAGAAGAAATGCAGTTTTCAAAACAGGCAGCCAGAGAGGTGTTACTGAGCACTGCTGTATCTCCTAGACCTAACTCCAACCCTGAGGATATAAAAACTGCCTTTCTGGGTCCCACCAAAGGTCCACCTCACTCTGTACCCTGCCTCTAACAGCGGCAAGCAGTGGATGCTTTAGAGCAGTTGCCGCTCAACCTCTGGCCTGCTGGTTGAATACAACTCATGGGGCCCCCCTCAAGTCTGGAAATATGGAGGAGTGGTGGCAGCATGAGTTGCCACAGCTTCCAGAGCCACGGCAATTAATAGTGCCACTACGTGCCGTCACCTAATTTTTGAATGCACAGGGAGCCCTGCCAGCTAGAAGATGCATCCCTGCAAGTTGGCACGGGGCATGGGGTTGCTCCACAGCTGGATCTGGTACACAGAGGTGGGTTAGGTGTGGGATCGCTTCACAGCTGGATCGGGATGTGGGGCTGGGCTGGTTCATGGGGTCACTCCACAATAAGATCCAGCATGTGGGGCTGGACCAGTGCACCAGATCACACCTGCAGACTGAATCTGCCCACGGGATTTGGTTCGTGGACCGGCTTCATTCACCCAGCCCGCATGGCTGGAAGGCTGAGCACCAGGGCTTTAGACAGGGCACATATAGAGTGATTCTTCCCTTGTTATCAACAGTTGCAGATAAGGGATATCCTGAGCCTGAGGTTACTTCTCTGACAGCCCCCAACGGGTCCATGCTTCAGGGGGTGTGATCTCAAGGTTAGATCCAGCTCTTGGAAGTAAGGATTCCTGGCCTCTTTCCCTGGCTGTGACTTGGGCAAATCCTGTAAGTAACTGGGTTTTATCCATCTTATCCATTTAATCTATTCTTCCACCCATGGCCTAAAATATGGGACCTTAACCTGGATACATCTTGGCATGATTTCTCTCCACATACATTCCAAAGGGCAAACCAAATTATAAAGGATATTGGCTCCAGATGTGCTACACCACCATACACGTAAACAAATCCCACTACTAAATCACACCGGTAGTTCATTTAGTCTGTCGTCTTCTGAGAAAAGAAAGCCTCAAGAACAATTATGGGATAACTGTCTTCCAGGGAAGAGCGAAGCCTGACAGATTGTCCAGCATCATGAAGAAGTTGAGCTTAATGATCAGCTACAAAAAAAAAATAACGAGAATCCCAGCGACTCTCAGTTCAAGCATTACTTTTAAAGGCAAAGGCAATGAGGCAATTTACATACTTTGGCAGTAATGCAGAAACCAATCAGGATGCCTAGAAGCAAATTATATCATGATCTGGCAAGGAGGCAGCTGCACTTACCAACTGAAGATATGGCCATCAAAAATCTACATCTTAAAGAACAAACTAGGAATCTTTAATTCAACTGTTATTTCCTTTTCAGTATATGGATGGGAGAGCTGGAAAGCCATCAAAGATATGGGTGGATGAAATGCCTTCCAAAGCAAATGCTTCAAAAAGTAAATAGGTATGAAATGGAATAAATAAATCAGATGCTAAAGCTCATCTGAGAGTTTGACTGCCCATCATCAGAAAAGATGATGGGAAAAATTAAGATGTGCATTAAGAAGGAAGCCAGATGACCTGCAAAAGCAGATGTGCCACTGGGCAGGTGAAGGAACGGCCAGAACGGCCCAACCACAGGACTCCCTCTGGCAGACAACAGTGAGAAAGAGAGCGAGCTTTAGGCACTTAACATCACAGTGAAGACGTGCAAAAACCGGGCCCGGATAGAGACCGAGGATGGAGCTCTGTGCCTAAGCAGGATTAATGTGATGTCCGATGGCATAGGAGGGTTTGAGATTGAGATGGGGTCAGGGAATAATGTCGCACTAATTTTTCCTCTGGTGGGACACCATTCTCCTTGCACTTAAACAGATGTAAATCAGGAATAACTCTATTAAAGCCAATGATTTACAGTTTCCCAGCTTTCCCTGAAGACTGGTTCTTTTCTGCATCTGCTTCTCTGATCCCAACCTGTGAAAAGCACTTAATATGTGCTGAGCATGTGCTCAAGTCCCATTGGATCTGGCCCCAAATGCATTCTGATGTTTGGAGATCCAAAGAGGGAACATTTCAGTATACCCTACTTAGACCAATGTTTCCCCAACCTGGGCATGTAGCAAACTTCATAGGTACATAAATGAGGGGACCAAAAAGAAGGAAATACAAATAGAGGAAAAGAAAAAATAGTGACGAGCAAACCTGCAGTGTCTCTTAGGGTTTTGCAGAGGATACAGTGTGATTGTAGAGACAGAAAGTCTTGTATTCTTACTATCCAGAATATGGAATAACAGGGTCACGCAGCAGTAACATGAACTTAAAAAGAGATATGCAACTCCAAAATGTTTGCGAACCACTGATCTAGATTGCAAACTCCTTGGATAACAGCTTGCTTCTATGTTCCATGTGTGTACAGCGCCTAGCACAAAGGTATCCCTGTCCATGATGGTGCCGTGACAAAACAAATAATAAATATTAACAAAAACACTGGCCTGCCAATACCATTTTAAAGAATGCTGAAGCATGTTTGAGAAACACCAGGTAATTACAGCTGAGACATAGGGGCTTTCAAGGGAAGAAGTGTTATCTTTGCAGATAAAATCAGTAATAAATATTACTACATGTATAAATAGGATCAGGCTGGGAACAAACACTGTTGAGTGTCACTGAAAGTTCATATCAATCTGCAGTTCCTTGGAACCAGGGTTTTGCAGCCTTCTTGGTCTGTGTGGTTTCATCTGCTGGATTTATGAAGCCTTTTCTTTTTTCACGTTAATTTGAAAGTAAAATAATAAAGCGGCACAAGATAATAAGCAAGCAGACCTCAAGGTCTGGGGAATGAGAGGTGAAATCTGTCCTTGCTTTCCTCTCACGCTGTCCTGAGGGAGGCTCGGGAGCTCTGAAGCAGAGCCGATACTGAGGGCGTGATGGGGACAGCATGGAAAACGGAGGAAATCAAAATGCAGATAAGGCATCTTGAGAACAGAGAGTGATGTCAAAAGTCATTCTAGTGCATGAGACTCACAAACACGAAGTCATTTTATCTCCAGCTCATCCCCATGCCTTTGCCCGGCAGCGTAGAGTTGTGCAGCGGTGGGCACGGCTTGTGTTTTGATCTCATCTGGCCCCCACCCAGGGCAGGGAGAGGAATGATAAATGAGTGCAGAGGCTCAAACCCGAGACAATGAGCTGCCCGATGACGGATGGCCCTTGCCTTTGGCAGGCTCCTGCTACTTGAGCTGCCCTCACAGGGAGGTGAAGCAGAGCCTGATTTGTGTCTGCCAGAGTTTCAGTCGAGCTGCCACCCGGATTTACACCACTCTTGAGATCAGAGCCGGGCTCAGTATAAACATCCCCTACCAGGGACGACTCTTGTGATGCTTGTGCAGCTGGCAGCCCCGACATGCACAGCGGCAGTGCAGCTGAGATGTCACCTGTGCAGCTGGGCTGTCACCGTGGTTAATACTAGCTGCCAGGGCTTGGGTTGGCATCTGCTGAGTAGGCAGCCCAGGGACCTCTCCGCCTTCTCTCTCCCTGCTACATCTGACAGGGGAGGGAGCCGAACCAATGACAGTGGCAGCTACAAGAGCAGAGACTCGGGAAGACAGAGCTGGAGGGTCCAGCTCTAGCCTCAGTCAAGGCCCCCCCTCTACCAACATCCTTCACGTCCCACCCAGCACCCTCAGACACCCTTCCCCTGACACTGGAGCACTCTCTGCAGCACCCACCCACCCTGGCACCCTCCAGCATACATCCCCTCATCTTCCCAGGTGCAGAGGCCAGGTTCTGTGCAATGTCGTGCCCACCCACCTTCACCAGCTGGGGCAGGGCGTACCAATGGAAGTTGATGACTATATGCAAATAGGTAAATGAATAATGGAAAGTATGATTGCCTAATTATTTGCAGAACTTATGCATGCACCCAACACAAGGAGTACTCAGGGATGAACGTTGAGAAATGTAAAGTGCTCCACCCAGGGACGAACAGGCTGGCAACGCCAACCTGACCAGCACCACGAATGAAAGAGAACTGGGGCTAATACTAGACTACAGCATGAATATGAGCTGGCAGTACGCCTCTGCTGCCAGCAGGGCAAATAATACTGTGGCACACATCAATCGATGCATCTCCAGCAAGACCAAGGAGGTGATTCAGCACCGGCGAGACCCCAACTGGCGTACTGCGTCCACTTCTGGGCACCACACTTTAACAAGGGCATGGTACAACTTGAGAGAACCCGGAGAAGAGCCACCCGTATGATGAGAGGCTCGCGCGGCAAGCAATACAAGCTATACAAGGAAAGGCTGAGGGACTTGGGACTCTTCAGCCCGAAAAAGAGAAGGCTGAGAGGAGACCTGGTAGCAGCTTCCTGCTACATCAGGGGAGTACATCAAGGGCTCAGTGAACAGTTGTTGGGGAAAACCAGGAGTAATGGCCACAAACTCCTGGAAGACCACTTCAGGCTCAACGTTAGGAAAAACTTCTTCACAGTCAAGGTGTCTAGACTGGGGAATAAGCCCCCTCCAGAAGTGGTGCAATCGCCTACCCTGGAAATCTTCAAGAGGAGACTGGATGGTCACCCAAACCCATCTGTCTTTCCTGCCTGGTGCAGGGGGCTGGACCCGATGATCTTCCGAGGTCCCTTACAATATATGAATCTATGAATGAACCCAGTAGTCAAGCTGCTAGCCTGGAAGAGCTGAGAAAGATGGGTCTACATGGACTGACTACAAGGACACTGAAGAGGGGACCCTTAGACCTGGTAGCCCTGAGCCCAGTGTTTAGATGGGAGGGGGGCCAAAGCAGAACAGGAAAGAGCCAAAGTATATGAACCATTTTCTCATAGAGGTAGACCCTCTCTGACGCACAGCAGCACTCCCAGGGATGGCTGGACCACTGTGGCCTGCAGCCTTTAGAGGCGGGAGTTTTCTTTGGCCATATAGACAGAGGGAAGTCAGACTGTGAGATCTGGACTGGCTGGATCCTCCCCAACATGCCTTGGATGCCCTGCCGCGGACAGATAGGGGCTGCTCTCCCCATTCTGTTGCTAAATGCCTAGCAGCTATTTTCCTTTTAAAAAGTGTGTGGTTTTGTCCTTTGATCTAGGAACCGAGGTGCACAGTGCTGAGGAGGAGGAGAGCCAATGGGAAACTGGAGAACAAGAGAGATTTTCCATCTGTCCTTCAGACTGTCCGAGGCAGAGAGCAGCAGGGCTGATCTATGATGCATGTGAATGCCGTGTCCCAAGCCTACTCCGTGAGCTGCACTTACAGAGCAATTACAACGCTACCAAAGCTAGACTGGTGACTGATTTGGGTTTTAAAGACCTTAACTCTTTTTTTGTCAATGAAGATGTTTCCAAATAGAAACTGTGGTGAACTTAACTGATACCCTGGCCTCACTGCAGCCGGTCTGGAACCACTTCATACTCAGAAAGGGGCAGGAGCTGTCTTTTATGCTGCCCCTGTCCTGGGGCTTCTGGAGGCAATGACAGAGACAGATTTAAAAAAAATGCTGAGTATAAATTTCCCTTCTCGCTGGTTGTCATTTTTATCCTTTGCATCAGATAAGGGAAGTCTTTGGCTGTACAGCTGGGTGGGAGACACATTTACACATCCTGCCAGGAGTCTGTCCTCAGCTCAGCTGCAGCACCTCCAAGTATTGTTAGATGTGACCCAACATGCGCGCTCCAAATGCTAGCCTCCAACAGCCCTGTCTATTGACTTCTGAGCAGGTCCTGCATGGTGCTAAGTGCCCTTGTCTACAATTGAAGACAGCCTGGACGCTTGACGGGGAAGACTCTAGATCAGAGTCAAACTCCTCTGAGTTTGTTGCTCCAACCGATGTCATTCTGTCCAGCCACCCAAACGACCTCTTCATTCATCCTTGAATCAATCTTCAAAAATCCCTGGGCTCCTCAAGCACCAGAAAGCCTGTTCTGGTACCGTTAGCCCCAAGTGTTCAGCATCACCAGTTACCCCTCCTAAAATCATGAGCTTTCCTTAAAAATGTTATGGTTTTAAAAAGATTGTATGGCAGGTGCCTTGTATTGGACTTCTGGTGTCTGAGCCTTTTATGCTTGTGTTTTCAAGCTTTTCTCCCCGCGCTGTAGAGGATCCGCTCTGGTATAATGATGTGACTCCAGAAGCTGGACCTTTAAGAAGCGCGGAAGCCAGAACAGTTTACAACAGGATCTCCCTTCAATACCGCAAGAGCCATGATACAATCCTTAACGTTGGGCAAAACTTTGAGCTCGGAGAATTTAGATCCTATTTAACAAGAGTTAATCTCAACCTGCAGCTGCAGGTCTGGAGACCCAGAAAACTCTGGGGCAGTGTGAACTGGGACCCAAGTACAGCATCTTGGGCAGAGCGGTACTGGTATGTCGTAGGAGACAGCACTGGAGCGGGGCCTCAGTGGCTTGGTCTGCCTTCCCGCTTCTGCCACTGCCCTGCTGGGCAACCTTGGGCAAATCACTTTGCCGCTCTGTGCCTCGGTTTCTCCATCTGTGAAATGGGACTAAGGAGACTGCCCGTTTTTGCGCAGTGCTTAGAGATCATCTCACAACAACAGCTAAGTTAACTTAGACCATTCGGATTAATTTCCTGACATGCCCTTTACTTGTGGTCATGCCTCACGCAGGAGTCGAGCCCATGAGGGTTGTCAAAGCACCAAGCATTAAAACCGATATGGATTTCACAAGCTAGCAGGCAACGCACGGCCCATAAGCTGCGTGCCAAGGCCTCCAGCACGGCCCCTCCTGCCCCTCAGGCAAATCTCCCTCGAGAACTCAAGGGACAGTCACAGCAAAGGGGACCTGAAAGGCGAGGAAGAGACGGCACGTGCCTTCCCCCGCCGCTTTCTTCCAGGCAGAAGATAGCGGCTGGCCGTGGCTCTATGCTCTTCGGCAGACTCATTTATCACCTGGACTATCGACTCCCTGAAGGGACGGGAAAAAAAAGCAACGGGCACTCAAACCTACTTAAGCGGCTCCAGTGTGCCAACACCACTCCATCTCTGGGATTGTTTACACTGCACTGAAAGCCGAACGGTGTCAGATCTTAAAATAACTGGCCGCTTGTGACTCCGAGAGCCGCGGGTCAGGGGAGTTTATAACCAGCTTAAAGGGGCAGCCTGACTTCAAGTGATGGGTTTGAACTCCGAGCTGAGCAGTTCAGAGGTTATGCTGTCTTTTAATGCTTAGCGAGGCGCCCAACCCAAAGGCAACAGGAGTCTTTCTGTTGACTTCAATAGCCTTTGGATCGTGCCCAATTCGGAAACACAATCGGAGGGCTCGTTCTACCAGGATGAATCCGGAGAGGCCTCGCCGTGGGGAAAGCTCAGGGCAGGGCACAGAAGTGGCTGGGAAATGCCTTTCTGAATTCAGGGGTGCTCCTTGGGTCAATACAGCTCTGAAAAGTGAGATATTCAGAAGAACGAGGCTCATTTTAATCAGGGACAGGAAACAGAGACAAAGAGGTGAGACAGGAAGGAGGGGAGGGTAAAGGGGAATGCTTTCTACCTGGCTGGCACGCCGTGTATGTGCAAGTATCTGTGTGGGCACGTGTGTGTGTCAGATATAAAAGGGGAAGAATTCAGCCCAGCACAGACTCCTAAAGAAAAGCAAGTGTTCAGCACCCGCACCTTGTGCTGAAGTTAACTTCTCTAAGTAAATGCCATAGAGCCAGGTGCCCGGTGCCTCAGAAAGCTGCACTGTGTTTACTGAGGTGGTGAACTGCGAATTTAAGGCTCCTAACTCACCGCATCCAAGTGGGAACTGTCGCTTGTACTCCTTCACCATGGGGACAGTTGGTCCGCAGAAAGGACCTTGATCAGGAGGGCCAAATGTTGTAACACCAGTAGAGCGGTGCAATAGCAATAAATGCACAGCTCTTCACTGCACCTGCAAACAGGTGTGTGATGGGGGCAGCAAGGGCCACATCCCCAGCTTGTCTGTGCACAGGAGGAATGAGCTGAACATGGCAGGGGATAGAGGGAGGAGAAAGGGAAACTCAGGCATGACCCCTTATCGTCTCCTCTGCTCTGCCCCCCCCCTAGGTATTGCACAAAGGTTTCACTTTAGTCAGGGCACTGCATCATCAGCACTAAAGGATACAGACGTGTGCCAGGCACAACAACAAGGAAGTACTTGGCCTCTGCTGCAGCCGGGACTATTTCCTTAGCATGAGAATTTGTACCCTGGCAGTGTAAGATGCTGCTGCACGGCATACAGGCTCCCCAGGGCTGTGTTGGCTCCTAGAGGCTCTCCACAGCCCCAGTTCCTAGCATCCCTTGAGAACTGCATTCCTTCCTCCCTATACGTGTGAATTTGGCATTTCTCAGGGTACTTAACTGCAGGCCCTGGCAGGAGGCTGCATGCTGGGGGCAGCACAGCCTCCCCCAGTTCAGGGTTCACTTCAAAACTTTCCTGGACTGGAAAATCATCCAGGAATCAGGACTCACGGTAGAGGTGGTATTTTTTATTAGACCAACTAGATTTTTGCAAAAAAACTCCTTAATTGCAAGCTTTCAGGCTCAATTTGGATAACTGAAGTCATCCAGGGGTTTTCTCTCACCTCCTGCCTGAATCCTGTGCCTCCCTCTGCTCCCTTTTTCCTGCTCTGCTAATAGCAGCCTCTGCTCTGTCTTTTCACTCACTCTTCTGCTGTTCCTGCCGTTATGTATGCAATAAGCCCACCAGCAGCCCTCTCAGACACACTGCACTGCTCCCTGCAGCCTGCCTCCTATGCCAGAGGCACTGGAGAGAGTGGTTCCCAAAGGCTGTGCTGGGGAAGCAGAAGTAAGTTGCAAAGCACAAACTGGATCAGGCCCCCTCCAGGGATCAAGCCCCAGCTGGGCCGGCAGCATACGCAGGGATCAAGCCCACAGACCAATGAGTGAAATCTGCTGCCCGTTTCAATTTGGGGAAAAAAAAGTGTGTCCGAGTTTGGGAAACACTGAGACAGGTGCTGAAGGGGGGTGATTAGCATGGGAGTGGCCTAATTGCTCAGCAGTGCTAATTAGCCCCTCTGAAGTGCCATATGGAAGCACCTACACTGCTTCCTGATCAGGAAACCATATCTTAACACAGGCTATTTAGCTAAGGAATGCCCAGCCAAAGGGCCTACTTACAATTGACACAAGGGTGTTATCAGGCAGTAGGTTCCTGAATGCATGTTCACAGGGGAGAGCTCTGAAGATGGAGGGGGTGGAGGACAAGGTGAGGGTTTATGTCATCTGAGTGGGGACCACCGCAGGTGGGAGGGGACATGGAGAGATGCTTAGGAGAGAAACAGGCCAGCGAACAAAGGAGTTTCGCGCAGTGAAGGCCAGCTGCTGGAGCAGGGAAAACCCATGTGGGGGCAAGAAGATGTGTTTAATGTGGTGGAAGGTCACAGCCAAAGGAGGGACCTCCCTGTGCAAAGACAACTAGTCTTGACCAAAACCGTGGTATTTGTCACTGCACTAACCCAGGTCTTCTTCCCTGTGCTTTGTGCTTCATTCCTGCTTGCTTTGATCATGTACCATGTTATACACTAGCAACCTGAACCACTGAAAGCCACGAGACAGGCTCCCAAGACCCATGTGGTTGGCTTAAAAATGATGTGCTTTTTTAAAAAAACAAAAGCCACTTTGAATCTTTTTTATCTGCTCCCTCATTAGCTTTCTGCTACCATGAAAGCCAGAGAGATGCATTTTTATACTAAAAATTTAGTCTTGTATAATTGCATGACTCCAGGTGTCAAAGCATTGAGCAAATCACTCACTATTGTAAGACCTGAGAGAGAACGTGGGATAAGACAGCAAGGGATGATGGCAAGAGGTAAAGTGACTACGCCTGATTACAAAGGAAAGGCAAATGGGACCCAAATCTCCCTATTCCCAGCCGTGTACTGTGGACTTTATCTCAGAGAAAGATAGCAAGGAGACAGACAGGAACCCTCTTCCCTTGGCACATGGTTGAAACAGAGCAATATGGGCATGCAGAAAGCTGATCCAACAGCGCACAGCAATAAGACATACTAACGGGGGGCAGCCATCAAGAGAACATGGTACTCAGTTTTAAACAGCACTTATTTATTCAAGGCCTGGAAAAAAATTCTTATGCAGAAAAGCCTTTCCTTTGCAGACCACAGAGACGCTACAGCAGAGGACAGCGGCAGTTGTCTCTATTGGGAACATTAGTGCCGAAAGCTACCACAGCTACCACCTCAATAGGCAGAAAGGCTGAAATCTTCCCTTTCCTTTACTGGAGAAATAGCTTCTGACATTTTTAGGTTATAGCTCCAGGATGCTAAGACATGGAGCGACCAGGAGATGTGGCCAGGAACCAGGAGACGAGTGTTATCTGTCCCCCTTGATGGACATATGCTACCCCTTGAGTGGGAGCACCAGCTCCGAGACCTCTCTCACTGGCTCAGTTTGGCTCTCACAGGGCAGAGGGAGCTTTGCTATTGATCCCAAAGGGCTGCAGGACGGGGCCTCAGCCTGCTGGATAGTGAACAGGAGTTCATTTAGATGAGGAGCTGCTGCGTGCATTTGTGCAAGAGGGAGAAAAATGGTTGCAGCCACTGCCGTCCAGAGGCCCATCTGGCCAAGTAAGGGATCTCTTGCCCATCTCTTACAGTGGGAGTGTTTCCAGGATGGTGGAGACTGACTTTCCCAGACCAGCTATGTGCCCATCCATTCCCTCTTGCTCCCAGCTGTGCCAGGAGAAAGACTCTCAGGGTCCACATGAAAAGTTACTGTCTGTCGCATTCAGCAAGACAATAAAAGTAGAGGGAGTGCTGGGGATTGAGCTGACTTTTGCTTTGAAATGCCATTGCGTTGATGCTCAGCTTTAGCACATAACACAGGGCCCCAATCTCCATCCCCAGCCTCCTCTCCCCAGTCTTTGCTACTGCCTGCAGGAGCTGGCCCTGCGCAGGCCACGTAGGCAGCAAACAAAGCCTCCTTCTTGACTATCTCCTGGTGAGCTAGGCTTTGCATGCCTAGTTTTGCCACTGTCTTGACAATAAACCCAAAGGAGTGTCACCAGCTTGTGGTCAGGAAAAAGGGCAGAGACAAAACTGAAATCTAGATCTATGCAAGAGGTTTATAGGGCAGGGCTGTGCACTTGCCCATTAAAACAAAAACCCAGCCCATTTCAATCACTTAACTGGGAACAGGATTAAAACAGAGTGAGAGGTCACCACCCTGCAACTCAAGAGCAAGAATGTCAACAGCTTGGCCCTTCTTGGGATCTGATCCTTTGACTTGGAGAAGGGACCTTGTCTTTCTGCATTAGTATTATTACTATTATAATCGCTTTAGTGCCTACAGGCTCCAGCTGGGAGCAGGAGGCCATATTGCAGGTGCAGCACAAATACACAGCATGACTGTCCTTGTCTCAAACAGCTTAGCCTTTAAACAGGAAAGAGGTAGGATGGAAAACAGAGGTGAAGGGACTTGCTGAAGGTTACCAGCAAACCAACACCACAGCTGGGGATAGTCTCTAAGCCAGTACCTCTCCACTGGACGGCTCTGACTCTCAGCGGACAGCACTGTGCATATGTGTGGCCACACAGAATAAAAGAATAGGTTAGATTTCAAGGGGTATGTTATGTTCAAAGGACCTCAAACTGTACCATTCCCCCCGCCCCGAGGTTTGTATCTCCTTGTAGCTCCATCATTCATCTTGGTAGCATTTTGGCTGGAGCTTTCATCAGACCCAAAAAAGGGTTAACAGTGCATGACATATGTTTAGCAGGGCTCCTTTCCCCCAAAACAAACAAAACTTATGAGAAAATACAGTTCACAGCTGAGACCTGGCTGCCTGCCCACTATGGCAAGGGAAATGCAGATGGTTAGAAACACAACACAATAATAATGAGCTTGTGTTTCTTCAACTGTCCATGCCTAGGGGGCTCTGGGAGCCCCGTAGCAGCATAATAATAAATGAGCGAGCTATAAGGGAGTCATTCCGGCAGGTCTGGCAGCGTAACCCAGAAAGGTGCCACCGCTAGCCCAACTGGCCCCACTCCTTAGGGGTTTTCAAAACCTGACCAGACAAAGCCTTGGCTGGGATGACGTAGCTGGGGCTGGTCCTGCTTTGAGCAAGGGGTTGCACTAGATGTGACCTCCTGAGGTCCCTGCCAACCCTCATTTTCTATAATTCCTCTCTTTGCTGACTGAAAACCACTTTACCTAGTTGGCAGCTTTAGCAGGTCTCAGGAAAACATTTCAGATCGTGCCCTGTGCCTGAAGAAGGGTACTTGTGCCCAAAAGCTTGCAAAGAACTTTGTTCCGACTCCTCAGTTGGGCTAGTACGAGATATCACGTCTACCCAAAGAACCGGCCTGCCTCCGTTCACGCTGAGATTTTAGAAAAAGCCTGCTGGAGGCAGATCACCCACATTTACCTCCTGTGGGTCTCTTGCACCTTCCTTTGGCACATCTGAGACCGGCCACTGCTAGGACACTGGTCTGGTCCAGCTCAAGCCTGTTCCCAGACAGATTCACAGAAGTTCAGGACTGGAAGGGACCTTGGGAGATCGGGTCCAGCCCCGCTGCTCTGGGCAGGAAAGACTGCCGGGGTCAAATAACCCCAGCAAGGTGTGTGTCCAGTCTCCGATTGAGCATCTCCACCACCTGCACCACCCCCGCTGGCAGTCTATTCCAGAGTCTGGTCACACAAACAGTGAAGAAGTTTTTCCTTAGAGGCAGTCTGAACTGGATAATAATAGTATCTGAACTATTATCTAATAAGGATAATATCTGAACTATAATCCAGATGTGGGTTCCTTTTTCTTATGATCCCTGCATTTCAAAATCAAAGACTAGATCACGCCCTGATTGAAGCTAATGGGTTGCATGCTGGACGTGAAGCAGGTGCTGTGCTGCTTGTGGAGATGGGACTTGGTGCACTGCAGGACTGAGTCCTCAGCGACTTGCCAGCAGCCCTTCAACTCGCTGTGTAAAAGGTGACCTGGGAAAGAAATCGGACACATTTCTGGACAGATATAAACGATGTTAATCAGCAGCGTGACTATTTTACTGCTGTATTTCAATACAACCTTCATGTGACACAGGTATATTGGTATCATGCTATCTTAAGGTGTGGACTCATGACCAACATGCCATGGAGTAGAAAAGGGCAGGGTTTTAACTCTGCGTCAGATGCTCCCATGGGATAGCCGAGGTCTTACCCCGTGATAAGTGGAAGCCAAACTTCCAATGAAAAAAGCAAGTGTTAACTTCTACATACCTCAGGATAAGTATGTGCACACGGGTGTCAAGGCAGAGCAGGTGGTACATTATGAGACCCCACCCCAGTCAGCCCACAGTAAGTTGTTCATGTGCCCATCCCCATAGACTGGTGTGGTTTATTCCCCTCTGTACTGGGGAGTAGCTATATCCATGCAAGCACTTCTAAATCAATATAACTTCATCCTGCTTTCTTTATACCAATGTCATTATGGCATGTGCTAACGAAAAGCGTTTTCACAAATGACGATTTCTGCCAAATTAACTACATTAGCATCTAAATCGCTGCTAAATATTCTCATAGAAATGAGGCCTAGACTGTGCTGAAACGGATGGAAGATTACTGCAACCTGAGTGCATGGACTCAGCATCCAAAATGTCACTGCTGCTCAGACTGGGCTTCTTGGCTCTGCTTGGAGAACAGCTCAGCTGGGAAGCAGGGGGCCTTATTCTGAGTTTTGTTGCCTTAAATTAAAAGGGTGGATGTGCTGGGTCTTTGCAAGGCTTCTTTTGTTCAAAACGTTAATTAGCTACTGAAGCTGAATAGGTGTTAACAGAAATTGTTAACAGAAATAAAGGGCTTTCCCAAAACATATTTTGCTTTCCTTTAGCTGTGCTCTCCCCATTGGATTTCTTCTCCTTCTTTTCTTAATGACTGTTTACACAGCTAGCTGGGGTCACCCTTCAAGCCTGCCCTCAACTACATACACACCAACCATCTATGCCTCTGGTTCTCCACAGAGCCATGTCATCCTCTTCCTGTGGGTATCCCTATGCATCTAGAAATTGGAGGCAGGGAAGTGGTAACCATATTAATTGCTCTCAGAGCCGCTCACTACCACATTGCCACAAAACTGTGCCGGCACATGGGATTGCTCTGCGATTGGATCCAGTACGCAGGGTTGCACGGATCAGCCCAGTGCCACCCATCCAGCCCACAGGGCCAGGGGGCTTGGGCACCACTGGTCTATGCTGAAGCCCCTCTTTGCTCGGCACACCACCAGCAATCCGGATTGACCTCAAAATCCCTGGGGAGCTTCCGAGACCGAGGCTCACTCTACCTCCACTTGTTCCCTACCCTACTCCTTCCTGCAGTGTGTCTGGGAGTCACTTGGGCACTGCAGGCTCCAAGCACAAGACATCCATCAGCTGCAATCCCACAACTTCCTCCCCTGACTTCTGACTCTTCTGCACCCCGTTTCTTGTCTGTGCCGTCTGTAAGTAGAGCCACGTCCAGAAGGAGGTCTGCAGACTGGCTACATGTGAGGAACAAGATATACAACATCATCATGTGAACTACAAGGTAGGACAGAGATGGGGAGGGACAGCTTATGTACTCCAGGCTAGCTGAGGGCAGCATCAGATGAAGTGAACTTGGGCTCACATAAACTTGTGCTCTCTTTATATATATTATTTAGTTAGTCTGTAAAGGTGCCTATCTTGCTCCTGACTTCAAGACTAGCACAGCTAACTACCTCTCTCTAGCTGAGGACAGCCACTGACCAGTACCAATGTAAACACACCCTTACAATCTTCCAGTCTAAAGTAAAAAAAAAGCACATTGCTCCAAAGAGTAACTCAACCTCCCTGGAGGCGGCTAACATATGCCATAAAGAAGCATAAAAGATCACAAGTTTATATTTCTCCCCAGTGATATTGGCACTGCATCCCACTGGTTTCTTGATGAGGTTTCTGCTGTTGTGCAGTGCAGCGTTTACTGCGCTCTGACAGTACAGCTGATTGCAGCCTGCCTGTTTTCCTGCCAGCTGTGCTTTAAGGACACTTAAAATATGCTCTTGAGGCCCTTTTCTGTCCCTGGAGCTAGCAGCAACTGCATGAGAAGCAGATGCAACCATCGTCCACTTTGGCTTGGGAGGTGTTCTGGTTGCGGTCAACAGGTTGGACCCCCTGCTAATTTGGACAAGTTGTAGCACCTGGGCCAGCAGCACACGATGCTTGTACAACTGGGATCTGGGCCTACAGACAGACATTGCCTAACTAAGCAGATCAGCTGTGATGGGACATATTCCACTGCAGCTGGCCTGCTTTATCGGGCAAAACATGCTGCCCACTGTCCCATGTTGGGCAGAGGTCTGATGTGGAACAGTAGGTGATGTTTTTACTCTTAGAAATCCTCTTGTTCCTGACACAGACGC
Source organism: Caiman crocodilus (assembly GCA_030014935.1). Taxonomy (NCBI): domain Eukaryota; kingdom Metazoa; phylum Chordata; order Crocodylia; family Alligatoridae; genus Caiman; species Caiman crocodilus. The sequence goes on along the minus strand of JAGPOW010003316.1, from coordinate 191,784,368 downwards.
TAACTTCAGCTCTCGCAGTGGCGGCTGAGAATCAGGGGCTCGTGCCTGGGTTCGGAGGGTCTCAGCTTGCTTTTATGCTCCTCTCCTTGAGAGTCAGCTGGGAGGAGCAATGACAAGAACATATGCATAGCCCAGGTCTTCCTGGTCTACTTCTGCCCAGCAGCACTGCCCTCAAGTACTCTGCGCTGCTCCCCACGGGCTGCCACCGAAACTGGGAGCAGTGCAGCCACATCCGTGTGGCACTTCAACCAGACCAATCAGCACTAATCAGCAGACTAATTTTGCAGCACTGCTTCAGTGACAAGTTGCCTGCTTTTGTTCTAATTAAGCTGTCTGTATTGCTGGGCATGGGAAATTTATTGCACACACAGCTGGCGTCCTGTATCCGAGGTCTTCAGATTGCTTTCACTGGACAGACCAAGAAAGTGGTATGCTGTCACCACCAGAGGAACTGCAACTGTCTGCTGGGGGCTGTGGGTTAGCTTAACTTCTGCAACTCTCTTGCTGTGAAAGTACTGCTGCCCATACAGATACCTCCTGCTTGCTGCAATCATTTGCCATCTCTCATTTATACTGAGATGGCCAATTTTTAAGGGCAAAGATGGGTTTTCATTATGTTCAGTACCTGGCACATCGATTAGCCGCCCCCCCCCCCCCCCAGGCATGACCTCACAGCTGCTCATACTTCCACCACCTTTTCCAAGTGAGGTCCAATGACTTGTCTGATGTTATAAAGGTAGAGACGGGTAATAGCAACCCAAGGACTCCAACTCCTAGCTAACAACCCTTCTCCCCAAGCTCTGCTGCTGTCTTGGCATACTTCTGAGCAGGACTTGTTTGGAAACCACGAGCCCCGGCAGAGTTCAAGGATTTGGGTTTTCTGTCGGTATAGAGCTATCCTGCATTTCTCCATTTAAATTCCTACTATCACAGGACTGCTTCAACCTCTCACTGTGTGCTGGCTTACTATTACAAACAGTAAGATGCATGGCGGTTTCAGTGGGCACCAGGATGAAGCCACCAGGCCTGAGACGCAAATCAGCATCCAGCGTCCCATTGCATTGATGTGCCTTGATGCACACTGAGCTGTCCAGAAGCTCATACAGCCATTTGCTCAGGGAGAGAAGGAAGAGCTCAGGATCAGGCCTGGGACCTGCTACCTGGCTGTAAGCAGCGGAGCTGTTACAGTGGATTAGCCTTCAGCTGGCAACCGTGGTAAGTACGAAGTCCAATCTGGCTTTGGGAGGTAGCTGGGGGGGTTGCAACACCTGTGCAGATTTAGTTAAATCATTGGTTTTATCTGAAGTGGAATCTCTCTCTCTTTCTACCACGCCTGGATGCACTGGATGAGTTAACAGGGTATATATAATGCAGCCCTTTGCTAGACTGACTTGGAAACTGTTCGTGGCAGGCCGGTGCTCCCTCAGACAAGCTCCTTACCTACAGCACTGAGCAACAACTATTTTGTTCCAGAAGTGACTTTTATTCCTGATGTTAATCCCCAGTCCTTTGGGAATGTACTTTTGCAATTTAATACCCTTTGTGCTCCTTTTTGGGACAAGGCTGCTTTTACTGTGGTGCTGCTGCTATCTAGCCTTATCTTTCACTTCATCCCAGTATTGATCCTGCTATCTCTGTGCTGGAGGCTCGTTTCACCATATAGAAAACTCAGGCTGGATTACAATTTCTTCCAGCTGAATGCAATCAAAACAAAAGGCCCTCTCTGGGTAGCTCTTGCCAAAGGTGTTCGCTATTACGCTGAATCCTGATAGCCATAAAATTAGCAGCAGATCTGGATGCAGTTTACTTAGCTTGACCTTTCTCTTTAAGATGATGTTTGCAACATTATCGGGGACTCTTTATAGCACTCGTACAAGCATTGCCAAGGTGATGTCCTGTTTAATACGTCAATTGATGAAGCCTGGATCCATGCTACTGTGATGCTGTGTTTGCTGTCCCGCCTGCCTATCCTTTGGCAGGGCTTCAGCTTGGGCAGACTGCAGCTGCTCCATTATTGACCAAAACACACTAGACACTGTTCTAGATAGTGTAAGGATGTTAGCGTCTATGAAGCTCAAACAAAGGTCAGGACCTGGCTGTGCGAGGCGCTGTACAGAAGTGTAACAGGGGACACAGAGAGAACTCCTGGCCTATATCAGAAAGGACACAACAGGTGGATAAACTGGACACGTTCTAGACTCTTAGGCCTGAAACTCAGACTTGCTAGCTGTCTTTCAGGCTGTGAATACAGCTAGCTGCAAAGAGCTTGTGTTTTACAGGTCTACCCTACATTACCGGTAAGACGAACGTTTAACTATGATGGCTGAGGTAGGGATGATCCTGCCTTGAGAAGAGGCTGGACTAGATGACCTCCTGAGGGCCCTTCCAGCCCAATTGTTCTATTGTTACAGCCCTTGGGGACCTGAGGGGTGTGTGCGGGTAGAGAGGATGAGGGAACAATAAAACAGAGGTAATCCCACCTATTTACTCAGTACCATAGGGGAGTGATCCAGGTCATCATGCTAGGAATTGTTCTCAGGGGTGATTTCAAAGAAAATAAGGTGGGGATTTCTCCCTTCTGATGGTATAATGTATCCCTCCCAAAATCTCCATGTCTAATCTATAGGCTTTGGCAGTAGATTAAACGAATATAGATTAAAGCAGGTTTACTGCAGGAACCTTGCAGATGCTTTCCTTCTGCTGGTTTTACAGACCTGATTCTGGTGTTGGGGCAGAAATGTGTAATGATGACTATAGTTGTTGCCGTCTCAATGCACTAGGCTGCTGAATCAATGGGTTAGGGTTAGAGTTGTACTCTATGTGCTTGTAATATAGGCAATCTCATCAATAACAATGGCATTGGGAATGGATTACATACAGACTCTCCCTTTTGCCACGGCATCCCCACCCTCTGGGGTCTTCCAGCCTGCATTCACATTGCCCGTTCAGCTGCCTCTGTCTGTGGGAACTGGAATGGCTTTGTGGGATTGCTTGGCACCATGCAATACTGTTTAAAAGAAATATTTCTGTCCAGCCTGCAAATACACTCCGAGGAAGCCAGAGAAGCCCACCACTGTCTTACCTCATGCTGACGCTGCCAGGATAAACCAGGACACCATAGTATGGAGTGCATTTGAGAATGGTTGATGCTCATGAAACCGGCCATGCTGACTCTCCTGTTACGCAGAACACCATTGCCTTTTACTTCCCTCCTGCCAGCCTCTCGGCTGTGCCTAATCGCACCCATGCTGAGGGGTGGGTGGGTAGCTGAACCCGTCCACCCAAACACTATTTGCCTATGGCTGACCCATGAGTACTAACTGTAGCCACGGATGCTGTGATGTAGACACAGCATCCCTACCCCCATCCAGCTTGTCTCTTCTATTCGCACATCCCACCCACTGCCCTCAGATCTTCCCATGGAGCAGAGGACATGTTCCTGCCAATTTTGAAAGCCTCTGACAGGACTTGGCTGATGGCAACAGTATTTTTTTTATTTCCTAAAAGGCTCCAAAGCTTGCAAGATAGGAAGGGGATAACACAAGTATTGTGTAAGTGGTGCCGTCTCCTGTTTGTCCTCCTGAAGGATCAGTCTGGGAACTCTCCTGTCACTTTTAGCCTGCTAAACCTCACTGATGTCATCAAGACTGGGTTCTCACTTAACTCTATGCTGTATTATGTCGATTCCCATGGTACCACAGTGCCCTCAATGATAGGGCAACCATATTAGCTGAGACAGTCCCATTTTAGTTAGTTAGTTAATTATTACTATTAGTCCTGTTTTAGCTGGGACAGTCCTGGATTTCAGAGGCTGTTTATTTTGGGAATTTTATCATTCCCAAGCCAGCTGTTGGGAATTATAATGGGCATCCCAGAAAAGCGGGGCATGGTCTGGGGTGCAGGGCACAGTTTGGCTGGCACGCAGCCCTGCCCCCACAAACGTGGAAGAGCACAGACACCCACACCCACACACTGCTGTGGTGCAGAAATACCCAAAGTGATTTCTTGAAGGTCGAGCGGGTAGCGGGCAGCAGAGCCAGAAGCAGCACTCTACACTCATACACTCCACCCCAAAGGCCCATGCACCTGGTCCCATTTCTCTGCTGCTGAAGAAATGAAAGCTGGCACAAGCTCTGTGAGGTTGGGGTGGTGGGGTGCAGTTAGGAAGCAGGGGGGAGATCATTTTAGGGAGAAAGCCGGATGTCGTGGTCTGGAGGGCAGAGATCGGCAGGGAGGCTGGAGAGGCTGAGGAATGCCTGAGTGGGGCAGTGGCCCAGAGAGAGCTTCACATTTAGTGATCAAAGGACCAATCCCGACTCCTGTGCCTGACTTCAAAAAGAGCAAAGTCAGGCTGCAAATCCCCTAACTCTTTGTCTGATCTAGCAGAGCACCCGGCTTCAAAATGAAAGTATAGGGGTTAACCCCACTTTCTTAGGGCACAGTCTGACGCATGGGACTAGGTAACCTATTCCAAACACAAATCCTGGTACCTGTGTTCTCCTCCGACTGGTTGAAGCCACAGATCTGGCAGATGCTACGAACCCACTTGTTCATGTCCTCCTCTGTCTCGGCAACCAGGTAGAAGGTCCGGTCGCTGGTCTTGATGTCAAAGACGTAGCTGTCCTGCAGCTCCTTCTTGTTGAAGGTCAGCCCTGCGTCCACTTGCTCGCAGAAATTGAGGTTGATCACGCGCAGGGGCTTTTTGGAGTGGTCGTTCTTGTAGTATTCCAGGACATCCGGGTCGCCGCTCATCCGACCGCTCCGCAGAATGAACCAGCGTTTCTTCCACGCCTGAAAACCAAAAAGAAACAGCGTTAGCAACACCTGAGAGGAGCAGGATCCCAGGAGCTAGGGGTGGATCTAGAAGTTTGAAAAGGGGGTGCAGATGGTGAAGTGCACGATCACATATAAAACAACGCACATTTTTCTCCAGTGAAAAATAAACTAGAAGATTTATTAATATGTCAGAGGCCAAGGGCTGTAATACTGCATTTAAGATTGAAGAAAACAAATATAACTTTATCAGAATGAGTTAAAAGCAATCTGTTGGACTGTGAAATTGCTTTGTTACCAGGAGCAGCTAACAAACAGCAGAATGGCAGAACAAAGGATACAGGCAGGCAAAGTTATTTGGGGAGATGGGATAGCTACTATCAAAGGACAGTTTGACTGGTGGGCATTCAGTAAAAGGAGTCAGTGGATGGAAGAAGTGGGGCTGGAGCCCCTGGCTGCACAGAGCAGAGCAGGGCTTGAATGGTGGTGTCATCACTAAAAGCCTGGTTATCCCTTCCCTGGCCCTGCAGTCACTGCCAAATTCAGGGCTTTGGGTCCTCGCTTACCATGTAAAATGGCTGTGGTTGCAGGACTGGGGAAGGTTTACCTCGCTCTTGGCAGTGACACCTCCTATCACAGCAGTGTTTGTCCCCACTCGGCTCCGTGTGGCTGGAGGTTCAAGCCCCTCTACCTCCATTCCAGTGCCCTAGGTTGTGCCCTCTATCAGGTATGCTTCTGGGGGGTGGGAATCGGAGCAACGCTCGGGGAGAGGGTGGAGCATAACTTGTACCATTCCCGCCACTCCTGTCTGATGGGATGGTTGAGGGCTGATCCTCAAAAGGGGCTAGTGATCTTGCTGAGATGGTTGGAGGAAAAGGCCCAAGAATAGAAACGGTGTCAGGACTGAGCTCCTATTCCAGCGCTCAGCTCAGCATCTCATGACCTGCAAGTTCCGCGCTCCCCGGTGCCAAGTCATTTGTGGGAAGACATTAGCATCAGTAATCGCCACAAAACACTTTCCGGTAATGCAGAAAAGTCCCAGACCCTTTGGATACGAGGTCCCAGAGAAACAGTCTTGCAGAAACACCCTGGGGGAGTCATTGCAATGAAGTTTGACAGTAACCCGAGCACGACTACAAGAGCTCCCTGTCCCCTGGATCTTTAAATGCCAGTATTCAAGAGGCAAATAAGAACAATGAGAAGCAGCTAGTTTTTTTAATATCGGGAATAATGCCAAGAAGATCCGTGGAGAATCCAGACTTCATTTATTTGCAAAATCTTCTGTTCCTTCTGTAGGAAGGAAATTCGTTACTAAAGACAGTGCTATTGATTCTTAAAAGCACTGCTTGCCTTTAGCTACCGGGCTCTACTTTGCTCCCCGCAGCATCCCCGTTAAGGCCACCCCTGGGGAAAGCCTCATGGGTTTACATTGCTCTAGACAAACTGGAAAATAAATGTCACCGGCCAGCCCCTGGGAGCTTACACAAATGAAACGTTTTGCTGCTCGGCAGACTCTCCCCGCTCCTGCAAGCACCGGCATTGTATGTAGGAAAGGGCTGGCAGAGAGCAGCGTGCTGAAGGGCTGTTTTGCAGCTCCTGCATCTTTTGCCAAGAAGCACATGTGTTCGCAGAATACACATTGGCCCGGCTGCAGGGATCTGAGAGCAGAAATGAATCTGTGACCTGGGCTGGAATTTGAAAAACACCAAACAAATCTGGACGGCAGAGGCTGTCAAGTTTGCTCTGGTGGAAGCCTGCGTGGAGGAGAACAGCATGCAGCCTCCTGCTCTGGCTGGGGGGGAGTAGGGGGCTGCTTAATGATAACACAGCACTTCCTATGAGGGCTTCTCTGAGGCTTTAAACCACAGGACATCTGGGGTGGAGGGTGGCACGGAGGCTCACCGCCCTTGTAAGAGGTTGATTTAATTACAACCTAATTTTGCAGGCCCGTGGGTTTGGGATAAGGCTCCCCCACGTCCTGGCTGTATGTCTCAACTAAAAAAAGCCCATGAACAGCAACGTAGGCCAGTGGGCTGAGCTCAGGATATAGAAGCAAAAACGCTAATCCCAAGTTTGAGGGATCCCCGCTGTTTTTTTCCAGCACGTCTCTGTGCCTCGGTTTCCCCTGTATGAGATGGGAATTATAATCCGGCATTATCCTACAGCGTTCTACGGCGATATCTGCAGGGCACTCTGAACACAAAAAGTTACTACCTAGGTGTGACCGATGCATGCCGGTCCGATGTCCCATGGACTGCGTGCCACAGGTTTCCCCCGGGGCTGCTCAGCCCTATCTGCACATCTTCCCAGGTCATAGCTCTGTTGTAAAGGCATGCCACACAGCTGATGCAGGTCCGAGTGCCTCAAAGGCTGCTCTAACCTCTGCCAGGGCTGATGTGGGCTGTCTCGGAGAATGAAGGAGTTTTGTTTTGTTTTTTTTAAAGAAAATATTCATGTTCCAACCCAAATTGGCCAAATCAAGTCCAAATCCATGAGTCAGTCCAGAACTGTAAGCAGCCCTATAACCGGCAAACATCCTCCAACCCCACCAGGGGCTTCAGATATTTCCAATGTCTTTTGGCAGGTGTCCTACGTGCTGGTCCAAGCTTGGAGGCTTGGGGTTCAAATGCCCCCCAAGTTTTGCCTACCCCCAGCTATCTGGCTGCAGACACAAGCTAGGGAGGAGCCTCCCATTTCCATAAAGCGGGCTTTAAGCCCCAACACCTCAGCGGATACTAAACCATGCCAAAAGAACAGTTATTCCCCAGGGCCTTAAGGAAACCTGCCTTCATGGACCCAGATCCATGGTGTTTACTGACAGTCATGCCTTCCTGACCTTGCACTGCCTGGATCTTGGTGCCAGAAAGAATCTGGGCCTAGATCGGACTTTCCCTGAAGTTCAGGGCCATTTGCATGCTGGCTTGCGTGCTGGCCTCATGCTTTCTTGCAAGCTTCACAGACTTACCCAGATGCTGACTTTTATGAAGACTCTTTGCTAACATATATTTGTTAAGCTTTTCTGATTATGCTCTTCCCTGGTTGTACGCATATGCAACACCTATGAGTGTTCGTGAGAGTTACCGCCTATAAACCTATATGGAAACACGAGGCAAGATGCTCCCTTGATTTTGCTGGAGCCCCACTGGTTTGCGCTACTTGAAAATCTGGCTTCTCACCTTCAGACAATTGCATTAAAATCATTTACGCTGCCTGTGCATGAAGAAGGACAAATGTGTTTGTGCTAGATAAACTTGGTGTCAGACTTGCACTGCACTGAAACAGCAGCGTGCACTGATAAATGGGTTACTGGAGATAGCTTGCTGGTCATTTGCCAAGCTAAGTAGAGCTGTTTTCATTTTATGCCTGAGGTTCACATGTCCTTTTTGTTGAATAAAATGTCAGTTTTATCTATTAAAAACTCCAGGGAATGAACACACAGTCACCAAAAACAGTCAGTTTAATAGGCTAAAGGAAAAAAATACGAGTCCATGAATAACAAAGTCCATGGCCATGTACGTGCTGCATAGTAATAGCCTGCCTTGTGATTTTCAAAATTTTCTTTTTAAAGCCCCAGCTTTTGGAGCCAAGTCACGATAGGAGAATTTCATTTTTCATTCAAAAAATAAATTCCCCTCATTTCTAGCTCTCCTGGTTGTGGAGAAAAGTTGGAGAATGTAAGCAGGAAAAGCTGTCTCAAGCCACTGGGTAAGTAGAAAGAACCCCACATTTATTATTTAAAAGCAGCCTCATGATTTCTCATGGCATGGCATGGGCCATATGGAAGACAGAAGGCCACCTGCAAAAACTGATCTTCACGATCAGGGGTATAAGCCACTGCCTGCAATAAGGGACCGTTTGCCATGAATAAGGATGGCAGAATCCAGGTTTAAGATCAATTTCCTGCCATGATACTCATATTCTGTCCAACAGAAAGGTGGTGGCTTGGCATTGCCCCCAAACTGCAGTGACTTCCATAATATGAAGGAGTTTGCAGTAACCTTGATTGTTACTAGAGGGGTGGAAATGAGATCTTTCTGCATATATTGCTCCTAAGTGGAATGACTTATCGAGAAGCATTTTTTCCCGGGACTTGTTGAACTCTAGGCTACGCAGCACAGTCACAATACGGGTGACACCAGTGTCATGGCGTAATAAAACAACGAAGTTCTCTATTGTTTGGTCACTACCCGGCCCTCATTTTAATTAGAGGCCAGGCAGGCGCTATTTTGTACGTACACTGTCTGGCTTAGAAAGTTACCAGCATCTAATCATGCTTCTATCCAAATATTGCCGGTGCTGAACTGCTACGACATCATGAGAAAATAGGAGAGGTATGTCGAAAGCCAATCTGGAACTGTATTTGCTTTGGCAGCTGTTGTGTTATCCCAGCAAACAGAAACCATGTCCACAAACCTACACGTGAACGTGTGTGTATCATAACAAGAACATCATACTTCACACTGGAATTACTTCAGCTTTCATTTATCAGCGCTCTGCTGATATCCCAGCGGGGCTCTGGAGCACACAGGAAAGTTTTGTTCATGTTACTTATACTGGAAGCAATTCAAGGCAGGAACCTTGACTTGTGTTTGCTAGCATGGCATTGTGCACAACAACGGCGCTTGAGAACGAACAAATGACAATAAAGACAAAACATGACTCCTGGCCCTGGAGAGGATCTCTGTTGGAGGAGACACATCTCTGAGCCAGTCTATGCCAGGCAATGGCTTAAAGCATCTCGGCATCAGCTGGTAGACAATTTCGATCTTCTAGCTCAGAAGGACAAGAGTCCTGTTATTTGAACTAAAGAGCTCAGTTGTCAACAGTGCAAGGCTCAGCTCCACTGAACCCATCCTGCACGCACGCTCACGCTCCTTATTAGGGTCCACTGCATCCTGGTCTCTATTGTAGGGCACCCTGGAAGGCTTGTTACGTTATTTAGACCAGGTCTTTGAGAAGTTGGTGACCTAAATGTAAAACCGGTGCAGTCATTTCTCCAAACAATTTGATTTTCACTTCTTTTCTTGAAGGCTTATAAATAGCCTTTGTTTGTGTCTCCAGGATTTGTAACCTAATTAGTTTTGTGCTAATTCTCAAACTGGCCGCCAGCACCAGGAAATCAAGCGCAGCGTAATCTTCCAAAAGCAGTGGAGCAGCAAATCTTTTAGCAATACAACTCAGAGGATGGTCATTCAGAATTCAATTCAATTTAGGAAACAATCACAATCTTCTCTTTCAAATGGCTGCTCTTAGAGGAACTACCTATATGGAGTGTGCATGTGTATGTGTAGCTACACCCACTGCAAAAAGAAAAGAAAGAAAAAAGAAAATCACCATAGCTTTATAACCTGTGATTTTGTAGTGGATCGGACCAAGTACTGAGAAATGTCCTCGCAAACGTTTTAGTCTAGCTTCATGTACAGAATGTGCCTTTTGCCTCCTTCCCATAAAATGGAGCAGCTCTAGCTCCCAAACTGCTTTCCAAGGCCGAATTATTAACCCCACATTGTTCACAACCCCTCCTCCCCCCCCAAAAGTAGAGACCTGCAGCAAGGCTGCGTGTAGACCGTTGGTCTCTTCAGGCAGGGGCATGCTCCATGCACTAGAGGATATTGTGCCTTCATACCCTCACACTTTCAAAAACCATGAATCGGGGGCCCCAGAAACATGAAGAAGCCTTAAAAATCGTAAGCTTGAAAAGAGCCAGGGAAATGTCGGGTTCTTGTCCTTTGCCTTTTGACTTCTGAGCCTTCGTGGATATCGTTTCAAGCCTCTTCTGCAAACACAGAGGGTATTAATGTACCTTTAGAAAGAAAAGCTGAGGTTCTCATATAATCGCGTGACTCCTGGAGCTAGGGCTTGAAGAAAAACACCAAGGTGTAGGGCATGAGAACTGGCAACACTCTTCCTTCCTTCAAAGGCTGACCTTTGCATCTTTCAGACACAACACCCCTCTCCAGGTCTCCCTAGTCTGTGTGTTATCAATGGAAATCCCTATCCAAGGCCTCTTCTGGTTAATATGTGGCACGGCTGACAGTCGTGTGAGCAATACAGGTGGCCGGTAAGTGGGAGACGCCAACAGTAAAAACCGAACAGCATTACATGTGTGACCTGCCTCTGTACGTGAGCCTCTTTTATTCCCTTTACAACCTCGATGCTTATTAATATTTTACAAAAACACTGAATGAGTGATTAACAGTTCCCGTCTCACCTAATCTCACTGGGCATTCATGCCGGGCTTATCACCATAGCTACTACATCATACTCCTCCAATTGAAATTCTTCTAAATTACATTGTGTCCCCACCAGCCAGAGAGCGATTTATCAGATTTTACTGTTCTGGAGGGAACGAACGTGTCCTGTAATTGTCCTTGGAAGGGAAAATGATGGCTGTACTGACGTGGCATAAAAACAAAGGCTCTGAGGCTGTAGGGCCCCATGTACAGCCCCCTGAAGCTAATGGACAACCAAGGACCTTAATGGGCTCTGGCCCAGGCTCAGAGCTGCCTAATGGAAATTAGATTCTTTGCTGCAACCTCGTGTAATTGCCGCTGAACTTGGGACGAGGCTTTCCACTCCTCTGCACGGAGCTGACTCAAGCCCTGAAACAGTGAGTTTAGCCTGTCGTGTTTACCACGTCCGGCGTGTCCATTTTGGGGTCAGCGGCAGGCAGACCTGACTTAGGTTTTCTCTCTTCCTTTTCAGGAGGGGAATCTCAATTTTTTTTCCCCCTGATTGAGGAAAGATGCTGCTTTGGCTTTTGGACACCATATTCAATGCAAGGTCTGTTTCAGCCCCCCCCGGCGCGGATCGGGAAGTCATTACCTTCTCGGGTTTCTGCTGGCCATGGTATCTGTTTGCACGCTTTGATCGCTGATACCCTGTGTGAGATGAGCCAGTGCTTTAAGTATGTCTCTCCAGTAAAGTGCACTGCAAGGAAGCGCAGTGATACATCGCAATGTAACACACTGCCTAGGGTGCAGCATCATGGGCACTGTTTATCTGTAAGTCATGCTGTTTGCTTTTTGGGATACTAGGACTGCCCAGATATAGGTCTTTTAGCTTCCCTACTGTACCTAATTATTGTCCCTGAGAAGGTGTTAAAGTGACTGTCCAAGATCACAACCAGAGTCAGGAACAGAACATGCCTGACATGTCCACACAGCCAAATGATGGAGTGGTTACGGCAAATGCCAGCACACCCCTGCCAGCACAGGGAACAAGATCAGCGAACATCCCACGGCCCTTGTCTTACCAGCATATGCACTCTCCAGGGACGATGGGTACCTACTGGTGCAGCGTCACGTTGCTGCAAAACCTGTTTCCCCTTGTTTCTGCAGAGATAATGGAGCTTCTCCCATCACCAAAGTATGGCTCTAGCCAAGGGTAGTATTTGTTTAACTGCTTTATGATGGGAAGCGGCCAGCAGTTTCAGAGCCTATAAAACGGTGCTTGTGCAGCATAACTTTCCAGCTGTGTGGTCTTGGGGTCACATCAGGTTGTTCTGCCATCAAAGGATGGCTGCTCAGTGACCCGAAGATCACTGAAACATATTTGGATGATTCACAGTTACTTCTTTTGAAGGCAATTGTGAAAAAAAAAAAAGTGGAAACCAGGGTTGCTCTGTTTGCTCGATTGGGATGACAGAACTTGGTTCAGGAGTGCGTTCCTTTATTTGGCCGGGGAGAGACTGAATGGCTATGTGTACATCTGAACCCCTGGCACATGCTCATTGCACGGCATGGTGGGATCTGATCCCCAATCCCAACAGGTGTGGCAGGACAGGAGGTGCAATTTTTGGATTGAGGTTCAGATCCCAATCATATCCATTCTACTTATCAATGCAGGGGGAGCTTGGGATCATGATCTCAGGCTCCCCCTGCTACAGCGAACTGAATGATGAGCGCCCAGCAGGTGCCAACAAGCAGCTGGATGTTGAACCTGGCACTACACCAGGGTCTCACACTGGTCCCTTTGTGGTCTGGGGCTGACAGCTGATTGTCAGCCCTGCCCAGATAGCCCCAGGTCCCATTTGGCATGCCTACCCAGGCAGGCAATCAGCTGACTGCTGGCCCCAATGGGGACAGACCCAGGTCTGTCTGGGCCAGGGATGACAATCAGTTGATTGTAAAAACCCCATGCTAGCAGCTCTGGCCAGGCTCCCTGCTGGAGAAACCTATGGGTTTAAAATCCCTAATGAGGAAGCCCTTTGGCCCAACAATCTGCAGTTTGTTAGTCCCATGTGCCCCCAACCCCGCAGTCCCAGGGACGAACAACCAGCTCATCGTTGGCCCTGGCCACAGGTTACATTTAAGGCACAAAAAAAAAAATCTTCCATAAAAATAGTCTATAATATTTGTGGACCACTTTTATGGCTCTTTTTCCACTTTATCATGCCTTAAATTGGATGCACATGTACACCCAACATGCAACATGTTCAATTGCAGCATAATTGTGAAGTATAGAGGGGGCTGGTGAGAACAAGCAAGGTTCTGGGCTCCTTGTAAACAGGCTCTTGCCTGGATGCCCACCTGTACTTCTGCCAGTGACCCTCCTTGATGTGCTCTTTATGAGACCTCTACCTGACCTGACAATAAGGTCAATGCTGCAATGGGGAAGGAGGGCTGCCATTTGGGAGATGGTGTTAGTGAAGGGGTGGATGGATAAAAGCCAACTCCTGAGCCTGGACCAGCTACTCTTCTAAGGGTAAAGATGGGGTCACCTTCATGAACTAGAAGGTGACTGGATACGTTCAGGAAAGCCAGCCTGGCCATTTCTGTGAGAGCCTGAGGCCAGAGACAGTGACAGCAATTTGCCACAGACTGAAAATGGGTACGTGGGTATTTACCACTTAGCAGCTGACCCACAATAAGTCTCTGCCTCTTTTTTAACTTGCTGTGAATTGTTTTTCTGTCCACAACCTAGGAACCACCCCTGGAAAACAACTGTGTGTGTGTGCATGTGTGCGCTCTACAGGGAGGTGGGAGATTACAACAGGAGGTATAATTATGCCATACAGACCAATCTGGAGCTAGCAAGGAAATAAGCCAGATGACTGCAGCAGTCATTTCCCATCCCTAGATGCTATAGGCCTAATTCTGATTTTCCTGATGCCCATGTAAAATCAAGACCCTCATCCCTGAAGGCAGCAGATTGACACCAAGAAAGAAAGTCAGGCTGTGCAGTTCTGCGTGTGCACAAATAGACAGCAGCCCAGGTGATTTAGCAGGGCACAGAATGGCTCCTGCTAGCTCATTACGGCTACCTGCTACCAGTCATTAATGTGCATGGATGAAGTTCTGTGTTTGCACAAATCTCCTTTGTGGCAGCTCTAATACCTGCTCCCGGTTTTCATCTGGAGGCCTGCTTGTGCCCATGACAAGCCCTTTCACATGACAGACCTCACACTCTGTTAAACATATGCAGGCTACAGCCTTGGGCACATCAGCATGGCAGAAAGGAGAGCTGAATGCGTTTGGTCTGTCTGAGGCACTCACACCCCACTAGGTGCTGGAAGAGCCCAGATGCTTCTAATGGATGAGTCGGTGATGGGAAGACATCCTCCAGCCGGGCCAATACAGAGCAGGACCACTGCAGCAGGCAGATATGCTGGGGTACTGCTCAAGAAGCCAACACAGCCCATCCAACTCATGGAAGCAACAGCATTGCTTATGATGCACCCTGATGCCACCAGAGTCCAAGAGGAGCTGGGAACGGACCCTTCACCAGAAGAAAAACAGGCATTTTGAGGGTGTGAGCACCATTTAAGGAGAGAAACAGGTGCAAGGGCCTGCAGTGGGTTGGGGGAGTCTCATCAAGCACAGACTCTCTGGGGAGGAAGTGGCCAAGGCAGTCTGGAGACGAGCTCCTAGTGATCTCTCTGTGTGATCTTGGGGAAGTCACCTACATCTCTTGGTTTCACACCTAGAAAAGGAGGACGATAGCACTTCCCTACCTCGTCGGACGGCACTAAGACTGTCATGCAGTAAAACCTATGAAATACAGATGCTGTGACGACAGCCCCTTAGGTAGACAGCTGTCCTTCCTCCGTCTTTGCTGCTGCGCAATCCTTCAGGTTCTCGCTGCTTAGGCACTGTGGAGTCACCGAGTTGTACTTCCCATCTCCTGCAGTTCGGAGGGGTAATGGCCGGTCAGTAATGAGCTGATCTGGAGGAGGTTCAACATGTCAGAGGCGCTGGTGTCAGCCAGTCTAGAGATGCCTCTCCCTTATGGACATGACTACATCGCAGGGGAGTGCAGGGCTCTCTTCCCATTACACCAGTGCTTCTCAGACTGTGGTGCACAGGGTGCTTGATGGTAACCTGCCCTGAGCCAGCATGCCACCCAGTGCTAACTCATCCTCCTTTAGTCACTAGCTGCTTTTACAGGAGTCTGGACTCTTCACGGAGAAGAAGTCTGTAGACCTGTCCCAGCAGATGGAAACAAGGCATCAGGCAACACGTGCAGAAGGTCCACGGCACACAGCCAGCCACCTCTTTTTGTGTCTTTTTCTTCTGCTGTCCTCTCCAGAAACCACCTCTTGGTCAAGCCCTTCCTCCTTCCAGTGCCACCTAAAAACACACTCCTGTGGCTAAGGCCCTACACCTCTGCCCTGCCACTACTGGAGCGTTATCTGCAAAGCTCGGGGACATCCAGGCTCTCTGACTGCCTTTTCCTTTGCTGGCAGGTCCCAATCCTCCAAGCACTAATTCACAGGGATAGTCTTTGCCCACATGTGCTGTCCCCCAACATCACTGGTGGCTCACGTGAGGACTATATGTACAAGCTTGTACAATCTGGCTTAGTGAAAAGAGCTCCAATGAGCTAAAGGAGGGAGATTGTTAACCACGGCCTTGAACATGGAGCCTCAAATGGTTTCATAGGTATCCTGGGCCTAGGTCAGGGAAGGTACCTTGAAGATAAAGAGTGAGACCTTGGACTTGATATGCTGTGGGAACCCAGAACAGGGACTGGAGGATGTGTTTGTGGCAGCCAGAGTTGCTACGAAGCACTGCAGCGTGTCTTCACTGTTGGTATCTGGAGTGACTGAAGAGCTGAAGACCTTGTGTCCCAGGTAGATGGCATTGCAGTTGACTAGCTGAGACATGACAAGGCTGTGAGTAGCTAGGGCTTAGTTAATGTCCAACAGGATGGGACAGTCTTCTAGCTGACTGGAGATGGAAGAAAGCATGGCCCACAGATGTTAAGTGCAGAGCAGAGTTGTCTGAAGACTTTGGAAAGACAAGTTGAGGGAGAAGTTCCTTTGTGCAGCATCTACGATGTCTCATGATTACACTGCAGGTTGTATGGGCCTGCTGAAGAGTGGAAGCTTTTCCATTATTCACCATATTAGCACGCGCACTTTATCAGACTGCGCTCAGCTGCTTCGCAATCTGGCACTGACTTAGGAGTCCTGGCAGGACTATTTTTTGGAAAGTGAGAGAGACAGACAGCGGCGTGCTTTACTGAGGACAAGGCCTTTCTCTAAATCAGTCAGCATGGTACTACAGTTACCTCACTATGAAAACAGACCACGCAGAACATGACTTAGCAACGGGTTTGTTGTCAGCATATAGTGTACTAAGGATTAAGGCCAAATGTGGAGTGAAAAATCAACCAGCAGACCTCCACTGGCATCACTTGACTGTTCTTCATATATATCACCTGCTGATTTGGCCAGATGTAGTAATCTGCAGCAAGACTAGATCAGTGGTACTCAACACATCCAGCCACGTAGGCCAGATGAGTGGCAGGGGGCTGGTTTGTAGGCTGGATCTGGTGCATGGGATTGGTCCATTGGTCTGATCCAGCGTGGCGTAGGTCCATGGGTGTGATCTGGTGAGCAGGGCTGGCCCCACGCGCTGGCTAGAACCCGCACACTAGGCCTGGCTGCGGACCAGCTTCATAGGCTGGCCCCATCCAGCGCATGAGACCATGTCATCCAGCAACGGGCTGCCCATGGGTCTGAAAATGTGGTGGTGGGGGAGTGGTGGCAACGTTAGTTGCTGTTGCAATTGCTCAGGGCTTCAGCAATTAATGCTGCTACCTCTCCTCTGCCACTACATTCCCATACCCATGGACAGCCCCCTGGGCTAGATGACACGGCTTCATGTACCATGGTTGAGAACCACTGCTCTAGAGAGCTGACTTCACGGTTCACCAATAAATAACAGAGCAAGGGGCAGCTTGAACTGGTGTAGCAGCCTGCAGCACGTGTGAAACAGCTCAGCTAGGAACAGCCCGAGGAAAAGGGCAGTCCAGTCTATGGAGCAGTAGTGTAGCATCGTGGTAAGTCGGGAACAAGAAACGTGGTCCTGACTGTGCCGCTGACCTGCCGTGCGTCCTCGGGGAAGTCACGTCACTTCTCTGCCTCTCTTCCTGTTGTCTGACTGCCTATTTACATTTCCAGCAGTGCAGGCCGCGCTTGCCTCCCACTTGCGTGTGAATATATTCAGCACTGGTTGTGAATATACTGTGCGGCCCTGGTCTTAGCTTGGGTTTCTAGGCCATGCAACAAATACTTGTATGGATTACCAACCCAGCATGACCTCCAGCTTTGATCTGTCAGCATTCCCTTGGGGATGCTGCTCTGCTGAGAAGACTAAAAGGCCAAACCAATTCCAGGTTAGACCGGAGATGAAATTGGCCCTCACAGCTTATTACCATGCAGTAATTCTAGGGGGGGAACATCCCACCAGGCGGGCCTGATTCTGCTCCCATTCATACTAACGCAAATCAGAGACTAATCCTTGGAAGCCAATGGGGTCATTTCTTAGCTGTTGTTCTTAGCTAGATGCAATGGACTGAACGTGCAACAGTTGTGAACAAGAGAAGGATCCTGAGGCAGAGAAACAGGTATTCTTTGATTCTCCTTCAATAGATTCACTCCTGATTTTTACTTTAGTTTTGGCAAAACTTGACTTCTGTACAAAATCATAAAAGTCAGAGAGGGGAAAGGTCTACTGGGATATCTACTGCATGTGTTGGCCCTACTGGAATATCCACTGCATCTATTGTGCCTGAGAGCACGTCCTACAAGGGTAGGTATCTAACACAGGCACCATTTCTTTAGCATCTATTGCCTCCCAGTCTCTAATACGTTTAGCCTTATGACACCCCGTAAGTCAGGACAGTGTTCCCTCTTTTACTGATAGGGAAGACTACAGCCCAGATCCTCCATGGAGTTAGATGCCTACACACCTCTCACTATTTGGACCTACATAACTTTCCAGTGTCACACCGGAAGACTTACGCAAAGATAGCAATTGTACCCAGACTGATGTCCTAACCTCTGAACTATTCTTCCTCCTATTGCATCTAGCAGCAGGGATGGCCTTTCCATAATGGACCTGTAGCCTGGGTTAGAAAAGGAAAGAGGAAGATTGCTCAGCGCAACAGAAGCAAATGCACCCAACAGCACAATCCAAGTAATACTGTGTGCCCGGGTGTATTAAGACTACAGAGATTTGCATATGAGTTTGCCTAAGGCCAAGCGAATTGTTTTAGTGGAAATCCAAGCCCACACTGATCCTGTCACATTTGGCTATGCAGGACACAGAAAGATCGGATCAGCAAGGCCCTTTGGAGATGCCTTGCATTCTGATGCCGTGAGCCTGAGACACGGGGATGCACTATCGTATCAGGTACCACAGAAATGCGAGGAATTATTACAGAAGAGTTCTTCCAGCTGCATCAAATCTGTCTGCGCGTGTGTGAAAACGCTCCCCAAAGACCCATCAAGAGGAATCTGAGATTGGCTGAGTCCAGAGTTCATCTGGCTCTGTTCAAAATACTTAATAGGAGAATGTGCCGTTACATTATCGGGCAGCGTTTGCTTCTTTTATTTTTTCATCGCAGCCTTGGTGCCTTGGCTCGCTCTAGACAATAAAACTTAAGCTTCTATCAACTGCTATTATAGGTTGTTTTTGTCTTTCTTCGATAGCTCACACCGGGTGAAATTCTTCCCCGAGGAGAGGACACGCACTAGAACCTAGGCATCATTCGAGTCCCATTTTGGAGACTAAATATGACGCAGGTCTTGTTGCACAAGGATATGTTCTACCTTGCGAGCTCATAAATGATGTTGAACTGAGAGCCCCGAATAGCAAAGACCTTGACTTATGAACACCATGGGCACTGGCAGTCCCTATGTTTCCCCTTGAATTTCTCCTACTTCCACTTAAGCTCTGACTCAGAAGAAGCACACTTGAGAGTTGACATGAGATGTGGGAGAAAGTGGGAGACACGAGTACAGAAATTTGATGCAGCTGTTAGTGTAAATGTAGTGCAGGTCTCAGGCTTTCTGATGGACCTGCATAGGCTGGTCAGCAAGACTGTCCTAGGTGACCCCAATCGAGACACATACTTACTACGGCCGACAACCTACTCTTGGTAGCTTGTGGTGAGTCTCAGGCACTGCTGAGATGATCTGGATTTCAGCTGTTATCCCAACATTACAAGACCTGATGTTTTCTCTCTGATAGCCAAAGTCACTCAATCCCGCCCCTCCCTCCCAATGCTCTACAACCTTGTTCTCCAAACTACGTGCAAACAACTTGACTACAGCGCTCACCTGTTTACACAGCTCAAGGGCTTTTCAATTCTGCGAGCAACAGGTGGTGTTTGTTTGTCTTCAGTCTGTTCAGCTGTCAGGCACCCTCACTGCTGTGTTTAAAGCAAGTGCTCATTATAAAGTCATTGCTGAGAGCCACGAGTCTGTGCTCACCTGTGATTATGCCCACCTCACCCAGCCTCTCCGCAAAGCGATCTTCATAAAACTTCTGGAGAGCAAAATTGGCCACCACCTTACTACTGGCTGCAAGCGGGCCAATACTGGGATTCGCATCCTTTTGTGTTACCAATCAATCTCACAGCTCTCTGAATGACTGTTTCCAGCTCAACCTGCACTCTGGATGTACCCGTGTTCCTCCTCCCCTTGTCAGGAGTCAGGGTAAGACATAAGACAGCTGGATCCGACTGCACTGAGGACAGAAGCCCTCCTCTTATCCACACATCTATAATTGCACTGCTGCATCTCTCGCTCCACTTTGCATGTGGCATTGTCCCATCTCGGAGATGAAGCAAGGGTGAATGGGCTCCAGTCCCCTCTCTTGCAATGAACCCAGAGAAAACTAATAGGCAACTTCTTCCCCTTTCTGCCCCCACAGTCACGGTCTCTGGGATCTTCACCAGCCTCTCATCAGCTTACAACCCTAGTTATCATCTCTAGGAAACTGTGGTCACAGGAGATGGCAGTTTCATGAACCTTCAAAATACAGACAACTCCCACATCTGTGTTTCTCATCAGATGTTAAATGCATAATCCCGCATCAATCCCTGTGTCTGGGAGCCACCAGCACCTGGATTAGTGGAGGAACTTGTGCTGGGGCAAGATGGAGGCGATGGTTGACGGAGAGGGACCCGAGCCATCTAGAATTTACTCTCATCTCTTACGATGGTTCGCAGCTGGAGGAAGGCTCTTTCTGGACTGCTCACTTCCAGTGAGCTATGGATCCGAAAGCCATCCTCTCCCAACTACAATGGCACCCTCGCCTGTCAGGATGGGGACACATGACACATTTGCCCCTGCCTAACACGCACCAATACATGGTTATTCCTATCACCATGGAGTGACTGGTGACTCATGCCAAGTAGGGCTGTACATCAGGTCTCTACTCCACCTTTTCACCAGTGTACAGGTGGATTACAGCGGTATAAATGTGTTGCGTGTCAGCTAAAATTTTCCCATGCATGTATACGAATTGGACTGGATTGCTGAAATCCATTCGCCGAGATATGAAGCGTTGACCCTGATAATGTTTCCCCCTGATGCAGAATGAAGCATCCCACCTGCTGAGCAGCAAAGGTTTTGCAAAGCTCATCATCTTGGTGCCTTGCACAGACTCTCGGGAGAACGCAAAATCAAACGATGAAGTTGATGCCCAGAATCAAACCACCTCCGCAGGAATGATTCGGGATTTGTAAGGAACAGCAGCACATGCTAGCGCGGCTTCCATCAGAGACAGGGACCTGACGCAGATACGGTGCTACCAGCATCTTCAGGGATCCCTCCACTATGCCCTACGCTAAGATCAACAACCCCCCAAGCCCAGGGAGCCAGTGGGTAATGACCCCTTCCCACGTCACACTGCAGCAGAACCAGCAGAGAGGGAACCTCAGGGGCAGGCTGAATGCTTTGGTGTTGCAGACCCTGCCCCTGGCCAGATGCTTGCATAAAGGAGAGATGCCCGACTATCCTTTCTTGAAGAATTTCCCAGAGAAAGAAATTTCATAGACCGGAGCCTGTGTTCCCTTTAGCCTGGCACGGAGACCAGACCAGGCATTTCAGTTTTCCAGGTGAATGCATCATTAGACAGTGCAGAGGGCAGCCTTCCAGCTGACTGATTAACCTTTTCAAACGGCAGGAAGCCAGACCTTTCCTCCAAGCAAACAGGCACAGCTCCATGGACACCAACAGAGCTACACTTGCTCACACCAGGCCAGGGACATGGGATTTGAGCGACTTCGAGCCAGTGATTTGCTCTTCTGCTTAATTAAAGTCTCTTTTCTGGTTCACTGCAATTTTCCTTTTTCCACGTCTCCTTAGTGCATGTTATGCCCCAGGTAGAAAGTTCCTCCTTCTGGACACTTGATAATCAC
>JAGPOW010003316.1:191694236-191762836 GCA_030014935.1 Caiman crocodilus | reverse complement strand
GCCAGGTTCATTAGCAACACCAGCTTCTGACAGGTTAAACTGACTGCTTTGTTAGTTTGGTACCAAGTACTGGGAAATCGGTCTGTGGTTCAAGCAGGTAGTGACTGCTCCTGCCTGAAGCATTAGAGTGTCGGAACAAGTAGCCTTGGTGGAAAAAAGCTTGTTGCACTTGTCTCAGGGCCACCCAGTTAATGTTTCCTCTGATATGGTTTTTCCACCTTGTGAGGAATGCACGGCCTTCCTAGCACACATGTAATTCCAGAGCACTGGGGCCAGATCAAATCTATGCATCCTGCATCCCTTACAAGTTACGGCGAGGCTGTGCCTGTACATAGCTCTCTGAACCGGACTGAATTTTGCCCTAAAAGCAGCATGCCTCCGAAGGCAGCTGAACAGAAATCAATGTCTACAACCATCGATTTTACTAACAAGGACCTAAGAGTTTACAGTGACAAGTTCAGCAAGCATCAGCAAAGCAAAAAGAGGGTGATGTGCCAGAGGATCTAGCTAGCTGGCACTGCAAAGAAGCAGAAAAGTAAAATAATCAGGGAGAGTGGAAACTGCCTCAAAACATGTTACCACTGTACATGCGCCCCTCAGCTGTGATAGTCTCAAGCCGAGCCAATCTTGTATCATGCATCATGATCTCCGTAATGCAAGACTTCAGGTTAAATCTCTGCAGAGGTGCGGAGGCGACTGACTGTGTAAGTGACAGGATGTGTCAATTAGCAAAGAACAAATTAGTGAGGTTGTACTGGGCTCCTACACAGAGGCTGTACACTCAGGGCCAGGTGAAACAAGCAGGAGGAAATCCAGGGTATGGCAGTGGGGCTGAGGATAAGGGACCCACCAGGCGGCTGCTTAACTCCTGACAATCCTCAGCTCCCATCATCCCTACAGACACACAGGAACGAGTTCACAGTGAAGCCTAGCAGGGAATTACATTTTCATAATGCTCATGTGCTGACCTTCCCCACTAACACAGAGTCATCAATGAATTGCTTGTGCACAGCCCTTCCCGCATCACCTCCAAGTTTGGCCAAATCTGAGTTAGTCCCAGATTTGGATGAGGAGAGGGCGCGATTCGCACCTTCGTTCAGCTTCCCAGAAAAGAAGTTCTGCAAAATACTGATGCAGACTTGCCAGAGAATCAGTCCGCTGAGATGCTTAACTCCGGGGAAGCTCCACGGAGGGAAGGAGGGATGCCTAGCACTTAAGGGTGCCAGACACCTAGGAAGCCCAGGATCGGTTCCCTGCCCTGATGCTGACATCCAATGTGGCCCTGAGCAAAGCATCCAGCCGCCCTCACTGGGACTCAGGGAGGAGGTGTGCTTGTCCGGGTTTCTCCAGGCTACTTGTCTGCTGCAGTTCCTCTAAAACCACCATGACATCTATCTGATGGACATAGACTGCACGACTACCCTCTCAGTTAAATGCCTGCATCCTCTTATCATGGGACCAGTTACATGAATTCTATTGTGTGATGTTGCCTGAGGATACTATTGTAGCCCTGTGGGAGTGACAGCCCTCTTTAAGGACATCCTTACTGAAGATGCCTAACAAGCTGTCAGTGCTTTCCATACACACGCACTGTATCACGTGCTTTTTGCTCCTTTGGGTTCCTCTTTTTGGGTAATTCAGACTAGAGGACGATCAACTGTCCCTTTTGTAAACTAGAGCTTCCTAGAGAGATTAAAGCTGGAAAAGACCCTTTCTAAACATGTAATACCCAGCTTCCCGCACCTGTGCAGGGTGGCTGCCTGCAACCCATTCTCTGCTGGCTGATCCAGGTTCGCTGTCCATGACTCATATCCCAGGGCTTCCATCGCTCCTCTGCCACAGTGTAATAGCTTCCATTATCTACAGGCATTTCCTGGTATTCAGCCTGCTCTTGCGCTGGCTCTGTGACTTTGGGTCAGGAATCTACCCGTCTGTCTGTCTTGCATCACTCAGCATTGGTGAGAATGCACTGCATCGTGGTGAGGCCACATCTGGAATTATGCATCCAGTTTTGGGCCCCCCACTACAGAAAGGATGTGGACAAGTTGGAGAGTCCAGAGGAGGGCAACAAAAAATGGTTTGAGGGCTGGGGTCCATGACTTGTGAGGAGAGGCTGAGGAAATTGGGCTGATTTAGTTTGGAGAAGAGAAGACTGAGCAGGGATTTAATAGCAGCCTTCAACTCCCTGAAGGAAGGTTGCAAAGAGGATGGAGCTGGACTGTTCTCAGTGGGGGCAGATGACAGAACAAGAAGCAATGGGCTCAAGTTGCAGCAAGGGAAATATAGGTTAGATATTAAGAAGAACTATCTCACTAGGAGAGTAGTAAAGCACTGGAACAAGTTACCCAGAGAGGTTGTGGAGTCTTCATCCTTGGCTAGACAAAGTCTTGGCTGGGATGATCTAGTTGGGGCTGGTCCTGCTTTGAACAGGAGGTTGGTCTGGATGACCTCCTGAGGCCCCTTCCAACTCTAATTTTCTGTTTCTATTGCAGGGCCTGAGTTTAACAAAAGTCCTGAGAGCAAAGAAATGACCTGCTGGGCTGGATCACTGGCCCCTCTAGATGCAATCTGTCCTCACTGCCTATCACGTCAATCATTGCTTAGCTTAGGAGGCCACATACTCTCAAAGTGACTATCCAAATGGCATAGGCACAGGGACCCAAACAAATCTCTTAATCCAGTCATATTGCTTAGTTTGGGCATGATTCAGAAACCTCAGGGCTTTTCTTTCCATTGACTTTGGATCCGTTCTTTTATGGATAAAGTGAAGGCAGCCCTGTCAGCAGCACTTGGGATCCAAGAGTCATGCTCTCCTCCTTCCAATGCATGCATCATTGCTCTCTGTGATAAAGGTCTGCCCATGATGTACAGATCTGAATAGCACCCAGCTCCCCCGACATAGCTGGGCTGGCACTACACTACTGGCAGTGGCATAACACAGTAAACATGTATCATCATTATGAAAGTATGCAGTCCTAACCTGGCATTTCCACAACAGCCAAAAGGCAAGTGCCATTTATACCCTGCACCTGCCTTTCGTTTTGGAGGTCAGCTGAGATTTGTCATAACCAAATCAGTCGATTCCCCCCCGTCACAAGAGAACTGCCCTAAGCAACTGCAGTTACTTTTAAATTTGGTGCGGTCTGCCTCATTAGCTATTCCTACCTGGCGGCCTGTCATTGGCTACTCTAAACGTACAAAGGTCCGTGCAGCTTCCGCCCGAGTCGGAGAGCGCTGAGCACGTGGTAGCGTACGGAGAACTGTGCCACGTGGCAGAGAAAAGCCAGCGGACTGGCCATCCTCCAGCATCTCCCCGTCACTGTCGGTTCCCGACGTATCCTTCATCCTGCGTGCTCGTTTCTGTCTACAAACTCGCCAGCTCGTCTTGTTGCCAGTTACCTGTAACTACGCAAGCAACTCGTTACCTGTAACTACGCAAGCAACCTTATCACCTGCGTCGTGGCCACTGGCGGCGTAAGTAAATTTAAAGTAAAAGTTAATTTTTGCAACCAACACGCTGTGTCTGGCCTCTCTATCCACCAGCCCGCCTGACGACCGATTAAATCAGCGATCCTCCTCCAGTCGGCTCTAGCCGTCTGAGACCAGATTCACGTCCCTTTTGCCCCTGCTATTTTGATGGCCAGTTAACAAAAACAACACCCAGCTCCCCAGGCAAGTCCCTCCTTGCAGACATCACCAAGCAGCCAGTCCTGATGGTAGAGAAGCCAAAGAGACGCGGCTTTGCTTTGCTTTTTATTTTGGGTCTCTGAACAACAGACTGGTCAGAGATTTTTCTTTCCTCCTGAGGTTTTTGTATCAGCCCCTGATAAGCGCCTTCCCGGCAGAGAATGAGAACCAGTTGGCAGAGGGCTGGTGCCTGTTACACAACTGTGGCTGGACATGGGAACTGTGTTTGAACAAATGATTTGGACTCCAGGGCTTTGATAACTGTGGCTGTGTTTGGCAGCTGCCTGGGGGCTTTGTGCTCCTTCTCTCTCCCTCCCCTTCAAAAGCAGCAATTCGAGGTGCAGGGAAGAATAGAAGCACCCCTAAGTGAAGGAACGAGCACTCACAGGGAGCTCCCCTTGACCTGCCAGTGCATACTACACAGCTGCCGCGACTGTCATTCCCATTCGAGTCCCGCACACCTGTATTGTTAGATATTCCCGGCCTTGACCCTCCATCAGGCTCTGGGTGGCTAGATGTGTGCCTGTGCTCACCAACTTCACTGGGGCCATGGGACTGGACCCTTCCATGTAGAGCTCAGTCAGGGCACATTTGTGAACAGCTCAGAGTGCTCAAAAGGCAAGAAGGACTGGAAATTGGGCTGTCCATGCAAGCTTAATAACCACAAAGAGCTCCACTGAAATCAGGGGGAAGCTCAGGGTGATTAGCCCGCCAGGGACCGCCTATACTATCTCCATGCATGTCTAACTGCAGAAAGTTGCATCACCTGATGACCCCCACCCCATCTGCCTCCTGCTTTTCCTCTGCCTTCCCATGATGCTACTTCTTCTGCCTCTTGCTTTATGTCCAAAAGGATATTTGGGAGAGGATAAGGCCTGAGATTACAAGCTTGGCTGTTGTTCAGTTTCCAGATATGGGCCATCCACAGCACACCAAGCTTTATCTTTCCCCTCCAGGGTGCTTGCAGGGCTGGAATAAGGGTGATGGGAGAAGAAGTGAACTGAGAAGGGTCTCACAACCTGGACTCAGCGTCACAGAGACTGCCAGGCACTGAACAGAACTGGCTGGGAAACAGCTGGTCAAGACTTCTGAATATGTTCCCTGTCCCAAATCAGTATGAAAAGCCAATGTCAAAAATATTTCAGGAACCAAATATCTGGAAATTAAAAAAACCCCCAAAACTTTCTTCAAGTCAGTCGAACCAATTCAAAGTGGATAATGTCAAAATGTTTCATTTTGATATTCTGAATAATATCATTAGCCCCGGTTTGAAAGGAAAAGCCATTTCAAGTGGAAACCGGGTGTTTTTCCATTTCACTTATTGAAACGACACCCTGCCCCAATTTTGAAACTTTCTCCCAAAATATTTGAATCAAAATATTTGTCCAAACTGACCGTAGCCTGTGGAAAGTTTCAGTGTTGACAAAATGACATCTTAAAATAGAAAAATATTTCATTGGAAATTTCCCAACCAACCCGAGGTCCTGGGTGTTTCCAGACGCACATAGTACAAGTAAGCATTATCGGCGTTTCTCAAAAGCTTCTTAGTGCCATACGGGGTGGAAGTGGCAAGATCACAAAAGGTTACAGGAAAGCAAATATGGATAGAAACAGAGGTGGAAGAGAGGAATGGGAGGAACAGGGACACATTCCCTCTTGCCAACATGCCCCTTTTCTTCTAAAGAAACCCAGAGAAAGGCACTGATCCTGTTAGGTGACAAAATCCTTTTGAGTACAACTGTTGCATTGAAAGGGTCTCATGAGCAGCAACGCTTCATGTGGTTTGTTGTCCATTGATTAATTTGAAATAATGAATAAAAAGGGAGAAATCATCACGAGGGACATGATGTCAAAGCCCTGGGAAGTTTCTCATCGCATTAGTGCTGCATAATGGATGGGGAGGCAGGGTTATCGTCCTGGGGGAAGGCTGTATAGGCTGGTTCATGGTTTGTGTGAAGGACTTGTAGCCCAGGAGCAATCCTGAGGCTTGTTCCTCTTCAGTGAAAGGTTCACATATGGTTTTGTTGTCTTAGCACACAGCTGTTTCCACAGCGATCTGCTTAAAAGTAAGACATTGAATCCTGCCAAGATAGCACTGTTAATAAATAAAGAGGACAGCATTGTGAGACTCTCTTCTTCTGCTTTCTCTGAGGTCCTGGGATTGAGGCAGTGATCGGGACTTGAATGATCTACATTAAAATTCCTGAGTCCTCCGCAGATCCCTTGTGTAAGCTTCAGAAAGTCACAGAAAGCCTGGATGATAAAAAAAACCCTCAGGCGTCAAAATATGTATGACTGAGTCTACATACCTCAAACAGCTGCCCCTTAATTTCTCTCTGTCTCAGTTTCCTTCCTTCGTCTCTCTTATTAGAGGCCTCAGCTGAAGATAAGCACCCAATGGTGCTTTGCTCCTACTGTGCATCGTAAGAAACGGTCCCTGCTCTCAGAGTTAAAATTTAAGTGAGGCAGGGAGGGAAGGAGTGAAATGACTATGCTGTGGTCATGGAGCAGGTCAATGCCAGTGCTGAGAACAGAACTGGTGTTTCTTGCCTCCCAGTCTGGGCTGTTATAGCATAGTATCAGCTGTTCACGGCAGGGACTCCCTTCTGCACCCATCCTCCACAGGCCATGATCGCAGATGAAACCTGTAGGTGCCACCATGACGGTAATGACATACAGGACTGTCCCCATCGGACTGCAATCTCTCGCCTCTTGCCTGCCAAGGCTTTATTGGCCCAAGGGGTTCATGTGGTGCTCACTCCAGTGCTGCGAGAGCACCGAGTCTCCTAGGTCAGTACATGGGCTCCAACACATCACTCAGCCCCAGCAAGGAGCTGCAATTAAGGACATTATGCTAGAGGCAGAAAAGGCAAAGCAGGCCTGGTACAAGCTCAAACGGCCACAGCAAAGCCAAGCTGCATGTTAAAATGCTCTACTCCTCGGGCACCGCTGAGGTGGCTTAAGCATCACAAGCCACCTAATGACAGTAATGTATAGGGCTGATGAGTCTCAGTTGCTGGGTGCAGGCACTGGGTTTAATGTCCATGCAAGACAAAGTACAGACAGTCCCTGCCCAAAGGTGCTTACAGTGTAAACAAGACAGATGCAAAGCAGACAGGCTGATCTGAGAAGCCCAGAGGAGGGGCTGCCTAAGGTTTGTTTAAATGCTTATGGATATTATCGCTGTCTCATTTCTCAGGAAGAAGCAAGTTTGTAGGAGGATCTGGAATGAGGCAGTGGGGGAGGAAGCCTTAGCTCAAAGAGCTGCAGAAAGCTGTAAAAAATACAGCCGTACACAAAATACCGCCCACTGGCATGCAAACCATTGCACAACAGACAAGGCAAGAGCTGCCAAGCATGGTCCCTCTTACGAAATGTGCTAAGGGATAGTCCAAGTCCACATAGCATGTTGGGGAGTGGGTGGCTGGATTTGCAGTGGTGCTCGCCCCTGCAGCTCCACTTCCCATGCACAGCCTCTCTAGGGAATCGGTTCCAGTGCAGACGGGTCTGCCTACCGATCAGCATAAATCTCTCTCATTGCAATTTAAGACCGTTGGTCCTTTGTCCCGTGCCTTGTAGCTACAGAGTATAGTCTATCTGCATCCTTTTTATAACCACTTTTCAGGTATTTAAATTGTTATCCAGCCCCTTCAATCTTCTCTTCCCCATACTACTATGACAGCCACTCCATTGGGTTTATTCAAGGAGCTGATCCAAAGACCTTCACAGAGAACATGCATGGGCATTGACTCATTTGCCTGGAAAGCACGAAGATCTGATCCAGCCCAGCGTGGGGTCCGAGCCTGTGGTCTCAGGGAGCCAAGGGTCCAACCCTAACTGGGTCAGGACTTAGGCCAATTAAACTCCACATCCTACTCAAAGGTCCAGGGGCATAGCAGCGGAGCTCATGGGAAAGTGCCCTGGCTTTTGGAGGTCAGAAATGACCTTGGACATAAGCTGCAAGGCCAAGGTGACCAGGAAGCTGGGTTCAGATTTAGGCCCTGAGTCTACTAACCAGGCCACAGGTGTTTGAGAGCAATGAGAGAAGCTTTAGTCTTGTAAAAACTCATGTTACTCTTCGGTGAAATTCTCCTGGTGTTTCTTTGTATGCTGATGGTGTCCCCAGCTACTACACCACCACAAGACCTGCCCTTCGAAGACCATTAGCCATCGTACAACCACATCCCAGGTCGGCAAAGCAACAGGCGCTAGGAAGTTTTAGAGGTGGGGGGAAGAGGAAGGGTTTAAAGGGGTTAATCAAGTTTTCTCTGCCCCATGCGCCTTTCAGAGCCTGATGAATTAGCTCATTCAGTGCAGAAATCCTGGTCTCTTTTTCCCCCTTTTCAGATCACCTTTTAATTAAAATTGAGTCCTCTTTAAATGGAATAATATGGGCCCAGCCCATTCATGTTGGCTGCGGTTCATCCCTGCGCAGAGGGCTTTCCCTGAAGTCTTATGGTTTGTGGAGACTCGGCATAAGGGGAATTTCTTCTTTGATTTGGCAAAGAAGCAGTTACATATAGGGTGTACCCTCCTTCTGCAACATTTCAGGGAAAGAAACAAGGACAGGTCCAGGCTGAACACTTCCAGGCTGTAAAGTGAGCAAACATCCCGTCAGTGGGTCAGAGGCAATCCCTCCCCTTACCAAGGGTTTGTTTACTAAAATCCAGCTCCCAAAGAGGTCTGAAATCAATGGCAATGCTTCCACCGGTGTCAACAAGAACAGCAAACACCAATGGGAAACTACATGCACTCTGGGAAACACAGTGGGAAACGGAGATACCAGAAACCGAGATTTAGAAAATGCAGTACTGTTGCCAGCCTAGCTACTACCAGCCCCAAAGGTAGTTAGCACAACAGGCACGGGGAGGAGACGTACAAAGAACCCAAACCATAATGTTCTTTCTTTGGGAACAGGCACTGCTGGGAAACCAGCAACTAATTAGCCGCCACACGGAAGAACCAGGCCAGGCTCCTTCTCGCAAACCTGTGACGATTACAGATGTAATCTCAAAGTCAGGCTCTTAAGGGACCAGCCTGATCCTCCAGGCTCTGATGTGCCCATTACAAGACAGCTGTCCCTAGGCAGGAACCCGCTTACGCTCCTCAGCCTGTGTCACCAGCCCCCAAGCAGCAAATATCATCATGCCAACACTTCAGCTTGCTTCTGGCTGGAGTGGGGAAGGGAACCAGCACCCCAGAGCCCTCTGCAGCTGCCGGTTTGTCTGAATTGGCCCCAGTTGAAATGCCCCAGTTATAGCTCTACCTGCACTGAACTGCAAGTTCTCAACGATGTGCAAGTTTTGCAATGAACTTTGCAATGAATTGCAAGTTCTCACGACTCAGCAGCAAATAGACAGAGCCCTTTTCTCCCCAGCACCACCTGGGGTGACGAGGAACAATGGTAATAAGCTGATGGAAAATAGGTTTAAGTTAGAGATCAGAAGGCAATATCTTACAGTTAGGGCGGCCAAAATCTGGAAACAACTTCCCAGGGATGTCCTCGCCCAACCTTGGGCAAATTCAAGAGGAGGTTGGATGATCACCTGTCTGGGGTCTTGTGATCCCAGCAGTCATTCCTGCCTGTGGCAGGGGGTCAGGCGAGATGATCTGTTCAGGTCCCTCTTGATTCTAGCTACTATGAAACTATGATATGGATGGGAAAGCATCTCAGCACCGTGCCCCAAAGATACCCTGGGACCCTGGTCCTCCGCCTGCTTCATCTGCAGTAATGGCAACAGCATGGCTAAGACTGGTGGCAACCCTATTCCCAGCCCTAGTCAATAGACCCCTTCAGCTGACAGCAGAAGGAAATGTCCAAGACAGGCAATTATCTCACAGACACCCTTCAAGACCCTAGACAGATGCCCTGAGGATGCAGGGATGCGATACAGACATCAGGAGCTCTTCAGGGCTGGCTAGAAGCAGGATGGCTGTCGCATGGTGGCTTTGTGAATCCATATCTCAGACCACATCGACCCCCTGACCTCAGGGAATCCAGCTCTCAGACAAACAGAAACCTGCTGTCACCTTTCTCCAGCAGTGTCTGCTGCTGTTCCTTCTCCAATTACAATGCCCAGCGGAGAGAGGACACGTGCTGTCAGAGCAATAGGCGCTGAGACTGTTTAGAAAGGTTTGGGGAACAAAGGTTAAATGATGAACTGCACTTTAACTGGAGCAGCCTGCAGGGCACGGGTGACCTTATGCAGTAAACAGCATGCACAGCATAGGGTGATTAAAGAAAACCTGCAGTTTGCTCC
Source organism: Caiman crocodilus (assembly GCA_030014935.1). Taxonomy (NCBI): domain Eukaryota; kingdom Metazoa; phylum Chordata; order Crocodylia; family Alligatoridae; genus Caiman; species Caiman crocodilus. Next base: position 191,752,889 of record JAGPOW010003316.1, on the reverse strand, counting down.
TGGCAAGCACCCACCAGCGAGAACATGGGCTAAGAGACGGCCACAGCCACAGCGACGGTGCGTTTGCTACCCTAGCACACAAGCTGCTGTGCTGTGGATGATGCTACCGCTGATGAGAGGGGTCAAGCCCTACTTGCCGCCAAACAGGAGGATCTGCATTTTCCATAGCATCTTCTCTTGAAAGGTCTCGGAGCGCTTAGCACTTATCAATGACTCTCCCAAGCGAACCAGTGGTAAAATCAGGGATACAGCCCAGGAGCCCTGCCTCCCCAACAGCCCACGCTCCCCTCCTGGCTCCAGGGCTCCCGTCTGGGAGGTGCTGAACAGCTCTGCGCTCCTGCCCCAGCAGAGGCTGGGAGAGTCTCGGAGACGCCCTAGCCTGCGCCCGGCAGCCTCACGCCTGAATGGGCAGTGGCAGCAGCCGAGACAGGCCAGAAGTCACCAGCTCGGTCGAGAACGGCTCCCATATGGGCCCGGGGTCATAGGTAGATATCGGCAAGGAGGGGGTCTGTGCTTCCAGGGAAATGCCCCCTCGTGGGGATTGTCACTGCAAGGCAGAAAAGGGAAGGAAACGAATCAAGGGCCTGATCCAACAATTAAAGAGCAAGGATAAAGGGAGACAGGTAGGATAAATAGTGAATGCAAGGAAAAATAATATCAAGCCTCCGTTACACAGAGCATTTCACACCTACTATGGCCACGGACATGACGCAGGGCTAAATGCACGAGCCCCTTGTTTCGTGGAGGAGCTCGTGCCTCAGTGTGAGGAAATTCCCTCTAAACGTCCCCTAAAACAGAAGTTTTCCCTATCAACCCCGAGGCAAGGCATTGTTGGGATCTACTTGGAGCCCTCATGGCTTTTCCAGTCCCTCAAACTGAGGAAAAAGAAGATGCTTTTCAGAGGGCTGACGAGATGAGGCAACACAATTGAGACAATTCTCCCCACATCTTTTTCCACCTGCACCTCTGTGGCTTTAAGGATGCTTTCCTCTCTGCAAAAAATAAAACTCGGTATATCAATGCCTTGCCGTTAGGTGCAAATCTGACATGAGCAAGAGCACAGACATGCACAGAAGCTGATTTTTTCACGGAGGGACCCTGCTACTATGGAAGTATTGGTATGTTCAGTTATGGTAGTGCAAGAGGGATGTAGCTGTGATGGTCCAGAAATTATGCAAGTGCCAAGGGTTTCTTACGGTGATACCTTTTATTGGACCCACGATGTCATCGGGATAGAGTTAGACAAGGTCATACAACTATCCCAAGCTGGTCTAATTCTACGCCAGCTACACAGTCAATCCAATAAGAGATATCAGCCTAGGAAATTCTTGCCTCTCACATATATTAAGTTATTAATATCAGCTGCTGTGTGAATCACAGAGTCATAGGATTTAAGGCCCAAAGGGACCATTAGCTCATCTCCTTTGACCTACTGTAGAGCACAGGCCCCGATACTTCACTCAGTGACCTCGGCGCTGGGCTCAACAACTTGCGTTGGCTAAAGTTTATCTTCCAAAAAGGCATCCCCTGTTGATCTCAAGAGGGCAAGAGCCCACCCCTTCCCCTGGCAGTTCTCCCCAATATCTAGTTACTGCCATTGAAAGGAGGAATTTAAAGCCTTATTTCCAGTCTGAAATAAGTATCCCAGTATCCCACTATTTCCATAGTGTCTGGCTTCAGCCCCCAGATGCTGGTTTTTATGATGCCTTCTCCTGACTGAGCAGCCCCTTCAGTACCCAGTATTTTCCCCCCATGAAGGGACCTGTCCCCGCAATCAATCCACTTCCCAGTTGTCTCCCATGACCTAAACAGGATGCGCTCCCTGCCCTTGAATCATTCCTGGGGTTCTTTCCTGCATCCCCTCCAATCTTTCCACATTCATTTTAAAACACAGGCACCACCGCTGCGCACGGGACCCTAGCATCGGTCTCCCCAGCACTGTTTATGTGTGAAGGCAACACCACCATCCAACTCACTTATTTATACCACAGCCCCTTTTGCCACACCATCATCCTGGGAGCTCAGGTCGGGTTGTTTGCCCGTTCTGACCTCCACACACCTTTCAAGGTCACTGCTTTCCAGGAGACTGACTCTTCCTTGGTAGCCGTGGCCTGAAGTGCTCGCCCCCATATGGATTACTCTACATGCAGTAATTTGCATTTTGGTCCATTTTTCACAGTGGTCCCGGCTGCTTTCTAGGACCACACCGGTTCACCAGTCTCGGTTTTGCCCACACATTTCTGCCAGCAGTGACTTTATCTACAACACTGATGAGAATGGTAAATGGCCTCAGGCCTAATCCTGATCCCTGCAGAACCCCCCGCCCATTTGAGGAAGACTAATTTTGGGGATCGGTCAATAAAGCAGCTGTTGATGTGCTCCATCTACACCCTACACTGCAACTGGGATGCTGTGTGGCCTGAAAGCAAATCTAATTAAATGATCAACCAAAGCGGCATTTTTAGCATGAATTCCAGCTTGCCAAGCCTTGTTTTATATGAAGCCAGGTTCAGTAACACTGGCTGCTGATAGCTGCATTTCCAAAGAGCCTGGGAGTCACGAATCAGGTAGCACTTGTGCTTTTTCGTCTGGAGGGGCAAGGGCTGTAGTCTTGAATTACTGCCACGAGGTGGTGCTACTGCACCACCTGGAAATCCCATAATGTTTGGGGGCAAAGCCTCGCTGTACCCGCCTTGTCTGCCCACGCCTGTGCTTGATGCTGTACAAAACACGGAAGAAAAAACACGGCCCTAGCTCCAAGAGTTGAAAGCCTATGTATTCCCTCTTCTAGTCTTCATTCGTAGACTCCTGTAGCTTGTTCATTATTCTATCCAGGACTGATGTATAGGTAACAACCAGTCTGTTGTTACCCAAGCCATCTCACACACCCTTTTGCATCCTGGCATGACACAAGCACTTCTCCAGTCTCCTGGAAATTCAACCCATCCCTCTCTTTCCCAGCCTTTGCCAAGCACTGAACTTCTCTGTCTCCTAATCCCTGGAGATGGGCGAGACTCAGCTCTTCAGAAGGAAGTGGAGTTACTTGCCTGAGCCAGCGTCTCAAAGGCTGCCAGGCAGGTCGAGTAGGCAGCACAGAGAAGGGGAAGCACAGATTGGCACATCTCAGTGCTGGCACTTGGTGCCTAGACATGCAGTGGTGAGGCTGTCTACTACTCCTCTACTGTTGGCCTTTGCTTTCTGCAAGCAGAACAATGGCTCAGAGACACCTTGGGATCTTTACCTGGCCAGGGGCTGAGATCTTATGTCCACCCAAGCATCAAAGAAAAAAACTAACATGATGCCTGGGCTCCTGGAACCAGGCAGGGGCAGGGGCGAGGGCCAGCCTTTGCAAGCCTCGGTAAGGTGTAGCGTACATCCGAGCGTCAGCTTGGCCCCTCTCCTCACCACAGCAGGCCTTGGGCTGAAGTAAATGAAGGGTCGCCAGTGACAGCACAGCTGATTAACGCCACTGGGAAGCTGGCCCATAACATCGAACCACTAAATAGGTATCAGGAACGCCTTCAGCAACCCTGGGCCAGATCCTCAGCTGATCCAAACAGGAGCAACTCTCTACCCACCACTGTTCTGATTTGGGCCAGCCAAAGACCCGTCCCTTTTTATTCCATGGGAATCCTGGCAGGCCATAGATCCACCTTCCAACACTATCAATCTTTGAAAAGCATTTCAGAAAGCAGTGGACCCCCCTCTCCCCTCCCCTCCTTCATGTATTATTGAAATCCCTGCTGGTTAATTTATTAAGGACATGCAGCACTTTGCATTAGACAGTGACCTCTTCCCTGACCCACTTAAACATGCTTCACTCAAACATAAACACATCAGGAGCACTGGAGCAAGAAAGAGGAAAGTGTCAGCAGGAAACGTCCTCGCTCTTGTCCTCAGCAGACAGCTTGAGGAAGGGAGCGCCGAGACTCCCTGACCGAAGTGGGAAAGGACAGGACGCCAGCTCGCATGCATGAAAGACGTGCTGGTCTAAGCATGGTCTAAGCAGGAGAGGGAGGCGCTCAGCCGGCAGGTAAAGGTTTGTGAGGTCTTAGCTATAAAGCCCCTGTATGCACCACTCCTTTCCTTGGGGAGGGAAGAAATTCAGAGGGTACCTTACAAGCAAGGAGATAGCAGATGCTACGCCTTGTATAGCCTGACCCCTGGGAGACTCTCAAGACATTCAGGTCCTTACCAGAACTAGAGAGGATAAACCTGGGGTGTGACCACCGAGCCAGGAAGGAGGAGCTGCTGACTTCTCCGGCTAAGTCTCTTAATGCCTCTGTCCCTCAGTTTCCCTCTCAGTCAAACCCAGACTCCAACCTTTTCCTCCTTCAGAGGCACATTGCAAAGATGCTGTTAGGTGTGTTTGCAAACCCCCCCGAGGATGGCAAAGGGCTGTGGTTGTTCCTGGATGGGAGGCGAATGATTTCTTTGCTTGATGGGCTGGGAATTATTTCGCTGCTGGAGACATTTCTGCGAGCTGAAAGGTAGCACAAGGCACGAAGGAACCTGAACCTGAACCTGCAGTTGAGACGGATGGACGGAGAAAATGCTGAGATTTGCTGCAGCACAGATTAATCCTTTCTCCAAGATGAGGATTGGGAAGGAGGTGGAGAAATTGGCAGCTGATAGGAGAAGGGCTGGTGGAAAAGATGATTCTGAGATACATTTACAGTGTCAGCTCGTGTCTGGGGTGGGAACACAGTGTCTGGGCCAGGAAGGCCAGAAGAAAGCTGCATGGATGCTTGGGGTCTGCCCCACGGTCTCAGGCTCCACGGGGATAGCTACCGATCAGACCTCCGACCCCCGTCTCCTCTTCTGTAAGGGTTCAGTGCAAACACAACGGAGTTTATCAACCTTCTGAGACCTGAGGCGCCCCTTGATAGACTTGAAGCACCCCTCAGTAGACTCAAGGCACCTCTCAAAAATCCCAGTATATTTTTCACTCATTTTTTTAACTACAGAAAAATAATAGCGTTAGCCTTCGGTTGCACAGAACTGAAAGCCCACAGCGGCTCAGAACGGTTTTAACCCTATGGTTTCCTATAGGAAAATTCTCCGTTTATATTGGCAAAGTTCTTTGAGTAGATGTGGTATCTTTTATTAGACCGACTGAGGAGCTGGAAAGAAAGTTTTTAGTTAGCTTTCGGGTGCAATCACCCTTCTTCAGACCCAAAAGCTTGCTAAGAATGAACATTCTTCCAACTACTCAGCCGGTCTAATAAAAGATATCGCATCTACCCAAAAAACCGTGCCTGCCTATGCCCTTACACCAACACGGCTACAACCAGCAACCCAGTGTTTATGTTGCACGTTCATTGCTGCACGCCTAACAGTACTAACATTGCGCGGCACTCTTGAAAGGATCTTAAGGGATCCCAGGATGGCATTACACGCTAGTTGAGAATCACTGGGACAGAGCGTGCCTTACAGGTGGCTAGAGTCATTTCCCACGGGTAAGAGCCAGGTTACCTGCCCTGCCATGCAAGAGACCTGGAGTAAATCCCAAGGGGGAACTACAAAGGGGAAATGATCTGTTCCCTCCACACAAAGGACAGTTGCTACATCCCCAGCATCTCCAGACCCACAGCATCCCTTGGTTATTCAATCCTGATTTCATAGACAAGCATTCAACACCAGGGCACCACGACAGCTCTCAGTGTGACCGCTCCAGTTTTATGCCCGTAGAAGTGAAAGGAGAACCCAGGCCCAGGGCTGGACCTCCAGATTTGTTCCTACTCACTGGTTTCTTGAGAGGTGATTAGTTTGCCTCACATGCCAGGCACAGCCGTGCATAAGCTGGCAGACATAAGGGGAGACTTGATGAAGTGAGGTGCATATTTACGGCTGTACTCCACAGCACTGTACGAGCAAGTGGGGTTTTGGGAAGCCCAGGAGGCTATCCATAGCTAAGATATCAATACATTCCTTGGCGGCTTGTCATTTCCACTGAATCAAATGAATGGGACTGGGATTTTTTGTTGCTGTCCTGCTGCATTCTCGGTAGCTAATGTTTTAGTTGCATCACGGGCACTTCCGCCTGTGAGTATCCAGCTGATGTCGGGAATGTGTTGGGAGTCAGCTGCGAGACAGGATTTCTCAGCGCTATGCAGGGCTCTTACCTCCTGACTCAGCAGCTCTTGAAGAGTTGTGCTGACTCACCCAGCCACTCCCACCCACGCCGGTGGCTCAGCAGCAAAGGCCCGAGACTGGGACGACCGGGTTTTGTTTGCAGGACTGGCCCTGGCATCAGGAAAGGAGCGAGAGAGACAGAACACATCACACAGAAACCTCTCTAGCCCCTTTTGTTCCCGGCATCCACGTGCGTGTCGAGTCAGGCTGGACTGAGCACATCACACGAGTGCAGCCCAACCTGCTTTCTCCAAAGCACTTTGAGGGGCAGCTAGATATGCCGGCTCTAAATCGTCTCTCCCTTGCTTGCTTCTCTCATTCTGCCCAGTGCTCAAAGTTAAGGGAGGTTTAGCTAATGTGCCTTGTTATTGTTATTCCCCATCACACTTGCTGCTGGTGAGGGGTTTAAGGGTGGGCTTTCTTCATGAGCACCCTAAAGGATTGATCAGGAACACGCATGGGTGGGTAATGAGGATCTTTGCAAGCACGTGGGCATCACTCCTGAGGAAACCCCAGACCTGCCACGACATGGCACTCCATCACCTTAGCTGGCCAAGAGTGATTTTATTTGTGCATCTAGGACAGCGGTTCTCAACCTCTTTTGGACCCAAGGCACCCCTCCCCGGACTCGAGGCCATCTTCCTAACTTTTGTGAATTGAGTGGCACCCAATTTCAAATAATTATTTCGATATAAAACAGTACTCATCTCCTTGGAGAGGGGCAGTGTGATTGGGGGATCATCCCCCAAAGAACTGTGCCTGCCTATGTCCTTAGATCAACACAGCTACAACGAAAAACCCAGCGTTAATGTTGCACATTCATTCTTGCACGCCTAACAGTATGCACATTCATTCTTGCACGCCCCCAACAGATCTTCAGGCGCAGACAAATCCCAGCCTGTATTTATGTGTACTTCACTACTTGCTTGGTGTCCCAGCGCCCTGGTTGAGAATCACCGAACTAGGAGTTTGCTTCAGCCCCGCTCTCCGATTTTCTAGAAGAGCACCCTTTTCAACAGCAGTGCCTGGCTCTACGCAGGTCTACACGAAATGACCTAGCTGCCTCAGCCCAGCTTCAGATGGCCAGAAATGTCCCTCGTGACAAGTCACCACCTCTGCTGGCATAACTACAGCCGGTGCAGCAGTGATTCTCAACCAGGGTGCCACGGCTCCTTGGGGTGGCACGAGATCCTTTACGGGTACCGCAGGATGCCACATAATATTAGTACTGCTAGATGCACAGACGTGATTCACACATTGATAGATTGATTAACACCATTAATTAACACCAGAGATTTCACACAAACCTGTTGTGGCCTTTCTGAGACTTCTGCAACAGAAAAAGTCCTCTATTATTTTTCTGTGGTCAAGAAACGAGTGACAGGTACGAGCTGGCTTTTGCCAGGAGGTGCCTTGAGTCTAAAAAGGTTGAGAACCACTGCTCTATAGACTTCCTAAGGAAGAAGAGCTTCCCCTGAGGTTCACCTTCCACTACGGTCCAGGACAAAATGCCTGGGGATGACCGAACAGGCTATGAGCAGTGGTGTTAGGCCCACGGATGAGCCTGGGAAGAGGGTAAAAGTGTAAGGAGTGGAAAAGAGGAGGGAAGCATGTTGATTTCTACAATGAAGTGCCCTTTCAAGCAAGGAATGCTCAAGTGGTTTATGCAGCTGAATAAACAGATCAAAGCCGAAACCCATTTTAGATCCCTCCCTTGTCCACACACATCCGTGCCCCCTCCCACCAGAGAGCAGGAGCGATGATAGGTTTGCTAGGATCCTCCCCCGGGGCAGAGACCTGGAGAACGCCTATTCCGGTTGTCGAGGGTGGTTTGTCTGTGTGTGTGGTGGTAGCGGGGAGGTTAGATGCAACCCATATGCATTTGTATTGCACCTACGAAAACCCAGGGAAGCAGAGGAAAGGGCCTGGCCATCTCCCTTTGAAGCCAGGGAAGAAGTAACCGTGAAGGGATGTTCTTCCTGTCTCTACATCCCCTTAGCAAGCCCCGTGTGCAGGTTGGGGAGAGGTTACACGTGCTGGTGGGACTCCCCTCTGTCCCACTCTGGCCACAGCTGGTTGGGAGCATGGCTATTCCTGGAGTTGAGCCTACAGGCAAGGGTTATCCAAGCCTTTAGCCTCCCAATAATGCAAGACTTGGCATGCTAAAATTGACAGGCCTTGAGGAAAAGCTGGAAGAAAAGCCTGCGATCTCCAGGAGCCACAAAGTCTGCGCCAACAGCACGTAGGCAACTCAGTGAGAAAAAGGACAAGCGGGCAGGGCTGAGGAAGGGCTTGTAAATCCCTCGCCAGACAACCCAGACGCTCACAAGGAGAGCAGGCACCGAGCTCCACAGCAGTGGTAGATGCAAGATCCAGCTGTGCCACGTGGACTCGCATGCATATAAGGTGAGGAGGGCAGCCTTCTTCCCATAGCCAACGGAGTAAGGCAAAGGGCAGAGTACAGATGCACTCTCCAATGGCGGCCTGGCTTTCCCTACGGCGCTCCTATTCTTGCAATGTCAGTGTCTCAATGCTGCATTCAGGACTGGATGCCTCAGTCAGCCGGCGATGTCAATAAACAAGAGGAATCCAACGAAGAGCAAAACAAAATATCATTAAGGAGCTAGAGAGGCTCATTTCTGAGATAATGTGTTTAGCTTGGCTTACAGGGCCACGATAACTGCCTGCAAGCATTAGGAGGGTGTAAACAGCAAGGACAGAGAGAAATTCTCTGGGGCAGTGCCAGGAACCAGAAGGAAAAATAACTGGGTGAAAGTGAGCAGAATTCAGGATGAGGACCCAGACACACTTGCACTGTGCTCACCTGAAATGATCTTTTTTTCAGAACTGTGGACAAACCCAAAAAAGCTTGGACCGTAACCCCCCGTGGCACGCTGGCAACTTCACGTGTCCCTGGCCTAAACAGAATATGTCTTACCAAGCATCAAATAATTGCTTATTAAAAGAGAAGATTTAAATTGGGAAGTGTTGCCCGTCTTTTAATAGTTGGCAGAACTGGAAATAAATCCTATTGAGCCTGGAAAAGCCTTTGGCCTCACGCTCATAAACACCCCTGCCTTTTATAGCAGAGCTAAATATTTGGTTTCTATAGCTATTACGGTAAGTACCCAGTGGTCTTTATTTTTCATCTGCATAATGTTTGTTTGAATAGCAGGGTACAGTTTGCTGGGACAGAAAGGGAGTCTGGGCTGGTCGGGAATATTAAAAATAAATCAGCGAACAGCAAGAACACCTCATTGCAAAAATCCCATGCAGACAAGCTTTGGAAAGGCTACGCTGTAAATCTGATTTCACTGTTCGATGTTGCCCGGAGTTGCACTGAGTAAGAAAAGGGCAAGGAACCAAAGAACTGCTAATATAATGATGAGGCTCTGCCCTGCTAATCTGATGTTCTCAAAGCACTCTGAAAACATTAATCATCCTCCCAGTGGGGTAGGTGGGCACCATTATCCCTGCTCGGCAGCACACTGAGGCCCAGGGAGGTGAAGTTATTGGCTTAGAGGCATACAGCAAGTCAACTGTGCGAGGCCAAGCTGAGACCCCAGAACATGGCTGATGGACATACATGGACGGGGATGCTCCACCAAGGAGTTTTCCCAGTCTTTGTGGGATTCCCTTCCATCCTAACTTAGATAATCTCTTTGGAGCAGCATCGCTTGGGAGCTTAGAGCTCACCTGCAAAGTCTTTAGGATCAAGCAAGGAGATACCCACCCTCTGGGCTGGACAGGCTTTACCACGGGACGTGGGTCTGGGTCGTGGCATCTGTGGTTCAGCCCAAGCAGAAGGCTTGCTCCTTGAGCCAGCAGGTTTTGGATGCATCTTTCAAGCCTGGATACATTCAAAAAGGTCAGTCTTTGCTCAAAGTGAAGCAGATTTGTATGACGTCTTAGCCAGGGACTGTGATCTCGGCAGCTCTCCGTGTGTCTACTGATACGGAACGTGAACAGCTCTGGCTTGAGGGGGAAGTCGAAATTGTTTCATAGGAAGCAGAGCAGCAATACCAATCTCCCAGGAACTCGCCTTTCAAAGGGCGTATTTATCTTTCTGACAGCAGCACTCAGTAAAGCTCTGTTGTTCGGATCTTATAAATCAGACCTCAGTCCTCCAACGTTCACTCATTCCTGATGGAGGGAGGAGGAAATAAAAGGCGAGTTGCAGGGCTCTGATTTTCTCTAGCCACTTACAATTTATTTTAAATCAATTATCCCAGTCAGCACAGAAGTGGTTTGAATTGCCTTAGCACCCTTAGAAAAGAAACTTGCAGACAGAAATGCAGATACAGGTGGAAACAAACCCAAGAAATCAGCTCTGATGTTCCTATTTCACAACATCCTGCCCTTCTGATCTGTTCAGACAGTGACGGAGGTGTGATTCGAGGTTTCTAGTTCCCGTTTTGCTGTCTACCTGCGCTGTCCACCGCTCTGTGACTAGTCTGCGGAGGCGGCAGGCGGGGACGGTCCAGCTCATGCAGTTGAGTTGAGCTTCTTAGCAAACCTCCTGTTTTACTTTGGGAGTCTTCATTTATTATTGATCCAGGCATTAATTAATTACAATCCGTGCAGGTGGGAAACTGCCATTTTAAAAAGAGGGCTGGGAGGGAGGGACTGCTTGCATGCCAGTTTTCACACCCAGCTATATGCAAAGAAGGGATGTCACTTGTCTGGCATCCAGCTGCCTTCAACCGCCCGGTCCAAATGACAGTGGGGAGAAGCCTCTGGGAGTGCACCAGAGCAGGGCACAGACACGTGCCTCTGGAGGGTTAGTGAGTTATTTTAACCAGTTTGTCAACACATACCCAGAGGCCAGCTACATCTTACAAGGCAACTCCTGTAGCCACTCTCTAGATACACATTTGAGCAGGGAGGCACAACATATTCCAAAAATAGCTATCTAAAGCTAAGAGAAAGTCACCTTCAAACTAAAAGGCATTTAGTTTAGACCAGATATAAGAGGGTGAATCGTCAATTAAATTGTCCCCAAGGGTGGGGAAAAAAGGTTTCTGCATGACTCACATAGTATGGACCTTTGACCACATTAATGGGGAGGTCTTGAATTATCCAGACCTGAATCTTTAGTGAAAACTGAACAATTGTATGGGGGAACAAAATCTATTTATGACCAGACACTCTCATCAGCTGGGCGATGAGACCTGCTCGCAGGGGTCTGGAGGGAGTGGACAGGGGCAGTCTGCTAGTAAGAGCACGCGGTAGGCAAACACAGGATCAAGGCAATTACTGATAAAGATGGATCCATCTCATAGATTTCACAGACATCAGGGCTGAAAGGGACCTTGCACGATCATCAGGTCCAGTCCTCTGCCCAAAGAGCAAGTAGTCAGCAGGGGTCAAATGATCCCAGCAAGACAGACATCCAAGTGTTTCTTAAACAAATCCAGAGTAGGTGCCTGCACCACCTCGGGGCGGGGAGTGTTTATTCCAGGCCCTGGGGACTTGGACAGTAAAGAAGTCTTTCCTTATGCCCAGCCTAAAACAGTCTTTCAAGGGTTTGTGACCATTGGACCTCGTCTTCCCATGGGGTGCTCTGGTGAACAGTCGCTCTCCCAGTTCCCAGTGCACACGCCTTATGTACTTATAGGCTGCCACCAAGTCACTCCTGAGCCTGTGCTTCTTCAAGCTGAACAGTGCTGTGTCTCAGCTTCTCCTCATAAGGCCTGTGCTCTTGACCTCTAATCATTTCTGTGGCTCTCTTGAGCTTCTCCACATCCTTTCTGAATTGTGGAGCCCAGAACTGGATGCAGTACTCGGGCTGCAGTCTCACCAAGGCTGAGTAAAATGGGAGGATGACTTTCCGGGTCTTGTTTGAGATGCATCGGAAGATGCAAGCCAGAGTTTTGCTTGCTTTGCCAGCTGCAGCGTTGCATTGGTGGCTCACGTTCATGTTGTGGTCAATCATGACCCCCAAATCTTTTTTGGACACAGTGTTAGCTAGCATAGCGCTGCTGACCCTATAAGTGTGGTGTAGACTCTTTCTCCGAAAGTGGAGCACCTTGCATTTCTAGCCTTTGAATGCCATCAGGTTTTGATCCACCCACCTCGTAAGCCTGTTGAGTGTGGCCTGGATTGCCAGCCTATCCTCTGGGGTGGCTGCACTTCCCCATAGTTTGGTGTCATTAGCAAACTTAGCCAGTCCGCTTGTGACACCCGAGTCTCACCCCTTTGTTAAACCCACATCATCTATCGTTGTTTCTTCCCTCCACTGGTGTTGGCATCTACTCAACAGGCTGGTCTCTGAAGCTTTCCTGAATAGAAAGGGCCACAGTAAATCTCAGGGGTGTGTGCATGGCTGTATCAGATCTCTTGAGCTTCTCTCAAGCAGGATCTGGGCCAGAACATCAGCAATCCAGGAGGAGAGTAAAACTCACTCAGCGCTTAATACAGGAGGCAGCACAGTTTTTGCAGGACTGGAGATCTGGGGGCTATTCCTAGGCCTGACACTGACCTGTTGGATGACTATGGATAAGGCACCTCTACTCTCTGTGCCTGTTTCGCCCCTCCACCTTGTGTCTCACATAGCCCATTAAATCCTTTGGGATGGGGACTGCCTGTCACTGCATGCCATTGTGTACAATGCCTAGCACAGAAGGGTCCCAGTCACCGCTGGACATTCAGTATCACCATTTCTTGGGGCTGTAATACAAGAAAGATAATAGCAATGGATCTGGAACTGGATTTGGGCAATGCAAAACGAAAAGACACATGGATGAGATTTCCTGCCTCTGGTGGGAAAGCAGGTGTCCTAGGACTGTGAGCGCCTTCTCAGATGTGTTCCTCTCAGTGGAGCACGTAGGTGAGGATGCTCGGGCGTGATGGGAGGAGAATGAGAACAGGACAGAAGCTGGCTGCTCAGGTAAGAGACGTGGAAGAAAAGCATGAATATATTTAAGAAATGGCCCATGTATATTTACTAGGAGTATCATGATTAAACACACCAACTCTATGTCTGCCCAAGGTCTACTAACAGCACGCAGGCTGCGGCGCGTCCCGGAAGAGGTAGGTAACTGAAGATCATCTCACAGCCAGGCAGGCTGAAGGGCAAAGAAGGGAAGAGTCTTACCCTCACAGAAGCCGAGTCAGGACTGAAAGCCAGGACTCCTCGCTCCTGCGCTTCAAGCGTTCGCCTTGAGGCCAGAATTCGGAAAATTAAGAGCCTGAGTCTCGGAGCCCAAATCCAGAGGGAGGCGGAGAGCTCTGAAGTGGTCTAAGGGGGCTCGGGAGTCTGATGTCTTTGAACATCCCAGCTTCAGGCCCCTAATAAGCAAGAGCTCCAAACTGAATAGGAAAAATGGGGATACCCAGGACGTGACTGCTGAGAAATTATAAAACCACGGGCCTCATGCGATTCACTTCCTAAACTGCATCAGAAGCAGCCATTCCATGGACTTCCAGTGGACACATCCCTTTGAAAACCCCACCCTGAGGAAGTGGTTGAGCTCATACAGCTTCTCTTCCTTCACGTTTTCGCTCACGGTGACCCATCCCTCCTAACACTACAATGGAGAATGGAGAATAGCTCTCCCGAGTCCAGCATCATCACATGGAATCCATCCCCTCACAATGGCTTTCTTTCCCCTTCATCCAACCTTGTACAATGCAACGCTATTCATGAGGGCTCTCCGAGGCTCCGAGACCTTCTCTGGCTATGAAAGAGCCTTTGAGTGGGTGGTATGTACTTGTGTCAGGAGCTAATGAGGCTCTGAAGAACTGGCCTCTTGAAGGTTCTTCTGCCTTTGAACAAATTAAAAGCAACAACAAGGAAGATATTTTAGGTCTGGGGATTTTTTTTTTTTTGTTTCTGATTTGCATTCCCTGCATATGTCTCACCACTGGTTTCATAAAGCAAAGATGCCTCAGAGTATTGGCATCGTAATATTTACTGGTACAGATCTTTTTACTGCGTGGCACTGGCATACAGTAAATAGCTTCTACGATTTTATCACATCCTTTGATTACAGATGCAGTTCAAAGCAGCCGCACGTCACCCTAAGACAAAAACTCCTGTGCAGAAGAAATGCTTTCTCAGAAGCGAGCATCTAAATTCACTGCCAGCCCTGCTCATGCCCTTCTCTCTGTCTGCTGGTGAGATATCACTCATTTTTATAAGAACAATTTGTACCTAATTGCAAAGCACTTTACAAATATTAATTAAGCCTCACAATGCCGTTTATGGCACAGAAGGACTGTTACAAGCAAATCTGAAGCACAGGAAGATGATGAGTTTACCAAAGTTACCAGTTCCAAAAGCAGCCAGTTCCCTGATTTCTCAGATCTAAACATATTTGAGGAAACCACTGAGCCTTTGAATGGGAACCCCTAGTCAGTGGGTATGTAGAGACATCAGTGGTCTCTAGTGTGGCCAATGTGAGGTACCGATGCACATAGGTCCCATATAAAGTGCACATTCACCATCTTTCTGACCCTTTCTGGATAGAGCAGGATCTAAATCTAAATAATAATACTAGTAATACTAATCCTCTGCTCTATTTCTGTTTGGGACTGGAGTGCTTTCCATTCAGAGTCCCTTTTTAAGACACACTTCCAAATGAACAGCCCTATTTAACGTATATCAGATGTCATACATTTGCATAACAAGTACAACACCAGACTGCCTATACCACATCTTTCCCATCAATATATATTTCCAAGAAAGGTCTCCCAGTAATATTTAGAACAGATGTAGGCAAATAGGTAAAGATGATTTTGATTTTATTTATCTGTATCAATTCAACACCTGAAAGACCAAATTGATGCTGAAATATTGTCTATATAAGCCTCTACGACAAAACTGTTCCTGTCTATAAGCTGAGAGCTGCGTATGCAATCAATTTACATTGCTAATTACGTATTCGATAATATATTCACTTCTTTGAATTATTTAAAACCATATGCAATGAACACGTATAGATTGTATACGTGTAGTTAAGGACGTTCTTGTTTTTTCCATGTATGACTCTCTGAAAAGGTGAGTAGACCATCCCTTTAAATATGAAAAGTTTTTTAGTCATATGCTTATGCTAGATCAAAAGGATGCCCAGGAAGCTGAGAGGTACAGTAATTCCTGAATAAACTTGTATTCACGTTTCTTTGCTGGTATCTGACTGCTATACACAACCATGGGGCCCCATCAGGTATGTCCAGACAAGCATGCACGTGTGGTTTCTGGTGCCACAAACTCATCTGCATTCATCTGTATGCATTGCACATGCAGGCATTTGCCATGCAGCTAATTCACAGCCTGGTGAGGTTTTTTTGACACTGGGAGATCCCTCAGGACCCCAGGTAAGGCTGCTGGGGCCAGCCCAGGTGCTGGCTCCAGCCTCCCATACCCCGCCTGGGGTAACTTGCTGCATGCTAGCGCATGTGTGCAGGAGCATTCCCCAGGGACAACTAGCAGCGGTATAAATTTGTGCCAATGCTATCTGTCCCCGGGGAATGCATGTTACTATTCGTGGGGCCGTGCCCATCATGGGTTAGTCTGTAATGTGCCTAGATAAGGTATGTAAGTGGGAAAAATCAGGGAAGCACAATTCATCAGGGATTTTTTTAAAGGAAAGATCTTGCTTAAATGGAAAAGTTTAAAGGGGAGACTTAACTGTGCAACTGATATTACACAGATTTTGCATTTTGTTTCATGGTCAATAATGCCAGCTACACTATGTAAATGCCACATGAAAATAAAGCCACTGGGGGCGAGTGGCTGGTGGGGGTCATGGCAAATGGCTAGATCTTTACCTGGTGTAACTCGACTGGCTTCCAGAGAGCTACATGGATCGACACCAGCTGAAGAGCTGGCCCAGATACTTCAAAAACAATAAACACGGCAGGAATGCACAATAAACATGCATCTCTGACATGCATGTCTGCTGCAAGAAGGATTTATTTCAAGCCCATCTGCAGGGATGCAAGTCCCTTCCTTTCCACCTACTTTTGTGGTGGCGCCTACAAATCAATACTCTATCTAGTGCTGGTTTGAATCTTGTCAACTGAGACTACTCACAGTAAACACTAAGTAAATGAATAAAATATAGAGTCCCTGTTCCAGAGAGCTCACAGCATGGGATGGACAGGACTCAGCAGGTGGACAACACGCAAAGGGTTAATACACTGTTATTATTACCTTATTCCTTATCCCTGTGAGTACTGTCTACCACCTGAGACCCTACCATCCCATGTTGTGAGCTCTCTTGGACACTGCTCTACTCATCTGCTCAGTGCCTACTGCGGTGGGTCAGACTGGAGCCTGTATGCACAACTGTAACACAAAAACACGAATGAAACAGGGTGGGAAATGTAGTTAGATCCTGACTCCACTGGCTCCTTTCAGGGTTACATGGCTGCGGTTCTGACTGTCTCCGAAACACTGCCACAAATGTACCATTATCCCATAGAGGTACCCAAAAGCTTGCAATAGTCTCCAATTGTTTCAAAGGAAACAACTGAAATGCCAGAATTTAAGGATGGGTAAACGCTTGCTCCTCACTCGCCACCACTGATCCTACGTCAAACTAACGTACCTTCAACCCATCCCGAGTCTAGCGGCCCATCAAGCTAGCCTGGGTAAAACACACCAGCTTCTCTGGGCAATGCCACACAAGGGGGCATCCAGAGCAGCTGCCTCCAATTTCCCCAGCTCAAATGACATGGGGTGGGTCAAATAGGGACAGCCTTTGGCAAGAGTCCAGGGCAAGGCTCAAACTCATGTCCGCGGCAGAAGGGAAGACGCAGTACCCAAACTGCTCCTCCTGTCCCATTGTTGTATCAGGTGGTGCACACAAATCTGACAGCTTGCCCAAATCAGAGGCTGTAATTTGGAAGTGCAGAGTTTTCCTACATTATCTTTATCCTGCTTTAAAAAAAACCCACAACAAAACAAGCACGACAAAAGCAGCCCATGCAGCATCCACTGAACCCTGCTCTGAATTGCTAATGCTCCAAAAGTTCAGCGTGCTCAGAGCTGGACGTGCACAGGAACTGCCAGGTGGGATCTGAACTAAGGGCCAAAAGTGTATTTCTATCCTGGACAGTGGCCACTGCCCAGTGGTTTGGCAGATGGTGCAAGAGTCCCCATAATGAACAACAGGGAAAGTTATCTTACAGGGAAAGTTATCTCCTAACCCCAGGTGCTCCTTGGATTGTGCCCTGAAAGGTGAGGGGTTTTTAAATCTCCTTTCTATTACATAACCTTCCAATTGCACTAGACTGATACACTAGACAGGTTTAAAGATCATAATTCTTCCAATTCACTACTTCAGCTTGGGTATGCTTGTTATTCAGCGAGGTGCAATCCCTTGGGAATCTTGCATGCTTCTTGGCTTCAATAATAACTGATGGCAGGGAGTCCCAGAGGTTAACCATGCACTGGAGCAGCTGATTAGAAGTGGCAGAAGGCAGGGCAGGGTGGCACCTTGGAGACCAACTGGCTCAGAGTGGCCTGAGCTTTCATAGGCAACAGCTTAGTCCATCAGATGCTGTGAAAGCAGCTCTCGTAGGAATTGGAAGGGCTGCTTGGATTCAAGTCAAGGGCTATTGGAAGCAAAGGCTCTGACATGGTAGTAGGGCTGGTTTCCGGCTGGATTAAGGAGAGCCATCAAGCCATGCAACAACAGGGCCTCCTCTCCCTTAGGACCCTGGATTCATGGTGCTGGCCACAGTCTGGCTCCCAGTGATCTGCCTAGGCTAACACCCTGACCCTGATTACTTAAAGCTGCCTAACACCGCATAGCTGGGGGGGGAGTGGTTCCACCGTTCTTTGCCTCCACATTTTCCCTCCTTGTCCTCAAAAACTGGGAGTAGAAACTTCTTTTTCCCCTTAAAAAAGGCAAAGCACTTTGCACCACTTGCTATCAGAGAAACATCTCTGGCTTTCATCCTGTATTATTTTTCTCTGATGCTTTCCCTTCCTGCCAAGCCCTGGGAATAGCAACATGCCTGTAAGAATGAAAGGGTGTCTATACACGTACTTCGAGAGTGGGGGAGAGTGCTTTAATGAGAGCAGCTCCTGGACAGCCACTCCAATTAAAATGCTGCAGCGTCATGTGTATTCAGCGTCTCACGTTTCGAAATCGGAACGGGGGCACTTTAACTAAAGCTCGCTCGATGAGCTCCATTTTGAAACATGGGATGCTGAATACATGTGATGCTGCGGCACGCTGGATTAATTGAGCTTGAGGTCCAATTAGGACGCGTCAGAGCACGTGCACAGGCACCCAAAGCGTCTGTGCACACAAAGGCCTGAAAGGGGCAGGATCTGAAAGCAGGGGTTGGTTCTCATCTCACTTACGCCAAGACTACATCTGGCTCTTCTGCTGCATGCGGCGGAGCAGCTCCTTCCTTACACTGGCAGGACAGAAGAGTCAGGCTTTGAGTGTCACAGCCGGCCACCTCTCATCAGTGCCAGGGGGCACAAAAACCTGCCCCGAGGTCCTGTCATCTGGCAGTGCTTGTTCCACTACACCCCATCCTCCGGTCATGGCACTGAAGGCAGAGGTGATGTTTGCCAGCATCTGCACGGCTGGACAGGGCACCAAAGGAGCTTGGTTTTGTCCGCAGCTGTTGGCATGAACCCAGAATCACTCCTGCCCTATCCTGTCTCTATGGTGCTGTGTGCGCGGCTACCTCCGATGGCATTTCCCTGCACCCGGGTGAAGGACACCTGTGGCTTCTGGAGTCTTCCCACTAAAAAAATACCCCGCTTCACTCTGCTAACAGATGTCCAGATCCATGACGCAAAGAAGTGGGGCAGGCAGGGGAGTAAGACCCCTTTCTCTGCTATCAGTGCATCTATCTTGGAGCGGGGGGAGCAGGGGTCTCCGTGGACAGTCCTCGGGCCAGACACTGTCCAGGGCAGACGGTCCCTGCAGAAGCGCTGTCTAGTACATGCTTCCAGCCGCCTGTTTATTTTTAGGAAGAGCTTCCCTCCTCCGATGCCCTTTTAGTGCTGCAGGAAATCTTTTCTTGGACATTATAGAATAAAAGCCCCACTCATTTCCTGGAGTCTTCCTTTCTGTATTGTCTCTCTCTTGCCTGCTCCCATCCCCCCCCCCCTTTTTTTTCAGATGAATCAAGTCAGCAGTTTTCATTCTGTCTCCCTGCATACAGGAACCAAGATTGCTTCTGCTATTAAGTGACCACAGCCCCAAGACTGGCGTGTGTGCGCGTGTGTGTCAGTCTCATCACGAATTCCAGAGCGGAGCACAAATATCCTGTTTGTGTCCCCCCGCCCTTGCCTCTGCAGCCGCTGTAAACATGGCTTGCCAGGCCAGGGAACAGCCTGCTATAGAGGCCAGGCAGCCTTCGCTCTTTTGTTCATTGTCAGCCCCGCGAAAGCCTTCCCCGGCTGCCACTTGGATGGCAGCACTGCCCTGGCTGGAGGGCTCCCTGTTACCCTTGTCGTAAAGGCAGCCACGAGACTGCAGGGCTCTGATTTCTCATTTCGTGCCAAAAATGAAACACAGGGGCAGGGGTGGGAGGGAGCTGCAGGTGGAAGGAAAAATGCTGCCTTTTGAGGGTTTTATTTCCCATTTTAGATTCAATTCAGGCCGGTCGCAACATAAGCAGTCTTTTTCAAATGAAATGTGACTTTTTCCGATATTTTTTCCTTTTCGGCCAAAACACTTGGACAAATGTGACATGAATTTGTGAACAGCTTCCTTCGATCCGGATCTGCATTTCTGTTAAACTATTAAGTGCAAAACCTGTACCCGGCTTTTTAGGAATGCAATAGGTCCCTACAGCACCACCGAAACCAAGTCTGCGTTCAAGGTAGGCAGATCTGTCGTGGGCCGAGTCTCTCTCCTGGGACCTGGCGATCTTCTCATTTGCTTTCTGCTCTTTAATCAGTAATCAAAGTCCCAGAGCAGGCCTTTCGGTCGCAATTTTTGCTCTGTGGACAGGAGGACAATTGTGTTTATAACGTGTGTGTAGATAGTATATGCGAGATAAATGTAAAGGGACTTGGTGCCTGAAAGCTTGACAACTCTCCCAACTACAGAGTTGGTCCAGTAACAGATATTCCCAAGAACCTTTGATTTGTGCTCTGTGGCGAGGTCATAAGCAGCCTTCTGCACCAGATGTGAGCAGCTGATCTGATTTTGGCACTCGGAGCCCTGCTCAAACCTCCTTGCGTGCAAAACAAAACAGAACGCTCTCTACCGAGACTCCGTCCGTCCATCTGGATAAAGATTCCCCTCTTCCTAACATCCCACGTAACCTTCAAGAATGGCCCAAAAGGAACGTGACCAGATTGCATATACTGAGATGCTCCTCGTCACGGGTGTTGCTACAAAGCCCAGTGAACTCAGAGGAAGCCTAGCCATGGAGTCCAGGGGCTGTGGATCAGCCCCTGAGCACATTACTGCAAAACATGTCGCCAATACATTGTGCTCCAGCCCTCTGCCAGGAAACATAAATTGTCATTCTATAGGAAGGCCAGTTATCCAGGGACAGAGGAAGTCTTTCCTCTTCCTACCAGGATGTTTGCCCTTATAGCTCCCTTTCTTTTTTTGGCTAGCTTGTCAGAAGCAACGGTCCTGTTGCATCTTTCCAGCAGCCTGCGCGGAGAACCTCCCAGTGCCGCCACGCTTCTGTGCAGAGTTAAATAGATGGCTCCAAACAAGTGGCACAAGTCAAGGATCTTGCTCCCCAAAGAGCTCAGGATCAAGGAGAGCCAAGTTCGGGGGACAGAACCTGAATCACGGAGGAGACGGCGTGAAAAACTCACACGTGCACTTTCACAAGCCATAACGACGGATAAGGCTCCGATCCTGCAGTGGGATCGGCGTGTGCACACTTACACCTGGATAGGGGCCACGAGTCTGACTGAAATCAATGGTACGGGCAGGTCCTATTGCAGGATCGAGGGCAAGTTTAATCAGAGAAGAGATGAAGGATTTGGCGTTGACATTCCTTGCCATGAACGCAGCGTGACCAAAGGTCTCAAGGGTACCGTGGCCTGGCTAGAAAACAAGATTTCCATTCCCCAAATAAAATTGTAGCTTTTGAATCCTGTTTTCGATCTGATGCGGTTCTGCTTATGGAAAATCACACATAAGACACACCATCTCCCAAGAACAACTAATGGCTTGGGGGGCAGACCTTTCGCCTGGGCTGATGTGGGAGAGGCAGGTTGAAGTCCCTGCTTTGTTCAATTTGGCTGTGCTCCTGGCCAGTGTGGTAACCACTGGGTAATGCTGTCCTGAGCTGGGGGTGCACTTGCCGTCTCGCACCAGAAATTCCCTCTTGGATCCGAAAAAGCTTCTGGTGGAAGCACTCCAGCCCCATCAGAAACAGAGCAGAAGATTATTACTACCAGCCACAACAATTATTTAGATTTAGATTTCCACACAAGGTTGGCTGTGACAAGTTGGCGTGCTTTCACTCCCTATCAGTTTTAGGGATAGACTAAAGACCGCAATTTAAGACAAGCCAGGCTGCTGACACCCAGCCCCTGGAGCATATTCCCAGCACTGCTAAACATTCCCTTTGTGACCATGGGGGAGTTACCTGACCTCAAACTCTGCAGATGCAACTTTTAGTGTTAGGTTTGGCCTTTTACTGGACTTCCCATCTGTTTAAGTTGTGCAGCCTCCTATTACGGCCATCTCTTCAGGCTGCATAAGGAGCTTCTAAAAGGGAATAGGTGAGAAATGAGCTTTGCTACCCAGTTTTCTCCTCTCTTTTCATGGGCTGACAGCTTTAAACTCTATTTCTTTACCACTGAATTAGATGCTACAGAAAACAGCTCTAAGTGGCTGGGGAAACCCACTGGAAAAGGAAAGAAATCAGACTGGGGAGATAGCTTAGTTTTCTGTCTGGGTAAGGTTTAGGGAATACAGTCCCTTTATATTTATCTCACATATACTATATACATACACATTATAAACACAATTGTTTCCTAAGGATTCCCAAGCTATGCAAACTACCTTAGGGATCACCTCATTAGACAGATGACAAAGAGCGCATCAGCCTAACAGCATAGCAATCCATTTAAGACATTAAATGAAGAGCACCAGCTTGATAAGCTCATGGAGGGGAAGATCCCTATTTTGAAATTTCATCAGGAGCCCAGACACTGGGACCCTGGGATCTTGAATGCCCAGATTTGGTCAGAACCTTTGTTTTCAGCCCCTCTAGCTACGCACGGGCCAGGATACCATGCTGGGCATTGGATGGTACTGACTGTACTCATTCCCCATAGTGTCATAGGAAAGTAGACCCGACAGGGACTTCCCAAGGTCAGCTAGTCCAACCCCTTACTCAAGGCAGGATGGTCCCTGACTAAGTCTTACAGCAGCTGGGGTTATTCTTTACAAGACTTAATACAGTGACTGATGAACAAGCACTCCTACTGGATACTCAGATGGGCTCCAGGGGAAAAAACCTATCTGCTTGCTCCTACCAGTCCCTACATAGCTTTTGCTGCTCTTTATGGCAGGACCAGGAATCTCAGGCCAAGTTAAGGGCAACTGTCCTGGGATAGTGGCAGTGTTTCTAACATGGGAAGAGTGACTTGGGACTGAATCTGTAGCTGGGCCTTCTCTGATCAGCCTCTGATGCGGGAAGCATTTGCACATCCTGCACACACTGCCCTGGGGCATGCCTACACTGTCTCCGGGCCACAACTAGGAGCAACCCGAGGAATCAGCATCCCACTTGGTCCCTCCCGCTCAGCGTGGGAGCTCCTAAAAACAAAGCAATGTGCCTCCAAGTGGCTCTGAGCATTGGCCGGACACTCGGATGGCGTGTGCTCACAGCTACATCACTTCCAGGACCTGGTGCACACAGCGTGGGAGCGATTGGACAGGGCATGGGATGTGGGCTGCGGAGGCGTGCTCTGGATCACCTACTCCTACCTACTCTCCCGTGCACCCGGGGCAAGAACTATATGTAGGGACAGCACCAGGCCATGATCTCAGGGGGCCGGCCTGGGTACCCCTGAGCACCAGGCGTTCATGATGAAGCAGCGTTCGCTTTCAGTCACTTAGACAAAACTGGCCATTGGGCAGCTGTCCCAGTGAGATACACCTGCTCCCGTTCAACTGGGTCTGGAGGAAACTGCAGCGGAGTGACTCAGGACTGTCGCGTTCTTCCCCTCGTCTCAGCCAAGCACAAGAACCGAGCGTGGCCTCGCATCGCGGACAGCAGCATGCTCCTGCTCATTTTCGGTCCCCCTGCACTGCATGCCCTCCCTTCCCCCCCCACGGCTCTGCACTGCAGGAGACAGATCCATTATGCATCATGGTTTGATGGATTAATAAGAGCAGCAAGATGAAGATTATATCTGCAGGCAGGGCCTGTCTGCCCAGATTTTAAATGAGGAAAGGAAAGGCCTTGTTCTGGGCTCCCGCGTGGCGACGAGGAGGAGCGGCAGGGGTTGCACTCTGCCCGGAGAGCTAAGCAGAGCGCTGCTGAGCTGCAGAGGCATCTTCCCAGCAAGAGGGGAGTGACTCTGCCATTGAAGGGGAGCAGCTCATTTTGGAGATTACTCCCGGGGCTGATGCCAGTGAGAGATATTTCAAGTGCAAGCAGCTTCAAAAGGCACACCAATGTGATGAGAGCCTCCCCGCCCAGCTGACAGCCAGCTCTGGACCTAGAGGCCTGCAACTGTGTCTGGAGTGGTGGCTGCAACCCTTGGGGACAAGACGGTGGGGACCTGTGAACGGAGCTGGCTGAAACCACCGGCATAACTGAGGGGGGCGACTGGGTTAGCAGCCCCAGGTGCCACCTTTGGTGGGGGGAAAGGGCGCAAGAATAGTCGCCCTGGGTGTCTGTGACTGCCCTGCTGCACCTCTGGCTGAAATGCTGAATTTCTATTTGGTGGGAAATGTCAACCTTTCAGACTTTATTTTCCTTCCAAAAGAACTGAAGCAAATAATTTAGACATTTCCTGTGAAAGGCAATTTCCCCTACCCCCCTAAATAGTTTGGTTTGGGGAAACTTCATGCTAGAAATTGCATTTTAAGGATCTCCCTCTTCATGTTACTTGACAGTATGTCGTGCCACGTCTGCGGCAGCGTATGAGCGGCTGTACCGCGGCTGTCACGTCTTCAGAGCGGAGGTAATTTTGGTCTGCTTTCACTGTGAAGCCGTCCTGGAAAGCTGCTGCTCAGCACCGATTCAAATAGCTTTTCTTTCCCTCCTAGATCAAACTGTCTCTCCTGTCCGCTGTGTTGAAATGAAGCAGTTTGACATTTTGGCACAAAAGGTCCAAAGCGATGAAAACTCCTAGTCCTGATGTGCCATCCACATCCAGCAATGCACGCCGATTCCCCCACCCCACCTCATCCGACCTCCTGGACCGCTCCTCCATCCCCCCCAAGAAGGACCCCAATGCTGCAGTCCTGGACAGAGAGCGGGGGCGAAGGGGACCGTCCTTCCACTTCCAGAGGTCCCTTAGCTGACACTGGGGGGGGACGGGGACACACGACTGATTACTCCAACTGGCTAATGTACCACGCTTCATTCCCAGGACTACCAGCAAACCATGCATTTGAAATCCCCACTTGTGACTTAAACCATAATTGACTCTAGTGAAAACTTCTGAGGACTTTATTAGCACCACTGAGATCCCGGCCAGAGCTCTGGGGTCCACTCTTACTGTTCACAGGCTGTGGTGAAGAAAACAAAGCAAAAGGCAACGCATCAACACTTCAAAGGATCGTCTGGTTTCAAATAAACTGTGAAACATACTGTCTTCCTAGCCTGGGGCTACTTGCAAATTAAGCAGGCACCAAGCGACACAGTTCGCTGCCCCAGGCTATCATCGGGAAGCTGTGAGGAACCCTGCAAACACAACAGCCTGGATAAATGTCAGATTTAGCTCTCCATTGTACTGGTGTCAGGGGCAACAAGTACAGATCTCATCTGATTTACTTTAACTTTAACCAGGGGAAACAGGTACAGAAACCATGCATCTTCAATACAGCATCCTTCACAGATAAAAAGCTACAGACCTAATCTGGGCAGGGGCAGGGGCAGGGGCACCCCATCAACCACTGTTACCTTCAGTGGAAACTCAGCTTCTCTCACTGCCTTAATTCAAATGATACAAGCCCTTAACTACAGAGCCAGGCCTGTTCTACATTAGGCAAGGCTGTTCTTCATTAACTTGCAACATTACAATAGTCTTGCAGAGGCCAGCAATAGAAGATGGAGCACAGGAAAAGAAAAAGTGGGTGACCAGAGCGGGGGAAATGATGTGAATCATTTGGCAGATTAGAAATCATAGCCATGATTTCCAGAGTTGCACGGCGATCTTGGGTGCCTGATTTGCAGAAAGGGCTGAGCCTCCATCCCATGGAAAAGGAGCTGCTAAGGTGCAGGTCTGGAGACTTGGAAATGAAGGAAGCCAAAAGCACTGGTTTAGCTCGAACACTGGTGCATTATGTTCTGTGTCTGCTTTTTGGGCTAATGTCTCCTGCGAGGGAGGTTCTGTTTGTAGACAATTAATTTTCTATGGAGCAGAAGTAAGAGACTTCCCAATTTGCTCAGTCAAATTATCCTAAGATCGATGCCTTATTTACAGTGCATCATAATGGCTTGGCATTAGCACACATGCCAGCTTACTACCATGAAGCCACGCTCACGGTGCCAGTATCAGGAGTGTGCCTTGGCATGTGTTGTGTGTATAGGCTTAAGTGGGCCTTTCTGGTTGACCTTTTTCTATTTTCACTGCTTCCTTTCAAAACAAGGTGTGTGCCAAGAACTGGTCAGCGCAACCACTCTTAAACCTCCCCTTTGCTGTGTGTGTCTAGCTAAGGAATCATTCCCTAGACTCCCACAATAAAGAAGACGAATATTGTGGAGAGTTTGCCTACAGGACAGGAGTAAAACTTTGCAGTGGGCCCTTAGCTTCACAGAAGGCAGAATAGTAGATACCAAAGTAGATACACGT
This sequence comes from Caiman crocodilus, assembly GCA_030014935.1. Taxonomy (NCBI): domain Eukaryota; kingdom Metazoa; phylum Chordata; order Crocodylia; family Alligatoridae; genus Caiman; species Caiman crocodilus. The sequence goes on along the minus strand of JAGPOW010003316.1, from coordinate 191,726,824 downwards.
ATATTCATATATAGCACAAGTTTTTGTGTGCTGAAGCTCATGTCATCAGATGACAGGCCAGACCCAACCCTTGGACTCAAATCTCCCAGGTGCAGACGAATATCAGCGGTGGACCTATCTGCCTTGAGAGTGCTTGTATAGCTACGCATCGATCTGAAGATAGCCGAGCTACCAAATGCAGAGGGCATGAAAAGGCAATTGAGGACAGATTTCACTCTTAGAAACCCTTCAAATAATTACACACTGCTAATGATAAGATAATTCAGAAATATTTCAGACCTGACACAATAACACGCTCACTGCGCCTGCAATTTAGTGTGTATTATCAGCTTTTTCATGGCTTTTTCCTCACCACAATGGATTCCTGGCTTGCAGTTATTATGACTGTTACATGCTCCATTTTAATACAGGGCACTTGCTGCTGTCACAATGGGCTTAAAATATATTCTGTGTGTCAAACAGTGCAGGAGACATTTCCTCCTGGAGTCACTGACAGGTCACCTCCCCAAAACCAATTAACTAATTGTCTAATATTGCTCCCTGAGGAGCAAGAGAAATGACTGACTCATGAATGAACTCTGTCCATAGAAAATGCATGTTCCCTCTTGCTCTCTTTTTTTCTTAAGCCTTAATTTAATCTGTACCACTACTCCAACAAACGAAGCAGTGTGCCTGTCAAGTTTCCTGCATGCTGAATCTATGCCAGCCCTGTTTCATTATATCTTTTTTAATCAAGAGGAAGGAAAATTAAAGAGAACGTTTGCTTCGTGGCAAGCGCAGGCAATTCACCAGAGCTCGAAGGGGTAAATGATGGGTCATTATGAATGACCTGGCTGTCTCCAACCCTACTGTTCCCTTCCCGTGGGGTCAAAGCAGCTACGTGCCAAGGCCCCGATTTAGCATCATTTTAGGCATATGCTTAAATCCACTCTTAGTGAACCCCGCCATGTAAAGCAAAATGCTTCTTGCTCTGCAGAACTGCTCCTCTTGCGAATGTAGTTGTATCTGCATGCTCAGAGCTGGCTTGCTTTCCTTATTCCTACATGCACACTGCAGGGAAGAGGGAGAAGGAACCAGTTCAGCTCTGCAGGGCCCATGAGAGTCATATCACCCACTGAAGGCATTGTGCGCCCTGCACTCTGGGCATGACCCCTAGAAGGGGTGGAGGTAGAGGGGGTATGTACAGAGAATTGCCACGATTTGGGGTAAAACAGAGAGGAAATCCTGGGTTTTGTGGCACAAGACACAGGGATCCATGTAGTGGCAGATCTATTGTTCCTGACAAGCCTGCTGTAGAGGCAAGTGAAGAAGACGATATGCAAAACTCCACGGGAGGGCTCTACACTAGGATTTGCATTAGAAAGATGTCAGTAGTGCCTGGGTGCCACGGGGATGGGTGGATACCCCCAGTGATATGAGTAGAAGGGATGGCTGGTACATCCTAGCCACCAAGACTTCTCTGCAGGAAAGCAGGGGGCATAGCGTTCTTGATGGGGCTAGGGTACAGAGATCCCAAGGAAAGAGGATCGTCTGGGGCAAACTCCCATTGCAAGGAAAGCCCTGAGAGGAGGTATTTGAATGAAAACAGGTAGTCCCCAGGCACATAAAAGGCTTGCAAAAACACCCAGTGACTTCCACAGGTTTGGATACAGGCCCCACAGAAGAGAAAGTGGGTCCAGTTAAAATGTGTGGCACAGAGGAACCTAGAGCATAGGAGATGACAGGGTGGAAAGCTGTGCCCAAGCAAGCGGGAGAAACAAGAGGAGGTAGGGAGCAGGCGGTCTCCTCTCCAAACCCTATCACAGAACCGCTCCACCTTCCACCACACGTGGCCTGATGGCACGAGGCTTTGGCTCTCGCTTCCCGTGAGCGTCCGTGGCTCTGTTGGGTATAGTGAAAAGAGCTTCTTCCAGCACTGCACTACCCAGTGGCCACAAAACCCCAGGGTGTTTGCCAGCTGGCTGATGCCAGCGTGCTGGGCACTGCAATAGGTTTGTAAAGGTCAGGAGGTCTTGCCAATAAGAGGAACCTGCTTTGACACATGTCTATTGCTGTCTCTTTTTTCCTCTGGAAATGCTAAATCACAGTGTAGCAAGAATCCAGGAAAGAGGTTGCTTAGGGAACTAGGTTACTTCTCATTCTTAGACAGTGATTATACTTGGCACTGAAGTCGGTGTGGAAGCATTTAGACAAGAGTCCCAAGTTCTGGGAGACTAGCAGTGTTGGCTAAGCCATCATTACCTGGCTATGGGGTCACTGGAAATGGCACAAGCAGAAGGAATCATTCCTGCTAGCTTCATATGGGAAACCCAAACAGAAAAACTTTCCTTGAAGGAAACCTGTCTTGAAAAGCAAACTCCAAGAACAGAAAAAGAGATGATGCAATTACCCAAGTTTCTCAAGGATGCAAATCAGATGAGATCAGAGACGCTTTGTCACCAGTTTCAGGGATCCAATCATCAGCAAATGAAGGGCAAAAGAAGGAACTTAATAGTAGTAATATTTGCACTTCAGTGGTGCCTTTCACCCCAGCAGCATCTCCCGATGCTCTATGAACATACGTGACAACAGGGTACTAATACCACAAGCAAAGCTGCTCAAGAGATGGGATTTGCTCCTGTGAAAAATGTCATTGAAGGACAAAAAAAAACTTAGATTTTTTTATAAAAATTCTTCTTTAAAAACTGTTCAGATTTTGGCTGAGAAAAGTAAAACCTGCCATTTTTTGTGTCCTGAAACTTCTGAAACACTGACACATTTCAGCCGCTCTCCCTCCTCCCCAAATGGCCTGGCAGAAATTTCCACTTTGAGGTCAAAGACATTTTTTTTTAAGCAGAGCTCCGATTATTAGCCACATTTTACTGACAGGGAAAATGAGATGCATGAGACTTCAGGAACTTACCTAAGTGTACACACAGGCATGTGGCAGGGTAAGACACATGTAGTATCTCCTTGCCCTACATCCTCTAGGCCACCAGCGGTGGACAGGGATTGCCTCTTAGAAGAAGAGATAGACAGCCCACATCCCCCACATTCCCCGACCTCAGTGTCTCATGTTGCATCGTATCTATTCCTTTTTAGAGAAGTAACTGAAGCTCAAGAAATAAGCTAAGAAACAGGAAATGGGGCTCCCCCTTTCTTAGCATTGCTCCTTGGAGATGTGCGGCAAGGGGCACAAGCTGAGTAACTTGGTAGGAGTGCTCAGCACTGACAGCAAGGAGATGTGGGATGGCAGCCTACAAAGGGTTGAGGATTTCACCCTCCAGCTGGGTCTGCATGGTCTGCAAGTGCCAACACCTGTTCACTGGGCTCCCTTTAATATGCAGCGTAGCCAGACGATTCCTCACCACCACAGCAGGGGAGTCTGTTTCTCCCTGAACATTTCAGACAGAGGTGCTCTGAAGAGGCCATCAGCACATCACTGGAAAGCAGGGCGCAGTACTGAAAGGGCCTGAATAAATACAGTCTAGACAAACTCTTCCTTGCCAACTTACAAGCCACCTCAGCCATCCCTCTTACTCAGCAGCACAGAAGACAGAAAACATCCCAGCGTGTGAAACCATCGGTGGCAGACATGGCAGCCTTTCCCCTCTCCCACCCGTGCTTAGGTAAGGGACCGAGCACAAAGAGAGGGACTAGAATAGTATGCAGGAGGTAACCCGCCTGCATGCCAAGTGCCTCAGCCTCTCAAGGAGAAGTTACACAGATGATGAGGCATATTCCACCCAGGCTGGCCCAAGAAACTATTTTGAGCTCCGTCACATGAGAAGATACTGGCAAGTCAACAGTTCTGTAAGGATGAAGCAATGATCTCTGTTGAGCCAGCCTAACTCTTGGCTGCTCACATATATTTCTCCGCCAGGGTGCTGTGAGATTCTTTTCAGGGTGCCACAGGATGCCATGGGGTGCAAACACCTACATATAAGTCACAAGATAGATGCAGGGATTTCAGACAGGAATCCAGAGCGCCAAAACCATTCCGGCCTGTTGAGGTCTTTCCGAGTCCTCTGCAACAGAAGAATTGCTCTGTTATTTTTCCACAGTCAAGAGAAATGAGCAAGAGCTTGGAGCTGGCATTTCATGAGAGGGTCTTGAGACTAATGAGGACCCTTGCATCTAAAACAGGTTGAGAAGCACTGATCTGTAAGAACAGGAAGGCCATACTCCAGGCTGTACAGATCGTGGGTTAGGGCGTCCAGCAGTTTCCTTTCAGAATCTCATTCCTGCATCCTAGAGGCGGGCATCTAAGGCTCCAAAGTGACAGTCCCTTGATACTGTGCTGGTGTAAAATGCTCAGGAGAGGACTTGCGTACAATTTGGTGTAACCTGGGGCAATTCTGGACAATAAAACCTAGAGTAAGCCACCAAGGAAACTCTTCTAAACTAGGAGAGGTGGGTACCTATGGGAATTGGATACCCAACTTCCACTTTGACCACTTAACTCTGTTATCTGACTTCCAAATCCCAGCCCCGAGCTGCTCTACTGGATGGAGCAATCCTGTGCTGCCTGACCCTGTGCTGGACATAACGCCAATAGGTCCTCTGCAGCTTCATTGGCCAACAACACCCTTCACTTTGGGCTTTTTGTCCTCTTAGGTGCTAAGGGGGTTTCCAGTGGTGGTTTTGCCTGAGTCAGGTCTGCAAAATCTGGCACTCGCCAAACATTAAGTTCACTCTTCTCCCATTTCCTTCCTTAATATTTGTAGGGTAAAAATAGCAACTTTCCATCACACACAACATTCTTGGGGTGGGGAAAAAGGGAAATCACACACTGGAAAGGCAAATAGAAACTGGTCTTAAAAACACTTGGCACTGATATTGAAGCTTTAACTGCAACCAATAAGAAGCATTAGATGCAGGACAGGACATAAGATGAGCATTTGAGGAACTCCAGAGAGATGTTTCTTTACTTGGATTACGAGCTCTTTGCAAGCCTATGCAGCGCTCAGCAGAGTCGAGCCCTGGCTTGTGACTATCGCTACTGCAGCGCAGGTATATTGATACCTAAAAAGGCAGCTGTGTGCTGTGGAAGTGCCTAACAGGGTGTGAAACACACGCCTTGTGAGACCCCTGCCCTAAAGAGCTCGCCTCCCAATAGACAGTCTCGCACTAGGACACGCAGCAGGTTGGTGGGTGAAGCTGGACCAAGAACACAGGCTGCAAGGTTCACAGTTCAATGCTCTGCCTGCAAATCCTGTCTCACTGCAAGTGGAAGTGCAACTTCACTTAGGGCCCTCCGTTTTGGGGAACCTGCCTTTAGCCATCCTGAAGCTGAGAACTCCACTTCCCACTGACTCCGGCTGGGCTCATGGTACCCAGCGCCCACCAAAGACCAAGACTGCAGGCATCTCAAATTGAGCACCCAGGACTCACAGCACCCAAAATGAGTGCTGGGCCTCATCTGAGCATTGGGGCCTCGCAGCCTACAGGTGCCAGGGCTCTCCTGGGTGGAGTGTGATGAGGATGCAGCACTCGGCTCTGTCGCCACCAAGGCAGGGCTGCGGCTCTTGCGAGAAGGCTGCGATTGCTATCTGCGTGGCTGGCCTGTAATAAGAGCAGGCTGAGCGCAATCATTTATAGCTGTGGGAAGTGATGCAAAAAGCCCAAAACAAACAGCCCAGCACAACAGTGTAGCAGCAGCCTGGGGCACAGGAGACGTGGCTGAGGACACGTGCAGCCCCAGCGAAGGGGCACAGGCATGAGTGTCGTCGACTCCAAGGTTCAGTGTTATGCATGTTCAGTGCTTTGCTGAACCGAGGCCCAAGCCTGGAGAAGTCGTTTGCTCTGAGTCCTAAATGCAGAGACATGCTAATGTGTGGGAGGGACCAAGAGCACTGACTCCCGCAGGCGAGGGTGCAAATGCAGTGTGTGCCAGCGGTTACAGAATCTGCTGTGCTTTGACACACACTGGGAAAGCTGACAGACACCACCACTGCTTGTTGCTTTTACTTTCTGAGGGGGTTGTGGCAGAGGGGTTAAGGTGGCTTGCTTTGCCTGTAGAAGACACAAGTTCAAAGTCTCGCACTGGACCTATGCTGAAAGCTGTCCTGGTTGACCCAGCTGTCAGGGGATAACTAGTCATTTGGGATGGGGCATCAAAAGGTGGCTGGTTGAGATGCTGGTCACAATGCTTTCGTGGACAACAAGGACTGGTGAGCCTTGACCTTGTAGCCTGGAGGCTCATTAGGCGCAAGGTCACTTTGGACTTGACTTTTTGTTAACAGCAATGACACGCACTGAATAAAAACTATGGCCGTGCTTCCAGTTGAGACTCAAGATCCCTTCCTTCACATGGTGCTGTACAGAGGAAGGCATGGGATGGAGCGAGAATAAAGATACAAACCTGTCCTCTAGTACAGCAGTCAGCAACCTTTTCAGGTCCTGGGCTGGAATAGCCCAGCTCGAGTCCGAGTCAGAGGTGGGAAGGCCGGTGCCTGGACCCAGCTGCTGCCACTCCTTTTCCCCGCAGCAGCATGGGGGGAGTGAGCACTGCCAAAGCCCCCCAGCACTGAATGACACCATAGCCTCAAGCCTGCAGGCTGGGTACAGGGGCTCCATGGGGCGGATCCAGCCTGTGGGTTATAGGTTGTTGACTTCTGCTCCAGCACATTCCCATCACGGTGAGATCTAGGCAGCTGCCATGTGATTCTGGGGAGATCCCACCAGGAGCCAAACATGGAATCCAGCACAGAGCACCCAGGGACACTTTCCAGCAAGAAGTCAGGAGAACAGATCTGCATGTCGGGCAAAAACGTTAATGGTATTTCAGCTCTCTGATCCCTCTCGCCTCTCCTTCCCACACAGATCATGTGCTTCTCGTGATGCAAAGCTGAGGCATCCACTTCGTACAGAAAAGAAATCCAGGCAGGCTGCTGGATGGGAGAAGCCAGCTGTGGATCCCTGGAGAGGCAAAGGAACCTCGCAAGTCAGAGTGCAACCTCCTGATGGATGCAGTGCAGGAGACAATGACAGGCCTGGGGTACCATGCACCCCCACAGGGCTCTGCATTGGCGCATTCAACCCTGTGCAACAATACAGCTCATTCAGGCGATGCTTGGAGCTGTATTAAAAGCCTTTGCATTGTTTTATGCCTAGAGTGCCTCAGTCTTGCCCTGGGTGACAGCATCTAGGGGCAAGACTACGAGTTCGTCCTCATCACCAGTCAGTCCAAGGACATCTCTGCTGACACTGCCAGCATAGATGCCAGCTAGTATCAGCTGTAGCAATGGCCTGGACAGCAGCGGACTTGGACCTGCACAAAGCCCATTGATTCATTTCAGCCATGTCACTCCACGTGGTCTCCTGTCAACTCCACTGAGCTCTTGGTCAACGAACAGAGCTTATTTCAGAGCCTGGTCACTATGTGATGGGTCAGAAGTGGTGAATGAAACCTTTGCTATACTCCAGCAGTCATCTCCTCTTTGTTGAACCTCGCTGTTGTCTGGAAGCACGAGAATCCCACAGCTTCCCAGGGAAGAAGCAGAAGTAGATCTCGAGCTCGTGCAGGGAGCATCTCCCGAACCTCCCTCCTTGCTTGGCTAAATGGGGAATGAACAATCCGTTCTCAGACCGAGGACACAGGGTTGGGCCGGGCAGATAGAGGGAAGGACCTGTGCCACACATGCCATTTAAAGACAGGTCTGCACTGGGAGGCAGAGATGGTGTGTGACTGGAGTTTCTTCTCCCTGGGCCCTCCAGCTCTCTCTCTGGCCCTTTAGCCCTGCTCTCTCTGCTCTCCTTCTGGACTCTCTGGCCCCTTTCTCCCCCTGGGCCAGATGGGACCTCCTTACCTCCCCCTGGTCCCTTGCACAAACCACCAGACACTCCCCAGCCCTCAGGCTGCCTGCTCTCCATTTTGCCAGGCTACATACCTCCAGGTACACCTGGTGTGAGCCCAAGTCATTCGCTCAGCAGCTGTGGTGCTCAAGCTCAGACTGACATCATGTATGAATGCCCTTATGACCCTTCTTTGGGCGCCCAAAGTCTTCTTGCCATTGACCCTTCTACCCGTTGCTGGCTTTCTGGCCCACATCATACGAGTGTGGCGGCACTCGCTCCATTAGCAGCAGCAGCTCAGGAGCTCCTTCCCTGGCAGCTGCTAGGATAAGACCCCTGATTGTCATCTGAGCCTTCACTGCAGCCTCTTCGCCTCTTAAAAGGACTGACAAGTTAAGTGCCCTGTCACACCCCCATTCACAGACTCGAGGCCCCCCTTGGAAAACGCCGGATCTTTGTTTTGACTCTTTTTTTGACTGCAGAAAAAAATACTAGAGCAATTCTTCTGTTGCAAGGAAATCCAGAAAAGCACAGCAGGTCAGACTGTTTTTAACACGAAGGATTCCTATGTGAAAACAGTTTTATCTTGTGAATCATGCTTGCACACCTAACAGTGCTAACATTATGTGGCAACCCAGCAATCCTGAATGGATCTCAAGGCACATCAGGATACCCTAGTCGAGAATCACTGCCCTGAGCTTTGCCTCGCACCATGCCCACCTTCCTCTGCCTCGTGCTACCAGTTTAGAGCTACATTATGATCACATCAAATATTTCTGCTTTGTTCTCCCAGATCGCTTTCCCCTCCCGAGTCCCCCTCTCCCACGAATCGGTCCCTGCTTCTGATGTTTTGTGGCTCTACTCCAGGTACGTACAAGCGCACGTATAAATCAGATGCTTTAAGTGACCACGTTCATTTTGCCCCAGAATCACCCCTCTAGTTAGCCGCGTTGTAGGTCCGAGAGTGCATCACAGCTCTGGAGCTGTTCGACTCCAAAAAGCAGAACAAGACTTTACAACCTATGGCCTGAGTCTTGGGTGCTTTGAGGGGAGAAGGATCCATTCCCCCTCTCTAACGCAAAAGCTGGAACAACCAGCTGTGCCGTGTTGTGGCAGAGAGGCAGTGGAGGGTTAAAAGGGGATCAGGAGAGGTGGAGGCAGCTATGGGCCAAACAAAGGCTCCAAATTGCAAACCACCTCAGGAAACATTTGGCCACTGTTGCTTTCTAGTGAACTGGGAGGGTGGAATCCATCTGCCTCTGTTCTAAATCCGTAACGCATGCAAATGCTCGGCCTGCCAAACACAGCTGACATCTGCAGGGCTGCGTATCTTTGCGCTGAGTGCCTGACAGCCCGAGCACCAGCCTCGCTGCGTGCCAAAAGGGCATGGGAAAAAGCAGAGATGGGACTGGTCCACTCCCACCCCTTTCCTCAGCCTCGATCTGCAGCTCGGTGCGGCATCCTGGCTAGTTACGGCCCTGAATAAAGCGGTACGTCGCGCGGGGGGGGGTGCGGGTGCGTGTGTGTGTGTGCGCGCGCACACGCGTGCACGCACTCCCTGCCCTTTCCCACTGGTGACCAGGTCACCGTTCCAGCAAAGGGACTGCACTCGACTCCCTCCCCGCCCCTCGACTTCTGGTCCGCTGAGTTAAGAGACATCTGGGGGGCGCTGGGAAATGAGTGGGAGGAGGCGCTGCGAGCCACGAGATGGCGAAGGTATTTGAGGGCCTGGGATTTAAGCTGTACTCCAGACGGCTCCGCTTCCTACCTGCTCATCCCAAAACCTGAGGCTTTTTGGTAACGCTTAGGGGCCTTTTCCATCCGCAGAAAAGAATTCCCTTCCCAGGTTCTCAAATGGACAAAAGATGAGTGCTGAGATCCTCCTTCCCTGGCCCCACCACCTCCCCGCCCCTTCGCTCACATGATTCCCAAACTCTGCTACGCTTAGGAAAAAGGGGGGAAAAAAGCCCAGACAGCTCCCCAGCAACACACTACAGGGACACATGTTTTTAAGCTAAGCCTCCTCCACAAATTTCCCTTTAGCCAAATGTTTCTGGGTAAGAACTTTGGAAAACTAATCTCGGCTGAACGAGCAAAGGCGTCAGGAGCAAGCTGGCTCCGCTTCCCCTTTTGGAAGCGACTTCACATCCCCTCTGAAGCATGTGCTGTCTTCTGCGGGGCACTGCCTGGAAACAAGCGTCTATTGTGTCCCATTGATGTTTAAAGGCTTCTCTGCAGCTTGACGTGGTGGAATATAAATCAATGCTTGTGGAACAACAGTGGTTTCCTCTTTGCTGGTCTAGGAAGGCTGATTCTCCCTTTTATCTTCTAAGGCAATGAAAGAGTCAACTTATGTCATTCTGCCCTCTCTCTGTCTCTTTTTTTTTTTTAAATGCTTGTGAGAAGCTGCAGATTGACAGCTCTCAGTACTCTGAGCCCCTGGTTTACATGCAGATGGGGTCTAGCAGTGCAAGCTTTCCCAGTGGATTCCTGCCAGGACCTGGAAAGCCCTGGGCAGGGGTGAGCCAGCAGCTGCAAGGGCTGCCTCGCGTGCTGGAGGAATGGAGCAATAGTGAACAAGTCCAGGTGGGAAGCCCTACATGGCAAACGCCTGCTCCACTGTCCCCCCAGTCACACATGTCCATGCTAGACTTGTAGTCTCGTTATAGTTCCCACCCAGTTCATCATAGGCTGCATGGCTGATGAGCGTCTCAGGAAGACGTGTGAAGAAGACAAGGTCTTGGCCTTTGCAGGTAGAAAAGTCTTAGCATGGAAGAGGTTGAGGGAGAAATGGGCACCCCAACTGTGAAGGGAGAGGCATGTCAAGAGAAACTATGGCAGAGCAGGAAGACTGGGGAAGGCTTTGCTGATGTAGAGGTAATTAGCCATGTTAGTCTTAAGTCAGACAGAAGGCAGGGTAGATGTGCACCTTACACACGAAATCAGATAAACAGCATAAGCTTTTGTGAAGGCATCTGATGAAGTGAGCTCAGGCTCATGAAAGCTTATGCTCTATACCTCTGATTTAGCTAGTCCATAACCCTGCCTTCTGTCTTGCTAATGCAGCCCAGAACACTTGAGCGGGAAGGGTGGTTACTGGAGCACTGGCCTAGGCTACGGGTGATCTGGGTTCAAGTCCATGCAACTCACTCTCTCAGCTGGCCTTTCTGTAACATGGGATAATTATACTGTCCTTTCCTTGACAATGGGTTTTGTGATCTTTCGGTGAAATTTGCTACAGATGACAAGCCAATTAATATTGATGGATTAATCAGATGGGGAATCAATGCTGCTTTGATTAATAATCTGAGGTTGAGCTAGATGATCTAATGATGCTGGGAGGTGGGAGGGGAAGGCGGTAGAAGCAGCATACACACACACGCTACAAATACTGCGTTTCTCACTCGAGAGCCCTGGGCCAGAGCATGCCAATACGTTTGTAACAAATGAGAAAAAGTAAGAAGCTTTAGGAATCACATCCACCTTATACAGTTAACAGAGCTAAGGTACAGCTCTCCTGGTGCAGCAACTAACCAGGCCTGTAAAACTGGATATAGAGAACAAGGAGGGAAGGAAAAAGAAGAACTTAGTTTTTAACTTCACCACAAAGCATGGAGCTTAGCCCCATGTAGACGGTCAGCATAAAATCCTGGCATCATCCAGACTCTCAAAATAGAGCTTCTGCAGGTGCTCAAGTGGGGCAAATGCCTCGACATCAGAGTGACTATCACCTAGACCGCACCAGCTCGGTGACACTGTATAGTGTCCCTCCCCCCTCCACCTGCATGCCATACACTAAATGAAGAGTAACTTTTGAGAGCAGTCACCTAGAAATTATTCCCGCACAGCACAATGCACATCAATCTCACACGGCGGCAATGCAGCCAGGGCTAGGTCCTCGAGTGCATATTGATTGAGGATATTTTCAGCTTGGAAGGCTGCAGAGCAGGCCTCTCTGATGTCAAAAATAAACCCTTAAAGACCAACTCAGCAACTCTCCACAGTCTGATAAGCCCCTCTGTCTGAGTCTATTATAGCCTGGTCTATTATTTCTTTGCTTTCTTCAGCCCAGGGTGCAGAATGAAGAAGTTTGTGCTTATTAACTATTAATGGAGGATTTCACTCGAGGGCCCATGCATTCCAAGTGGTGTGTATTTATGGCTATTCCTCCTAACGGATGGTCTCCTCCATACCCCTCTGCATCTACCAGTGTTGGAAAAAACCTCCTAAGTCTTGTACCATGCTGAATACTTAGAAATTTGCCACTGAAAGTGAATTCCACAGTAAACTTCCCTTGTAAGGCACCTGCCAAAATTCCCCCCAGTGCATTGTCCACAGAAGCAGTAAGCCAGGGTGGGATATGGCCCACTTGTTAGATGCAACAAAGCACAGCAATTTATTTGGCACGACTTAACGGCGTTGAATTGATATGCAGGAAACCCTCGCTATTCGCAGGTTCGGCATTTGTGGTTTCCAATATTTGCAAATGCCGAACCCACATCGTAATACACTTAAAGGACTGCCATACTTGCCACCGCCAGGCTTCCACTGCCGCACTCCCACCGTCACCAGTGCAGCTGTGTCCCCCCCCCCCAGCTGCTGGGGGCACCACGTTCGCGAACGCAGATGGCGTTCATGAACGCAGTGCCTTATTCACGGATTTTGCCGTGAATGTATCCCCCACGAATGGCGGGGGTCTCCTGTAGTAGGATGTTTGCTTGTTATTTCTACAACCCTGTGAGAAGGCCATAGCCTTTTCTACAGAGAATTATGCAAAACTCAAAACAGAATGAAGTTTCTGTTCTGGAGAGCTTGATTCCTGTCCAGTATAGATAACAGCCCATAGTAATTGTTGTGTGGGAGTTCTGGCCAACAGAAAAGTGGAATGGGTTGGTTCAGGAGAGGGAGAATTCTCTGCTTTCCAAAAGAGAGAGAAATCAATATTAAAAACTATGGGCAGAGCAACTGAATCCCCAGGATTTCAGCCCCAAAATTAAAACAGTAAAATTCAAATACAGATGCCCCCAGTCTCATTAACATTACTGTTTATAGGGTCAGATTTGGAGCCTGCTGCCATGCTCACATCGAACCCAAATACCTGTGTAAGTAGATGCTGGACAGGCCGTTAAGTTCTTGTAGCGAACTGCAGCCCTATGCACCATGGAGATGGTTTTTGCAGCTCTACACGTGCAGGAGTGAAGTGCATGGTACAGGACCAGTTTCTCAGCTGGTAGATCCTCCAATGACTTCAGTAGGGCCAAAGCTGTTTCTAGCAGCTGAAGAGCTGCCTACTAAATTTCTCCAAAGCTGGAAACTGCTCGGATCCAGCTACTTAGAGGTGCCAAAGCAGACTGTGAAGCCCAGGGCTGAACACCCCCAGACAAAGCGGGTGTGTACACACATACTAAGTTGGCTTAAAATAAGGCGACTTAACTGAGTCAACTTAAGTTAAGCCATGTCCGAGTGTACACATGTACAGCTCCTTGACACAGTGGCAGCCACCTTGTAAGCTAAGTTGACTTAACTAATGTGATACACCTCTGAGGTGTATCATCTGGCAAAGCATTTAAGTCGACCTGTTCCGCATACACGTGTATGTTCTTACAGTTAACTTGACTTTAAAAAGTTAAGTCTGTGTAACCGTCAGAAAGTTAGTACGTGTGTCCGCACCCACGGATGGAGTCCAACTCCACTCACTGGCTTGACTGAGACCGAAAGGTTGGGGATTGCTGCTCTGCTGTTTGTTGTGGCAGTGTCTTATGTTGGATTCATCCTTCGGTTGGGAAGGTGAAATTCAGTTTATCTTGACAAAGAAACCTTGTGGAAATCAACAATCTGCTCACTCTCGGAAGGAGCCAGAAGGATGAGTCGAAACACCTGTTTGGAGATTGTTGCGCTGCCTCCGAGGTTTGAAGCAGTGCCGGGGCGTGGGGTGCGTAAGGGTCACCGAGTCACTCAGCCATGACTCACGCAGCTGGACACTCGCACGACTTTCCTGACGATTTGAAGACTGGTGTTATCTGGAGGCAGAGTCCCAGGATATAACAGTGGTTTGTATTTTCCACTGTAGGATGGCCTGCTTCCCCAACAGGCAACAGATGGGGACAAGGAAGCAGAGTCAATTTAAAATGACTCTTCTGAAATCACATGGAAGGTGTATGCCGGTCGGGAACAGAGTCCAGGTGTTGGAAGTCCATCACATCCTGGATGATTTCTTAAAGGCATTAGAGCAGAGGTGAGCCTTAAAGAGACTCACGCAATTGTTCCACAAGTATAAGAAAGCAAGTGCTGCGCCAAACCCCGATTGCCAAGTACCCCCAAAGCAGGGAAGAATCATTCCTGGAAGTGAACTTCACCCTAGGCCATTTCCACAACCCATGCACTCTATTACCAGCGGGAGCGTTTACACGTGCATGTTCAAGTACAGCAGCCTATTCTACTGCGCATTAAAGCGGCGTGTAAAAAAAGTGCTAATACACTAATGCCTAGTACAACAGGCTACTGCATATTAAACACCACCTAAAAAGCACGTGCTTGTGCTACTGTGCATTAGCACAGCCTAAGGTGCATTTATTTAGTACCTCATCACAGGTACTAAATTGAATGTGCATTAGGAAAAGCGCATGAATACACATGTAGATGCGCCCAATAAGAGAGGCCTGGCTAAAGCTAAATAATGAATTACACGGATAGACCAAACTCCAAATCTTTTCACGTTTTAGTTAGTCCTTAGTTAGAAAACTGGGTGGAGTGGCACCTTCTAGGCTAACTCATGCAGAGAGGCAAGAGCTTCCGTAGGCTACTACCTACTTTATCAGATATTACTTGGCCTTGTTAGGCCCTTACGAAAATACCACAGACGTTCAAATTCTCATTGACTTCAGTGGGAGCTTGGCCTTGCGAAGTTTTTTAGCACTTGGCTTTATAGTAACAAAACGCTAGAGGAGCACAGGGAAAATAATCAATGTTTGTTTTATTATGAATACGGAGAAGTCAACTGAGGCTATTCCCTGAAGGACTTGCTACTGTTGGAATAATTGTGTCTACGTTCCACGAAGAGTCACTTAGTGAGTGGGTGGTACCCTGCTATCACATAGCAGATGGGGCTGACTTTGTTCAAGTTGACAAATAAAGGAAAAATTTCCTCCATGGATCTTAAAAAAAAAAAAAAAAGAAGAAGGCAAGTAAACAACCTTCCCCCACGAATGGGCGGTCTGATGATTATCAAAGCTCACAGAAACTACAAAAACCAAGTAAGTGCAATGAAATGGCAGGAGAAAAGGCTGCAAAAACCCAACAAATCCAAGTCTGAAGAAGTAGGATTACTCTTTGTTTCTGAACCTCAGTGACTATGTGACTCTCAGACATATAGACATTGTAGGAATAGGGAGTCGAGAACATCTCCACTGGCCAGGTGACTCTTAAATGCATGGTGGAGAGGGACAGACATCAGTTTGAAGGGCAGTTTTACCATTAAGGCACTAGACAGTGACTTGGGAAATCTGGATTTTGTTTCCAGCTCTAGATCAGACTTAATGGATGATTTTAGCCCACTCTATGCCTCAGTTTTCCAATCTGTGAAAGGGACACAAGTAACCCTCTCTACGTCCAGTTTGTCTATTCGGGTTGCAAGCTCCTTGGACAAGAGACCGTTCCTTACTGTGTGGCTGCAAAGTGAGGTGCTGAGTTAGGCTGGGGCCCTTGAGAGATCCTGTAATAGCTGAGCTGTTCCCTATAGTTACAATTCTGTGCTGCTACTATGCTGCATCTCACGGCATCCTCACTGAGCAAGGCCCGGTAACATGAATTCACTTCCCATTTCCTGGACCCCAGCAGATAAAATGCAATAATCCATTCACTTTTAACCTCTTAGAATTGGTAGTTTTTCCTCCAAGAGGAAGAGCTCAAAGAGTAAGAGCTCAGAGAGAAGCTAAAGGCTCACAGAGTGCAGGCACAGAAAGGGGGAGCAGGGCTGGTGATGACAGGGCCGTCAGATCAAGCAGGTGGTACCTGCTGTCGTCAAAGATCTGCAACATGCCAGAAGCTATTCAAGACAGCACGTCAAGCGTATTCGATAGAAGCAGTTTTCCGGCAGACGTGGACCTGAGGGACAAGCCTTCATTTCACACATTGCCAAAGTTTAGGGGTCTTCTGTTCAACCATCTGTGAAGGAGGTTATGGGGAGAAAATCAAGAAGTTCAAACATATCTCACAAAACCCCAGGGCATGGTGAATTTTGGTTCAGATCCCTCTCTGGGTAATAGTGGTGGGATAAAAATCAGTGGACGTGAGATGCATCAGGTGCAAAGCTAGAAAGGGGTCACCAGCCAGTCCCAACACAGCAAAAAAGCCTGCTGAACTGCAAACTCAGCTCTTTTTTGAAGTTTGAACAAGTTCAGTTCAGTTACGTACTTGGCTCCCATTATTTTGCATTTCCATATGCTCTAGGTTCCTGGAGATGCCTGCTTTCTAAGTGACAGGCTCTTAGCAGAGTAACCCCAATTCAGCAGGTAGTAGGAAATCTCCAAAATCTCCTGGGAAAGTCAGTCTCCATGAGATCACTGGTCCAATACTGGGATAAGCTTCAGACTTGCTTTTTTTGCTGTTTGGAGTATAGTAGCACAGAGGAGAGCTCATTGCGCTCAGTGCTGTACAAACTAAGAGAGGGTCCATGTCAAAAAAGGGCTGTGAAGCCCACTTTCACCCTGCTCAAGTCCCTGCAAAACTATTAAGCACAAAAGATGGGTGGGAGGCATTCACAGCTTCTCAGGGTAGAATAAAATTGCACATAAATGCCTTAGAGGTGAAAGAGGGGCTGTTTCACACCATCTTGCACAAAGCTGCGCAAGTCATTTAATCGTTTGTTTCAGTTCCCCAAATGATATAAAAGGGCAGGTTGGAAGAGAATAACAACATTTCCTTGCCTCTTTGGGAAACTGGCTGTGTGGCTGTAGGTTTGTCCAGCACCTCATGTGATGCTGTTGTAATAACTCCCCACTTCCTAAAGGATGCAGCCAGCATGCGGGTATCCTTATCATCAAGCCCACATGGCATCTTGGGCCACCCAAGGCAAAAGAGTCTATTCCATTTATTCCACTGGCTTCACCAGGCACCTCATTCCTTCGGCTGTAACGCCCAGTTTATAAGACAACATTAAATAATGCCCAACCTGTAGCACGCTCTATCACGCTCTGAAGTCAAAAAGGAACGCTAGAAAAGTTGTAATAAAAAAAAAAATCCAAAAAACCTTGGCAGAATTTAACCTCTATTCAAATCTTTAGTCACGCTGGAAATGTATATAACCACAAACCTACACTAAATTATCTTAACAGCCTCCCACTGTTGCTCTAATGGCCAAAACATTGTAGTGAATTACCAACCTCCCATACAAAATAGATCCATCACCATTAAGCAGCGTTTGAGTCATCAGCACATGGAAACACGGCGGCAGCAGATTTACTTTTAGCACACCATTCAGGCATCCGCTGCTCTCAGCAAACACATGTCCAAGACAGTGCATGAAATCTTGGCATGGACTGTCCTGATGCTTCTCACGCGGCGGTGACCCGTCCCTAACGCTCTACCTGGTGACAGCTGCTTTGCTTTCCCCCTCCTTTCCCATGTCTGATGGACTTCCCAGTCACCAGATTTTCCTGTCTGGCAGACGGACCAACATCTTTAAACACATGCAAGGCCAAATCTGGTCCTCGCAGTGCCTCACTGAATGCTGGGGGAGTTACATTACGGATGAATTTGGCTCATCCAAACTCCAGCTTTCTCAACAGAGGGCTTCAGGGATGGATGATTACAGGACATAACTGAAGAGGGCTGGGTAAAGGCTAGTCTTGTGGTTAAGCCAATAAACTGGGTTTGAAGAACTGCAAGGTTCAGTTCCTGGATCGAGCACACAATTCCTCTGCCATCCAGAGCTAGTCCTTCAGACGCTCTCTCTGCCTCAGTTATGTACCCATAAGACAGAGACAAAAAATTGTTATGACAAAAAGAAGCATTCACAAGGCCTAGATTGAAATGAATGGTGCAAGTCATTGCTCTCAGAGGCCGTGTCCAGACGAGCGCATATGCGCGTTTCTCTGGGGACAAACAGCAGAGGCACATAGTTGTCCCAAGGGAACGCCCATGCATGCAGAAGTTGCCCTGGGAGGGACAGAGGAGGCCAAGGCCAGCACCCAGGGCGGCCCCAGCAGCCTCACCTGAGTTTCTGGAGGTCTTCTAGGACTGCGGTGGCAGTGATCTGGCGCACAGAGCCTAGCTGGCAGCTGGACTGTGGCTCTGGCTGGCCAGGCTCCGGCTTTAGGGGGTACACGCTGCTGCCACATGGGCTGCCCTGCTTTTTTCAGGCGTTGTTTTTTTTTGACGTGGGGATTTCCCGCCACACTGGAAATTAACAGCGTGGTGCACGCCTGCATGTGCCATGATTGCGGCTTGCAGTGCTGCAGCCCGTTCTGCAGCGCCACTAACTGCATGTGCATGCACATCTGGACGTGCCCAGAGGTGTCATTTCAGGTTTTCTGCAGTTTTCATTGCTGAAGTTCTCTCTGAGACCAGAAGGGTTAGAAGCACAGCCTTGTTTTACATGAGAGCCTTATTTTGCCCTGTCTTACAACAAAGTGGGGAATTCATGTGTGTATGGAAGTTGCTTGTTTCGCTATTTAAAGCACTTTATTGCTGTGACTTAACAGAAGCGCGCGGCTTTACAGCACTTTAAAAAAGGGTGCAGCGCTTTAAATTAATCCTGGTTAAATGAGGTATTAAATTTAAAGTGCTGCATTTTATAGCACTGTAGTCACCTACAACACTTTAAATAACTTCTGGACACTGGTCAAATTTCTGACCGATGGAGAAGCCCCAGGAAGCTGTGGAGCACCCCATGCCTCCTAGCCTAGAAAGTGCAGGGAGGCTCAGACCCCCCGACCCCAAACACTGTAATTCTGTCATGGTGAAGAGTGCTGTCTGTAACTTTATAGTGCTAGAAAAAGTGCTCTAAGTTACAGTGCTGTAAAACGTGCACGGAGCACTTCTGTGCATACCCTGGTTTTTGGAGAGCTGGAAGAAACTGGGTTTTGGAGAGCAAGTAATACCCAATCTGCCTTTATCAAACGGCTACCCCAAGATGGATGTGGACGTTCAATATCTCAACAGGTATAATAACCCTGTCCCAGTGGAGTTTTACCCCTGGTTCTTTTAGGAATAATTCTTTACCAGGTGAATTTACAACCGTCTGGGGATTTGTGGCATTTTCTGAAGTCTTTTTTTTTTTTAAATACTGGCATAATACTGACTGCACCTGTGTAAACATGCCCTAATTTAATATTCACGCACCGCTTAAATGCTGTTGATGGGACTCACATAAGTACTTAGACAGACTGATGAATCTTAATGACATGTATCTGGAAAGGGAAGGACAGAAAGACTGAAAAAAAAAAATCCCATGGCTCTTGGATACTGAGGGCTGGCGAAGGAGGGGAGGAGGAAAACAGACACACAAGACTAGTCATCCCAGCTACTGGTTAAAAATAATGAAGCAAATGGAGATGCTGAGTAATCTCAGCTAATGCATTTAAAAGGTGTAATATCATCTGAGTGCTTTAAATAGGACACCCGAGATCACCAGGGAGCGGCAGGAGGGGCATAATGCAAGTAAAATATGCTTCACGCTTATTTTGCGCCGCTTTGTCATGCTTTTGCACACAGCATCCCAGTCACAATGACCACAAAGGTGGTCTGGCCTCAAAGTCAATGTGGAGCAAAGCCCTGAATGGTGGTCAGTGCTCCCTGCCCAACGGAGAATAGCTGGTTATATCATTTCATAAGAAAGCAACAACAGTTCCTTCTTCACCTTTCCTGTGCAGGCGGATACGAGGTGAAACTGCCCGAGGTTTGGAGTCGGGAGTCAGTAGCAAAGAGTCAGGGTTAAAGGGGTGAGACATCTAGGACAGGTTTCTAGAACTGCTGCAAGTTAGTTTCCCCTTCCAGGTCCTGCCAGAGAGCAGACCCTATTCTCAGCCTTGCTCAGCCACCTAGTATTACGCTTCTGAGCACAGAAGTGGACTCTGTGACTTCCCGACACAGACTTTGGGATTCACTGCGCCAGCCAACTGGCCAAGAGGCTGCAGCCTGCCAACACCTTCCCTGGCCGGGTCTATCAATCTGGACAGGGACCCCCTCGACAGCTCTCATGGGAGAGCCCTGGGAACACAACACGGCAAGCAGCCAATATTACTTGTAATCCTGACAGTGCCATCTCGTGAAACAGCAGCAAGCCAATGGCCTGGCCTGAGGGGTACTGAGAGCGAGGGTCTTTTGAGCAAGGTGCAACACTGAGGTCCTAGTGACTCACAGCCATTAAAGTTCCCTTGCTCAGAGCCCACGAGAAAACAGCTTCCTCGCCCCTGCTGCGACATGCTTTCGAATGAAGAACAGCGGGGCTCACAACTGCGGCAGGTACCGAGTATACCACCTGCTGGGTGGTACGGTGGCAGGCATGAAGTCCTACATGGCTGCTGATTTGCTGCCACAATTCGAACGCCGGGCATGCAGAAACGACGATCCAGGCACCTGTGCTGTGCCAGGGGTCAGTGCGCCCACTGCCAACCCCAATCTGTTGTGCCAGTGCCTGCGTGACCCCAGAGCAGTTACTGGGCACAGGGCCTCCTTGGTCTCTCTGCTGGGGGAGTCTTTACCACCGTCACGGAAGGGAGAGAGGCTTTTTAACAAGCACAAGGGTTCACAGAAACCAGTGTGAAGTGATGAGAGTCCTGGCAAGCCATGAAAGATGTTCTCTTACCAATGCATAAGAGCTATTCAGCAAGCAGTGCAGCACAGCTCGGAAACATGCCTGCATGCACATACATCACCTCCAATGTCCTCAACTGTGCCAGGTACCAGAAACCAGCTCTTCCTTACCTAATACCCCATGATCCCACCACTTCAGGCGAAGGCAGCTTGCTTCAAGCAGAAGGGAGGCTAGGACACAGCACTGAGCAGCTCTGACCCTATCCAGTACAGAGCAGTGGTTTGCACTTTAACAATGCCAACTGTACTGCAAACACAATACCGCTCTGCAAAACACTGTACAGCAACTACTGTTCATTTTCAGCATTGGGTTCCTTATGCATGCTAGGATGTATTTACAATTGAAAATAAATCATCTTACATGCAAGACTGTTGTTGAAGGAACAGGTTTTTTTAACAAGATAAATGGATACATAGATAATAGAAGACAAAATGAGGTGTCGTTCTAGCCATAAAGTGCGAGTGAGCACGAGACTGCACCGGGAGCTGCAAACAACTTTCCCCTCTTTATTAACCACCACCTTCAAATCCCACTGGTGCTGCAAAGTCTTCCGACAGCAACCTGTTGTACTTCATCATTATCTATACCAGCTAGGTGCATAGACAGCTTGAGTCTCAACGTGTTTTGGCTGCCCACTTCAAATGCAAGTGCATGGCTTCAGTCCTGCAAACTCTGCCTCGAATGGACTTCATGGGATGAGCACTCAGTGATTCAAAACCGGGCTCTGAAGTCCCAGTGCTTCCATGCAATGCACAAAGGCCAACCCCCGCACTCATCCAGAGTCTGCCCACCAAGACATCAGATGGTCCATACAGGGACAGAGATGTAGGAACTGCCCAACTACGTGGCCCATCTAGTCCACTATCCTGCTCCCAATCGTAGCCCGTACCACATGCTTCAGAGGAATTTCCTAGACACGCACACAGGGGAAAGATACACAGCAGTTTTACCACCATGAGTCTCATGGTGACTGTTAAGGCTATTGTTCAAACCCTGAGGTTTTTATCTCCCTTCCAGTACTCTCTCCTAAGCATCAACTATAATAGCTTTCGATAGCTTCACTGTCAACAAAGGATGTCCATTCCCTCCTTGCCAAGTTGCTGGTCTCCACAACAGCCTGTGGCAATGGGCTCCTCAGTCTACTTCCTACTTGGGAAGTTTTCAAAGGACCACCTTTCAAATTCATTAAACAGCCCTTTGTTGTGTGTTCTGGACAAGGAGATCTGCCTTCCTTGGACCACACGCTGCTTTATATGCTTCTCACGTCCCTTCTTACTTGCCTCTTCTCTACGGTGAACTATTCCAATCATTTCACTCTCTCTTTAGAGCAGTTTTCCCCATACTCCTAATCACTCTCATCTCTGACAAGCTGGTGCAGGGGTCTACCACAGGTACTGCATGGTTGGGTAAGATCCAGAAGTCAGGGAGCCTTTCTTCAACTACACACGTCCACATCAGTGGTGTTCAACCTTCTAGCCCCGTGGGCTGCACCAACGGTGAAGGGCTGGATTCAGCGCGGGGGCAGTGCGTGGGGCGGGTCTGTGGGTATGATCTTCTCTGCCAATCTGGCTTCATGCACTAGATCCAGCTGTGGACCAACCCTGAAAGGTCTAGCAGTCCATGCTGCCATTGCTCCCCTGCCACCAAATTTCCAGAGCCATGATGAGCCCTGCAGGTGAGATGATGCAGTCCTGAAGGCCAGATTCAGCCCACAAGCCAGAGGCTGAGCACCACTGGTCCGTGCACATAGAGTCTATAGCCTCGAAGGACTGATCCAAAGCACAGCAGAATCAGCAAGAACCCTTCCATCGATTCCTATGGATTCTGGCTTTTAGTACTACCCTCTGCTCTGCTCTTGCGGCCCATCTTAGCTCTACGCCGTAACTTTGAGAGTCAGGCAATGCCAACTGGTTCCCGTATTTACACTCCAACCATTTATGCTCGTTGTCCAGTCAGTGCCCATGTCTGATTGATTGTGCATGTTTTTCCTCAGGCTTTTCTCATGCCACAGTCACAGCACGCTCAGTTTCTGCCTGTGCACCAATAGCTATGGATAACATCATGCTGCACTGGAGGCTGAGGCAGAGTTTGGCTGCCAAATTTGCTTCCCCACATCCTGACATTGTGGCTCTGCTCCTTGACCCCACAAACAATGGGCCGCTCTATGCCGCACCGCTGCGCTCTTCCCACTGGAAACTCAGATCTGAAGTTCTGTGCAGTGAATGGCGCATGGGGAGCAGGGGGAAAGGAATCGCACTACCACCAAGTCACGGCTCCTTCTTAAATCAAAGCAAATGACATTTTTCATCCAGCCTCCTATCTGGAGGCAGTTATTTATTCACAATGCTGGAGAGCAGCAAAACACCCAGAATCCAAGACACTGTGCACAATACTGGCAGTATGAAGGCAGCTCAGCTATTTTTCATTGTCAATAAGTACAGGTTATTTCTGGTTTGTACCCCATATGTTCTCAAATACACACTGTATCAACAGCATGAAAGGAAGGTGGTGTGCATCTACCCACACACAGGAAGTTGGCTAGAGTAGTGTGGTATAAAGATGCAGGGGCATGAATTTGGGATGGACACGTAATGGCTGGTGGTGATGCCACGACTGAGTTATGCAGGGAATGTTCCCCCTCCCACTGGGACACATCTCTAAACCAAAGAGTGCTCAGCAGTCTTCAAAAGCCAGGTACCTTGGTCCAATTTGGGAGGAGATTTTCAAAGACCAGCCAAGAATCATTCCCTGATGGCTGGCACTGCCACTGGCTTCACTGCAAGAGTGTGCAGGTGACTACAACCATAGACAACCACACGGCTCAACAGCACTTCACCAGATGCTGAATTTTCTAGCTCTTCTAATAAGAGAGCTCAATCACCCTGCAAGCAAAAACATATAGGCTGCCAAAGGGAAGGGGTTTAACAATATGAAAAAAACCCCCCAACTCCAATGAGAACCCTAGCTACCCCAATGGAAGTGTCACACTGGAAGGCAAAGGATTGCAAATGGTGCGTCAGCTCACATACCATGGCAGTAATGTAGAAGCCAACGGGACTATCCCAAAGGAAATGCTGGCATGCATTGAGGAGGTGTCACCTTAAGTGAGATAAAGTCACTGCTGATCTGTAAATGATCTAATGCAGCTAACACGCTATCATTCAAATGGTATTTCTGCTGTGACACATGGATACGAAAGCTGAAGATCCATCTGAGGAGCAGACAGAACAAAGGCCTCTGAAGAAACACAAGGTGTCCTATAAATGAGTTTCTAACATGCTAGCCAGTTCCAACAGCTCACCTTCACCAAGTCATCCAGAAAAAGATGATGGGAGAATTTAGGAGTTGTGCTGCGAATGACACCAAAACATCTGCCACCGCAGATGTTTTAGTACTACCCGCTCCTTTGACTGCCCACCGTAGCTCTCTAGCTAGGACAGGTGGAGGGAAGTACAATAAGACTGAGTGAAATACCTCTCCTCCAAATGCTACCTGGAGAAAGCCAGTGAGAGAGTATGTGGAACTTAATACAGCGGTCACGCAGGGTAGATACGAATGATAGTTTCCTTCCTGCCCTAAGCAACTTCTGACAAAGCGGAATGGATTCAGATGATCATTATTACAGCAGTGCTTCAAGACAACCAAGAAAAGACCCTGTTATGCAAGTCACCATAGTAGTAGACAATACCTGCCGCAAGGAAAGTACCATCTCGCTATCAGCTGCCTTGAGTTTTCTGGTGCTTAATTTGGGGCACCTTAAAAGATGCCCAATTTTCAGGTGCTGAGCACTTCTGGAAGATCATCTCCCTTACAGGGGTTTTCCAGTTAGGCGCCTGAATACAGAGGCATGCACACACACATTAGACACTTCTGAATAACCCGGGGTAAGACCCTCAGTTGGCCACGTTTTAATCATCTGGTTTAGCTTCTAGCCCTACAATGACCCAATATTGAAGAAGGCCTGATGTGAACCTAACCACCTCTCTCCCTTCTGTGCTGCTGGCCACAGAAACTGGTGTGCCTTAACCATGCTAGCCCAAGTGGCCACTTAGACCGCTGACTGAATCCTCCCACTGTTGGCCTCGTGTAGAAGTCATTTGGGATGAGGCATCCCACAGCTGGCCAGAGAAATTCATTGCTAAGCGCTTGTGTCATAAACACCGAACTGATGCAAAGATTCCCTGACGTTTTCAGCCTTTCCCAGCGGTTTCACAAACCAACTGGATTCACCAACAGAGAGGAATCTAGAAGGGAAGATCCAGAAACAAGGCATTCCTCCTGGATCACTGCTTCCCAATGCACTGGAGAAGCTAGCATCTTTTTTGCCTGGCTTAGACAGCAACAAATCCACGCACTGCCCCTGCTTAGAGGGAACGTCCTTCTGAAACTGCAGCTAGAAAGCAATGCCTACCTTGCTGCCAAAGTTTCTGTCCAAAGAAAGCCTACTGTAAGGCCTGGGACTGCAGAGACTGCTTTTTAAAAGTCTAGAGATCCATATGGTACTTAACACAATGGCATCATCGATACTATTTGCAGTACAAATTCATGATAGGAGCTCTGCCTTGCATTACCCTGAGACGTGCATGCAGACAGAAGTGACAATTTTCACCCGGTCTGGCCACAGAAAGCAGCTTATAGCCGTGACCAAACACAGGTGCACAGCTGCAAACAGCTTCAAAAATGAACTGGTAAAAAAAAAAGACTGCCTGAGGTATCAGATAAACACCTTTCAAAACCTAGGGTCTTTCAAAACTTGTGTCTGCAGAGCTCCCAGCCTATGGCTGCTTTCACAAGGGGAGGGGGGAAGGGGAGCGGAGGGAGGTCAGCCTGGGGGGTCTTCAGCTCCCCTCTGGAGGGTGGGAGGCTGTACTGGAGCTCCCCTCTAATGGGGGGGCTCCAAATCACCCACCCCACCCTTCAGCACCAGCTGGGGAGCCCCCAGGATGCTGCCTTCCCCCCTCCCCCTCTGAAACCAGCAAGCAAGGGCAGAGAGCCCTGGCCATTGCCATGGGAACCAGGCTCCAGCCTGCCCGCCCCCCCAGAGCCAGCAGCGAAGTTGTCTGGTCTGGGGTAATTTGCAACTCAAGCTTGCTTTGCAAAAATCATGCTGAGTTACAGCCGGGAGCTGCACTTCTGTCTGCATCCTACAGGATCAAATGGTCCTTCCTGGCCTTCAACTCTTATTCTTCACCGGTTTCAGAGAATGCCTTCTTCTTCTGATGCCGTACCAAAATGTTCAGAGTTATTATCCATCCGCCCCAGAGAGAGCCAACTACTGAGGTTGAAATAAATAAAACGAGAGAAAGCAACGCAACTGAGTATGTCCTCCTCATGCAAATAAAGGGATCTGGAACATTTTATAACAACCTTTTGAGAACAGCTTTTGCATAAACACCCTGGCATAATATTAGTACAATGGTGTTTTGTAAACAAGTCGATTTCTAAGGATGACAAGCCATCAGCGGGAAGAGGAGGCTGTGAAAGCAAAGCACTCAACCCACATTAATTCAGCAATATTGCATGCAGTGCCTGGTAGCTGAAAACAATTATTGCAAATATTATTGATCTGGTAGGCTGCAATATGCAATGGGGCAGGAATACACTATTCTTTTTGCAATCTTATTTTAATTATTTAACTAGACATTATGCTGGGAGGTGGAGCCAAGCAGTGAAGGCATCTCACTATGGCTCCAGAGGCAAAGGTTTTAGCCCTGCTCTGGACTCATGCCAAAAGCTCCCCTCCCCCCCGCCCCAAAACCAACCCAGCTGTAAATGGGCACCTGATTATCAGGGATCCCGGTTTTCTCCGATTTAAAAGCAGCCTCAATTTTTGGTTAAAAACAAGTAACCCCAAATCCACATATTCCATAATTTAAATGAAACACCATTAATATAGAGATCTATCTATAGCTAGATAGATCTCTATATTTGTGCTGTTTCATTTAAATCATGGAAAATGTCCATCTATAGCTGTATAGATAGATCTCTATATTTGTGATGTTTCATTTAAATCATGGAAAATGTGGATTTGGGGTTACTTTTTTTTTTTTTTTTTTTAACTGAAAGTCGGGGATTTTTTTTTTTTAAATCAGAGAAAACCAGAATCCCTGCTGATTATTCAGGCAGCAGAGATGCAGGCAGCTGGCTATAATGCTGACCCCCCGGCTTCCCCGTGTGCCACTGGCTACAGAAACTACTGTTCCCTAAACATGCCAGCCGTCACTGGGGCTTTTGTGTGCAATAATTAATCAGAGATTGTGGGATGCTCAGGTCCTGGCGACCACACAAGTACC
Organism: Caiman crocodilus; assembly: GCA_030014935.1. Classification (NCBI taxonomy): domain Eukaryota; kingdom Metazoa; phylum Chordata; order Crocodylia; family Alligatoridae; genus Caiman; species Caiman crocodilus. The sequence continues at coordinate 191,699,941 of JAGPOW010003316.1, read as the reverse complement.
AGATCTAGAGATGGCTGTACAAAAAGCTGGCTGGGTTAATGGGGAACTGGCACGTTGCAAAAGTTCCCGCCTCTCCGCAGGTCAGTACAGGCAGCAGATCTGACCTCTTAAGTCTGCAACAGAGTCTGCAAGCAGGCGGGGACACGCAATGCTTTTCCACCCAGTGTCATTCAGGTGCATCACATAAAGCAGCAATTAAAATCCCATAAACTTGCAAACCCAGAGAACTATGCTGTGAAACATTTGCTAGCATATTTCTAATGCTGATTTTAATGCTTTCTCCCCTGGGTTTGCTTTTAAGGGGTGGTGGGGAGATATCTCTTGGAAGGAGCAGGAGGAATGAGGCATAGGAGGTGACCATGCCTCTCTGGTAAAAGTAGCAGGTTGGAGAACAAACAGTGAAGGAAGGAGCTGCTGTATGGGCTAGTGACCAGAGCAAGGGATGAAGAGTCAGGAGTCGCCTCCCTCCACCACCTTGGGCAAATCACGAAACCCCAGTGCACCTCAATCCTGCCACTGACAGATGTGGGTGCAATAGCTGAGGATAACTGGTTCCTTTTTATTACAAGGGGATTTGCATGAAAAGAACAATAGCCTGGTGTTTAAGATGCAGGAGATCTGAGTTCAGCCACAGACTCTTGTATGGCCTCAGCTATCACTTACTTGCCCCATGCCTCAGTTTCTCCATATGCAGAAAGCAGGGAATAATCGTTTCTTTTTCACACCCATTTAGACTGCAAGCTCTGCAGGACAGGGCCTATCACAACAAGGTCTTGATCCCAATCCTCCCTACACTGCTGCTGTAACTAAAGTAAATAATATTTGCTTTGTTTAAGTCACTACTATAAAAGATCTGTTTTGGTCCAATAAACGGCATTGCATCAGACTGCACATTTGACACTCGCTTTTAAAAGGCCACACTTTAACTCCTCCAAAGAAAAATGAATCCAGCTTCCTGTTACACTTTCCTTAAGTGCTGTTTGTCTTTCTTAAGTTCAACCCGTGTTTTGCGGTCATCAATCTTTTATGTCTGCAATAGACTTGGCCAGGGAGAGAGCCCAGCTCTGAAGTCATGAGGCAGGCTTGATAGAAAAAGAGCAACAATGCAATCAAGCAGGGTTCCCGGAGCCAAAGCACGAGGCAAATACATATGGTCGAGGAAACAACATCAATATAACTCCTCATCTCATAGGGTGGGGAGTTCTAGGTATAAATCCCAGGGCGTCAAGATGTGGGTATAATCCCATTTGTTGCCTCCAGTTGAGTATTACAGTCAAGTATAAAAAGGGCAGGGTGTTTTTATGGTCAAGAATGATTAGAAAGAAGTGGAACAGCGGGCTGTCTTGCCTCACCCTGCCAGGCCAGTATGCAGATACGGGGAATTTCTGCATGTCCATGCAGTATTATGCAATTGGGATAGGGCTGCACTAACCTTGCTGGGAATAAACCTGCACTGAGCAGATGCACCCGCCCACCTGTCTGACCTTCTCCTGCTCTAAAAGAGGACAGGTGTCTCCTGCCTCCAAAGGATCAGGGATAAGCCACCACCGGGAGCACTCAGTGGAGCAGCGTGCATAAAGGTGACTCCAGGCACAGCAGAGCTAATGCATGGCTGGTCCAAGAAAGCATGACTTGATGTCAGTGCTGTTGAAACCACTTACACCAGGGGTGTCTGCTGTGCTCTGTGGACCATCCAAGGACCTGATGTGCATGTTTTGTTAAGTGACCACAAATCAGGTTGTGCCTTGGCAGGAATACACCAAGGAATCTCTTCAGTGTCATTGCTCCTGTAATGCAGACTCTCTTAACTATAAGCCACCCATTAAAACTCCTTGCCTACATGGAGATTTAGCTAAATGCCCATTTCTTAGCACTGAGCTAAAGTTAAGGGCACGTTCTTCTTCCATACCGCCAGATCAGTGCAAGCAGCCAGGTCCAAAATACCACCCAGATCCAATCCCCACTGCCTTCCTTTGCAATAAAGTCTGGTTAAGCCCAGCTCAGCTGCTCCACTGTATGCTCCCTGCAGCTCCTCAGCTGCACCCCAAGATCCTCTCTTTAGGGAGTCACTCTTGCCTCACTTACATTCAGACAGGGCATTAGCCAACTGCCTCAGTGAGTCAACAGAAACTGCTTAACCTCTTCCTAGCAGCATCAACACCTGCATACAGGGTTTGCCTGAGGCACCACACCCTGCTGGCCTGTTATCCCATTATCCTCCCCAGCTGCCATCAGGAAGAACAGGTCCTTTTGCTGTTGGGAATCTGGCAGGACCGTACACACCTGATGCAGACATGATATGAGACCCACATTTCACATGTGCAAGACCTGATTCCTCCCCCACTTGGGCCAGGTAAGGTGGTCACAGTAGATGCAGAGCCATTGAGAGTAAAGAAACATGCGCTGGATTTCGATTTCACGTCAGCTCCGCCAGCCAGCACAGGTAACACTGCAGCATGCAGGCGAGCAGGCAGAGTTTAGAGTCGGTTTACTTCCAAAAGTGAGCAGTAAAGTTGCTTTATGAGTAGCTGAATGCTACACTGCTTCATATTATGCTACCATCGCTGCAGTCCTGCACTTTGATTCCACTGTTAGGCCCTGTCCAAAAACGCATGCACTGTAAGCATAACCCAGGGGACTGATCAAAGAGAGAGAAAAAAACCGGGACTGCTGATCAACCTGACAGACAAGCGGTCTCAGCACATCGGAAGCCCAGCTGTAGTCATGTTATTTTGGTTGGCATCACAACAAGGAGGCATTTTAAGGAGGGCTGCGAAGAAGAATAATGCATCCCTGCTGCGGATGTCAGCAGGGAGCTGCTCCCAAGAGGGAGAAGCGCGGTGGGAGAAAGCAGAGGGTACTTTTTGAAAACCCACCCAGGTGGGTGATGGTATCGCGGGCTGGGCAGCAGCTGACCCTTGGTCTGTTCACTCCCTCTGAGCTGAAACTACTAACAACTGGTGTTGGTATTACAGTATCCATCGCAGGGGCGGGCAATTATTTTGGGCGGAGGGCTGCTTATTGAGTTTTGGCAAGCCGTGGAGGGCTGTATGACAGGCCTTAATTAAAATATTGTCTAAATATTTTAGGGGCTCCACGGGCTGGATAGAATGACCTGGCGGGCCACATTTTGCCCACCTCTGATCTGTCACCTGGAGGCCTCAATTTGAGATCAGGGCTGCCCTGGACAATATGGTATGTATGCATAGAAAGAAAAGGTTGCAGTCCACACCATCAGGAAATGCAAAGCCTGGGAGACTGTAATTACCGATGCTGGTCCTCATAGCACTTCCCAAAGAAGCAACACACAAAGGACCACAATGCCTGCCACTGAAAAACACACCTTCCTCTGCAGTGACTCAGAGTCCATGGATTGATGCACAGTGCCAGTTCATCACCAGTTAGGGCTGGATACGAAGGAGCAATGCCCCCTCCTGCCTTTGAATCTGGATGGCAACAATGCAAGGCGAAATCAGGCTAGGGTACTGGGTTCAAACATCCCCTCCCCCTCCCACCAAGAGGGCTCCAGAGTTTAGATTTTGGGGTCCTTGAGGAAAGTGAGGCCACATGCAATGCAACAGGAGGGTGATCATAGGTAGAGCGCAGAGGAGGGCCTTGGCTGCTGGGTTCATTACACAGCCCAGAACAACCCTTGATAAGGGTCGAGGCATTTGGTTTTCAGACTCCAGATCTCATTTATGTCCTCCTGGGGGAATACTGCCATTTCGTGCTAATGCAGAACCTCCCACCCAGGGGCTCTGCGCACGGCTCTGATAAGGTTGCTCAAAAGGGAAGGCTGGGTAAATGCTGCCACCACCTTTTACTAATGAGCAGCGGGGAGTAAGACATAGTAAGAGCGGAGAGCAACATTTTCAAAACCAGCTGGTCACTTTTGGCCCTGGGCTTAAAATGCAATAAGCCTGGGTTATGAAATGCCAAGCACTCGGAGATTCCCTTGGAATCCAAGCAGCTGTGCTTGGTTCTTCTGCAAATAACAAAATAATTGGAAAAAAAAAAAGTTAGTAGCTGCTTTTGCCACAGCTGGCTGAAGCGACTTATTCAACCTTCTGTAGGAAACCAGGGCAGGTATCAAGACTGGAATCCAAGTCCAAGTGACGGTGTTTCTAGGCACAGGGTATGTAAATATCCCTTCAAAATGTATTTGCTGACAGCTTCCTGTATCACTTATCTTGCACATGCTTGTAGGACATTCTGCATTTCACCCCAGATTCAGCTGCCTTTCCCTGAAGGTTAAAGGCATTTTCAAAACATAGGTGGTTTGCAAAGTACTTTGTATGTCCATCCGTCTGAAAGACGCTCTTATGCACATCAATAATTATCGTTAACCTCCAGCACGTCACACCCTCGTGCCTAACATTTAACAAATTTACTCGGCTCTTGTTGGAATGCAAGAGCACAAGCTGGATATTCACAAGGCAATGTGAGTGCTCTTTCATGGGAGAGACACTGAAGAGCTAATGACATTTGATGGGTCGAGGCCATTGGTGAGTCAGTGTTGGCAATTAGTTTATTTCTGTGGGAGGAAGGTGCTTTGCTTCATTAAGCTAAAAGCAGTCCCTTTGCTCAGTCTGTACCAGACACCCTACATGCAGACAGACATCGGAGGCTAAAATGCTACTACTGTTGCCTTGATCACAATATGCCTAGTGGGTAGGATGGGAAAAAATCCTGGATCCACCTGAGATTTGTTCTGTGGCTGTCTGCAAATTTCCCGGTTTCAGCAAGGTAGTTAGGGACCACCACACTGACAGGTGTGGTAATGGGAAGGTAATTAAGATGGAGTCCCAGTTCTGGAGTAAGCAGATCCAGCACCCCTGAAGTCTAATGCACTGCACCCATATTTACTGGAGGGTTAACTGAGTCATCACCTGGGATCTTGGTTTTCTCCTGATTTTTTAAAAATCCCCAACTTTTGGTTAAAAAAAAAAAAGTTACCCCAAATCCACATTTTTCCATGAATAAAGTGAAATGCCACTCTCTCGCTCTCTGCATATTAGTGGCATTTCATATAAATCATGGCAATACATGGATTTGGGGTTACTTTTTTAACCAAAAACTGAGGATTTTTTTAAATCGTCGAAAACCTGGATCGCTGGTCATCCCCTGCCCTGCCACCACCACCACCAAGTGGGATTGCTAGTACAGCAGAGGCACGCTGCAGTGTTTAATCAAAGGTCTAGTTTAGCCTAGCCTAGCCATCAGCCCAGCCCTACGGGCCTCAGGCTCTCACATGGGGAAGTGACTGAAGTTTGCTGATATAACCCAAGAAGGAAGACAGTCCAGTGCTCCCCTGCTTCCTCCCACCGCCCGGCGGGCTCCGACACACAGCACACGCTTATTTTGTTTGTTTGCCACCAGGCAGCAGATCGGTTTCCAACTTCAGCCAGGGAGCAGATCTGCTAAGTCAGAGGACAGCCGCTTCGTGCAGTCGCTTTCGAGAGCCGGGTTAGGCTTTTATGGCTTGGGATGAACTTGGAGGGCCTTGGACAGAGAAGGCGAAGCCGGAGTTACTCACTGGGTTTAGTGTGAAGCAGGCCCGGCTGTTCAGACAGTCTTTACAACCTTCAGAAACCTTTTGATCTCCGGGAACTGTCATGCCGGCGCTGATAGCGCTCCGATGGCCCCGCTCTGTCTTCAAAGCATTTGGCCGAATGTTCAATAATTCATACTAATGACAAAGTGTG
>JAGPOW010003316.1:191682762-191694136 GCA_030014935.1 Caiman crocodilus | reverse complement strand
GCGCGTGTATGTGTGTGTGTGTGCACAGCGGGGGAGCAGCGCAGGGACAAAAGCAAGTTCACCGAGACACAGAGCTGATCGCTGGGGCAAAGGTGTGGGGAGCCGCTCTCCAACAGAGAGAAGCATAAGCATCCTCTGACCTGCAGAGGGACGGTGCCAGCGAATGCACCAAGACCTCCCTGAGACTGGGAGACACCCACCCTGGGAGGTCCCCCCCCCTTCGTTTCGAGGTAAAGCCTCTGCCCAGCCTGCAACTCAGGATGGGCACCTTCACAGAGCTGCCTCCGGGACTTTCCCCCTCGCACAAGGCATTTCAAGCAGGCAGACGCGCATCCACCCCCTCTAGGGAGACGCAGCCCCGCGCCCGCAGCATCCCCCGGCGCTGCCCCGCTGCAGACCAGCGCCCCCTGCCGGCCGGCCGGCCCCCGCTGCCCGCGGGCACCCGCGACGGGACGGGACGGGACGGGACGCGGGGGCTGCGCGGGGCACTTACATATCTCCGCAACTTCTTCTCCGGCGGCGACTTGCGCAGCCAGCCCGAGCACACCACCTCGCCGCCGCTCATGCCGCCGGCGTCTGCCCGCGTCTGTCCGCGCTGCCCCGGCTCAGCCCGCGCCCGCGTCCGAGCCCGCTCCGCCTCCGCCGCTCCCCGCCTCCTCCCCGCGGGGCCGGGCTGCGCCCCGGGCTCCGCCTCCCCGCGCCGACACCGGCCGGGCAGGTGCCGCCAGCTCCGCTCCGCTCCGCTCCTCCGCCGCGCAGCCAGCCCCGGCCGGGAGCCGTCCTGGGGGGCGGCCCGAACTAGCGGCGGGCTTTAGTGCAGGAGTGACGTCAAAAACCAACAAGCGTCTGCATGGGGCAATGCCGCCTGCCGTGGATGCCCCTTTCCCTGGGGCAAATCTGCTCCCCCTGCACCTGAAGGAAGGGGCATCATGCAGGGCATGGAGAGACTGCCCCCAAAATACCCCCCCGATTCACAAAAAATAGGGATCTCTGCAGGAAATGCTGCCTGGCATCAGTGCCCCTTTCCCGGGGGCAAATTGCTCCCCGTGCACCTGAAGGAAGGGGCATCACGCAGGCGACTGTGCGGGGAATGGAGAAGCTGCCCCAAAATACCCCCCAGCGGGACAGAAAGTAGGGATCTCTGCTGGAAGCTCTGCCTGGCATCGATGCCCCTTTTTCCCTGGGGCAGGCCAGGTTCTTTGGGTCAATTTTATTAGATCGATAGCTGGAAAAATTGTTCTTTGCAAACTTTCCCCTTTTTCAGGCATAGGGGGAGTCTGCAGTTGTTTTGTGCTCTCCTGGATGGGGCAGAAGGCAGTGTTTGCCTTTCCCTGTGGCAAATGTACTGCCCCCCACCCAAAACAGGCTTTCTAGACGCATCAGGCAGGAGACCGCACTTGGCGCGCGGCTAGATATTAGCAGAACTGACCCCCAAAAAGGCCCTTGAAATGAGCTTTCCTGGGCTGGGGGGGACTGATAAAAACTGATAAGTGTCATATTCTATTATTGATTTCAAAAAAGGCCTCGCAGAAAAGTAGGGCTAGCAAGGCCCTCCAGAGGGAACCCTGCCTGCCACCCATGCCCTTCCCCGGGGCACATTATCCCCCCACCCCACTGAAGCGGAGGGCTTTCCACACACAGCAGGGAGGAGACTGAGCCTGGCACAGCCAGACATTAGCAGAAAAATAAGCCCCCAAAATAAAGCCCCCTGAAATAAGCATTCCTGGGGGGAATCGATAAAAGCGTCATATTTTATTATTGATTTTTAAATCCTGTCACAGCGCCCGCTCGCAGGGGGGCTCAGCCGCCACCGGAGTCTCGGGCAGACTGCCTGGGGATCGTGTTACAGGAGAGGGTGTCGGTGCTGGAACGGGCAGCCCGCTTTCCGAGCTGGAAGGATGGTCTGTCCCCATTGCCTCCCGGTTGAAGTCCCCATTAAAAGTCCCATTTGCAGCCGCCAGGAGCAGGCTGGGCCTTCCATCTTCATTATCTCTTCCCCACTCTCATTTATGAATTTTTAAATGGTCATAGATATGGTCACTGGAGAGGCAGTTATAAGTGATTCATGGGAAGAGCATGCACTGAGGGGGATCGGCGCTGGGAACAGTTCTGATCCCGGTTCTCTTGGTTCACCCCGTTTGCTGTGCCAAGTTACTGGCCCAGAAAGGCCATGATAGACAGGGTGCAAGGCTGGGATTCGAGACACTTTCTGTGGCTCTGCCACAATGCTGCTCAGGCAAGTCACAGCAGCTTGTGGTGCCTCAGTTTCCCTTTGCATCCTTTGCCAACATAATGGGCAGGGACTGTTTCTCATCGTGTTTGGACAGCACCTAGCACAACAGGGCCTTGATGTTGGCTGGAGACATACAAACAACAACCCTTGGCACTTACAAACACCTCTCACCCAGGGATCTTACATCACTTTAGAGTCAGTAATTAAATCTGATGCTGTCTCCTAGAGATATGTAGGACACCCATTTCTCAGATAGGGAAACTGAAAGTAGGCAACTTTATTTATTCATAAAGGCTACAATGGTTGTAGACTTTATTAATAGTTAAGACAAAGTCTTACAGGGCAGGTTATGCTGTTTGGTAGACACTGACAAAAATAGGTTTTCAAGCTCCTAATGTTTCCTCTCCCGGGGCGAAACACAAGCACCAAAAAAAAGGGGATTTTCCCCTTTCATTGTCCAAATCAATGGATTTTGGATGGGGCCCTTAAAGTCGACAGGAATCTTTCCAAAGACTTCAATCAGCCTTTGGGGCAGCCCCCAATGCCTTGAAAGTACTGTGTACTAAGCAGTCAGAGCAATGAAAACATGTCATACAAAGTCATTACAGCGTGTGTGTTAATGATTCATGAGCCATACTTCATAGCGATTGGGTCCACTGTAACTGCCTTTAAATGATATCACAAAGCCAGTCTGGATTTTTCTATGTTAACAAGTTTCAGGGTTGATGCACACCATTTGCTGTCATATACCATAGACTTATACAGGGTTAGAGTGGGGACAGTCATAGAATAAGGTATTCAGCACATTTTGTGATATTTTGTGGATTAATTATCCCATTCCCTTCCACTGCTTATATCCAGTTTGCTCAGTCAATTAGATTGCAAAATATATGCAAACAGCTTACTGCAAATTCCAGCACTTGAGATGCATGGCGAATTGTTCTCTTTTTCTCGTTTTTTGCCCATCCTCCCAGAGAAAAGCCTGCAAACATACATCTTAAAGACGCTCGAAATGGCTGTCATCTCTCCACCTAGATATGTTAGGATCTCTAAATGAAATATAAGCCCTGTGCAAAAAATAAAATCCTGCATGCTGGATGCAAAAATAAAACCCTCCAAGATCTTACTACCTGCCTGCCTGCCTCTGTGCTGTGACTCAGTATTGCAAGAGTGAGCCTAACACATAAATTTGGCATTGCATAAATGCTTTATGAATTTGCTACATCTTTCAGATATGCAGTCTCTACCCCAAGGTGCTTCCTAGTGTTAGACAAGAAAAAGCTCACCTTTTAAGCAAGCAGATCAGTAAAGGTATCTACTGGATACCCATATAAAATGAATCCACCTCTGACCTGACAGCATTGGCAGCCACGCTGCTCTTATAACAAACAACACAGGCCGCAAGCTGCCCTTCAAGCCAACAGTGAACCAAGCTCCTCCAGAGCTGGTAGCGCTGGATCTGTAGAGGGCTTGAGCTAAGAAACCAGGAGCCCTAGCTGAAGACTCAAATAGCCCCAGATTGTCTGTGGGTGGGGAAACATTGCAACCAAAAAGTTACACAAAGCTTTGGAACATCAGTGATCGCCTGATCTGCAGGATCAGTGTTTGCAAGAGAGTAATTAATAAGGGAGAAAACATGCGAGAAGGATGGATCTGATTCAATGCATTGCAGAGGTACAGGAAAAGTTCCAGAGATGGCTTTTCTAGCAAAGTCTAGGCACACTGCCAAGAAGAATGAGACAGATTTTTCTTGTTTTTACCGCTGTCTTCAATTTCCTCCCGTGTTTTAAGTTGCACAGGAACTGAAATCGGTGTCTGGAAATCAGAACTTCTACGAAACACCACCTGGCTGACTTCTGCTTTGTGCTTTGGAGTTATTTGTGTGAGGAGCTGCACCATCTATTGGAGAAAGCTGGAAGTGGCAGGCAGAATAACACCTTATTCTCCTTTGGGTTATTGTTGTTTAAGCAATAAGGATAGCAATGCAGGGCATTTCCTGGCACTTAGGGACCAGCTGGGCAAAGTACTTGGGGCTATACATCCAGCCGGTCATTAATCCCCAGAAAATGTCCTATAGGGAGGGTGCAATGGGTGGGATAAACCTATATGCATTGGAGGAAACAAGACTTAAAACTGAGCCGTGCTGCTCTATGTGGTATTCGTCTCCTTCCCTGTTTTGCTCACTATTCACATAGCTCCGATTGCAGCATGAGCTGCATGCCTTACAGCCATTAATGAATGCACCTTCCCCAAATACCTCCCCGGAGCAGAGCTGAGCAGGAAACATTTTTCCATCCCATTAACATTTTCAAGACTTCAAACATTTTCCCTGTACTGCAGTGGGTCGATCCCAGGACTTGCAAAATCTTTTTTCTCTCCAATAAGCAGAACATCTCCCCTCACCTCCAAAACAGTCAACAGCCCAATGCTTAGAGCACTCATCAGATACGGCAGATCTAAGTTTAAAGCCCACTCTATAGCAAAGGCTTGAACCTATTTCCCACATAGCAGGTCTAACCACTAGGCTATTGCCTAGGCTGGAATTTGCATTTTCTCCCAGAGCTGAGAAACCTTTCCCAATTACTGGTAGTGTGTAATTGTAACTGGCACATTCTCACAAAACATTTCAGATGAGATGACTTGGTGTTTTCTAATTAAAAACTTTTATTGGAAAAGTTGCAAGCAACTCTACTTAGGAGAAAAGGAAGTATTGGCCTGGCCTCTCTGGATTGGAACTACAATAAAGTTACTATAACCATCCAGAAATGGAGTTATGATAGTGCGTCTAGACAGATAGGAGAAAGGGCACAGGACCTGGTTTACTAGAGAACTTAGGTGCCTATTTCAATTTTGAAAGCTGCCTAGGGCTAAAACATCTAACTCCAAGGCAATTCAGTGAGACTTTTGGGCTGCTTTGGAAAATGTGGCCACTCAATATATGTCTGATTAAGCTGAGGAGGATGGGGTAGGGAGAGCGTGACTCTGCTCCAGTTTTCTGCTCCCCTGGTCTTGAACCAGTTTGGACTTAAAATGATCCCGCCCCAACTTGGAGACGTGTCAAGGGTGCTCCAGATTATACCAGCTCCAGCACCCTCACAGTGATCAGTGGCCTCGCTGAGAACCAGGGGCCACACTGTATATTCTGCCTCAACCCATCCCAGAGGAAAGGGAGATGGCTGGGGACAGAGATGCCTAAGCTGGCTCTATAACAAATGAGACCTCTCATGTCTGGGACAATCCTTATCTGCTCATTTATGATAATTCTCCAGTGCACAGAGAATCATAGAGAAATACAACATCATAGAAAATCAATAGATAACGCAGAGGTTATCTAGTCCAGCCCCCTCCCTGAGGCAAGATCACCCCTATCCAACCCACCCCATGCAAACTATAATCTAAACGCTACCTGAGACTGCTGTTAACCCTGCCACAAGAGACACCAACACCCTAACCTGCCACAGGTAATGCAGGGGAAACAAGGCAGCCAAGGCCCTGCTTCTATGAAATGCTGTCCATACTTGCTCAAGAGATCTGGGTAGAGGGCCATGCCACCCACCACAGAGGAAGGCAACCCCCCCAGTAAATACCATTACGACCATGGGGTAAAATTCCTTCTTGACCCCAAATATGGTGATCCGTCTGCCCCTGAGTGGAGGGGCAAGACCCTATAGCCAAGAACCTCCGACTGGTCCCAGCAGGAGCACTGGCACACCCCAGTCAAAGTTTCCAGCCCTGGCTGTAGGCAACACCCAATACCTCTTGAAGAAGGCTTAAAAATACCCTGACACATGTAACAGAAGGGGTGAGGGCACAACTTCCCTAGGCTGTCTAGTCCACTGCCTCACTGTTGCAATAGTGAGGAAGTGTTGCTGGGTATCCGATCTAAACTTACTTTGCTCCAATTTCAAACCATTAGTCTGTGTCCTCCTCTGCAGCAAAAGAGAAAAGGTGCTTTTCCTCTTCTTTATGGCACCCTTCAAGTATTTGAAGACTGCTACCAAGTCCCCTCTTCAGTGCCTTTTCCACAGGCCCCATCAGCCTCTTTTTACATGATTTGCCTTCCAAGACCTTTATTATCCTTGTTGCCAAACTCTGGACCCTCTCTAAGTTCTCCACATCCTTTTCAAAATGTGGAGCCCAGGACTGCACACAGTACCCCAGAGGAGGCCTAACCAATGCTGAGTAGACAAGCATGATCATCTCCCATGTCTCATACCTCATGCTTCTACTGATGCATCCCAAACCTGCATTCAGCTTTTGGGAGGCTTCAGCACACTGCAGACCCATACTGAGTCTGGGATCTACCAAGACTGCCAAGTCCTTTTCCATTCCAGACGGAGCACAAAGCAGCCATATAGATCCAGGGCCCATAGCCTCAAACAAATTTCAGTGCCCGACTCATATAAATCAGTGAGAGCTGGCACCCAAACACCTGTGAGGCTCGGGGCTTAAGTGCCTTGCCTGCATATTGTATCAAAACCAGGACTTGAACCCAGTTCTCCTTACTCTCAGTTGGCTGCTCTAGTTATGCTGATAGACACTGGTCACCTCCTTTACATACACTGTAGACATTGGTCTCCTCCTCTAGGTTGTTTCCAAATTCTGGAAGACACTAGGAGACCCCAGGGATGGGCACCAGACTGGATAGGACCACAGGACCACCTCACGAGATGTGCACAACCTCCAGCATCAGCAGCCATTTTCCCTGGGCAGATGGAAAATGAATGGTGGGGACATCAGCTATTGAGATAGCTTGAAACATTGGCTGAGATACTGGTAGCTCAGACACTTTGCGGGGGACTAAATGCAGAAGGGGACAAAAGGGGTCTTGCGACCAATATTTAGGCTACATGCGCTGCCTCAGGCTTCCTGATGTGGACAGTAGGTGAGGTGAAGCCATCTCTATCTGACAACTGAAATGTAGAACTAATGGCTGTGGGCCACTTGGTTGTGTCACAACTTCCCAGTGTGGCAGGGAGGCTGAGGACTGGATACACCAACCGTGAATGGGAATATCCCCTGCCGGGCAGAGTTCAGCTAGTCTTGACCACAGAGCAACGCTGCACGCCAGCCGGACCCTGCTTGCTGGATCCAGCCACAGTGGGATCCAGTGCACAGGACCATATAATCCAGCCCACCCGGCTCGCCATAGGTCTGGAAATTCAGCAGGAGAGCGATAGCAGTGTTAATTACTGCAGACTATGGCAATTAACACTGCCACCACTTCTGGACCTGGAGGGAGCACCATGGGCTGGGTGACACGGTTTTGCAGGACAGCTCTGACCAGGGGGTGTAAGTTGAGCACTACTGCTCTAGTGTATCAGTATTGCTCTTTCTGTGTGTAGCCCTGGGTTTAATGGGGCCAGGCTAAGGCCCAGTCCTGCTCCCTTCCCTGTATTGAACAGTTTGCCTTCTTAGTCACTTATTTCAAATCATTGTCACCGATAATAAAACAAATCTCTAGCTATCAGTTTTCCCAAGCTTTGGCTCAGCTTTCTGCCTGGTTCTCAGCCCTGTCATGAACTGAATTCATACTCCAGATCCAAGTGTTTCCACCTAGACTCAGATCCAGCTGTGACTCAGCCTAATTTTCCCTTGTAATGTTTTCACAGGAAAAAACCCAAGTTGCTATGTAAGTTTGCTTCTCTTCTTAGGGCAGAAAACAGTGGCAACAGGGACTAACGGGGAGGCCATTGGCTCAGGGAACCAGGAGTCCTGGGTTATTGCCATCTGCCAGGGATCTTGAGGGTGAAGGCCTTGGTCTAGAGTAGTTGGGACAGTAAGCTTGATGTCTGGACAGCCCCTACCTAGTGAGGCGCTGATCTGAGCGGGGTTGGCTGGGTGCTAATGCACAAATCACAACAGAACAGGAAAGGAAAATCCCAGCAGGGTTTGCCTACGTTTGTTACTGACCCTGGTAGACTCTCACATCCTTCAGCACTACTCAAGAAGCAGATGGTGCTCTAAGAATCCAGCCTTTATCCTTCTGACAACCAGCAAGGCCTGCCTACAAGTGATCACAAGGAGTTACTTCACCCCAAGCTAGGAGCTGCTGTCTGGCTTTTCAGCATAATTGGATGTAATCAAGTTTAATTTTGTTGGTGCAGTAACTCTGAAGACTTTTGTAACTGGATTACTGTCGGCTGAACGATCATGTGCCATTACATTTGCTGGTCAAAACAGAAGCCAGAATAGAAACAGATGTTTTTCCTTTTCCCTTTTTTTTTTCCTTCCCAGTGACACCCCTTCAGGATATGAGGTTGCACTGTGTATAATGAACTAAAAATTCTATTAGAAAAGGAAGTAGATGCTGTCAAATTGCATTCGGGCCTCTCCTAAAAGGCGTAAATTATGTAGCAAATGCATCCCTATGTTTGTTTCCAATAATATCCCAAGCTTGGGTCTCACGGCCAAAAATATCAAAGAAGTTTACAAATAGTAATTAAGCATCACAAGCTCTGCAGCACGTAAACATTATTACCTACTTATCCAAATGTGGAAACCGAGGCTGGAGTGGTTACGTAGTACTCAATGTTCATTAAATGAGTCACTGATTGATAATGAAGATGTCCTGCACGCCGCACCTTTCTGACACGGGGAGAAACCCCAGGAGGCATGCGTGCACACAAGGGCGGTGAGGTCTTCAGCAGCAGGGGTCGGTAGGTAGGGGTCTCATGGGACTGGCTACCATTTTCGTGGGCTGATCACAGCAGGCCCCACCCCATGCCTCCAACTGGCTGAGGGACCCCGATGGCCCTGTCCCTCGCTGCTGATTGGTTGCAAAAGCTGTCCAACATGCGGCCTTGCCCCTTGCCACCAATTGGTGGAGAGGGGCGGGGTCAGCAGCCGTCTTGGGCTCCCCTTCCTGCCGACCACCCCACGGCAGGCTGCGCAGCGGGGCTGTAGCACCGCGAGGACTCCTGGCTCTCTCTGGGGAGCTAGCATTTTATTTTCTGTAAGGTTCCCCCCCTGCAGATTTCACAGGCATTGCCCGATTTTGTGGGCAATTTGAGGATTTCTGCAAAGTACACGAAATTGCAATTTCGGTCGGTCCCTACCCATAGGTCAGGGAACACTACCAACCGTTGTCACAAAACCACCTGCGTCTGTCTCTAATGGCGTGAGGTTCAGGCCCGCCTCAGCTCCTCTGAAGCAAAGCACTAAACTCCATGAGAAAGCCGACGCTCATGACAAATCCAGCCACATTTTGCAGATTCCAGGGCTTACGATTTTGGTTTTTTTTTAAGAAAGACAAAAATAGATTTCAGATACTGGGAGATGTGACAGACTGAAGCTGGAGGTAGACACATTCAAACTAGAGCTAGGGCCCACATTTTACATGGTGCTAGGGATGCAACATAGAAACCATTGGGTGAAATTCCCTGGCTTGCGTCACATCAGGATCAGAAGAGATGATCAAAATTGTCCCTTTCCACCTTAAAATCTATGAGCTTGGTACCTCTGTTTCTGGGTGTCCAACATGACTCACCTTAACTGAATGCAAGTAAGGGCTCAATACGCCCCCAAAACTGAGTCCCTTCATGATAGGCACCCAAAAAACAGAGGCACCAAAGTGGCTATTCATCTTTTTTTCAAATTAAGGCCTTGTTCTTGAGAAGAAGCTGGGCATTCAGATGCTTCTCTGAAAAATTGTACTTCTGTCCATCATACGTGCTGCCCTACAACTTCACACCAGCAAGTCAGTCTGAACACTAAAGAAGCCACTTAGACTGACTGCCATTAGTCACAGAATAATTCATTGGTAACACACAGCAACTGCGTAACGATCTGCACTCACACCTCTGAGTGATGGAGACGGGTAGTATCACCATGCCAGTCTTACAGGATGGCAAACCAAGGCACAGAGAGGCCAAGCAACTTGCTCCAGGTCACGTCACACAGCGGTCAGTAGCAGAGGCCAAGTCTCCAGACTCCTTGCCCTATGCTGTAGATCCCTTGTAGCTGAGTAGGAGGCCTGAATACACATATCTCTTTTTGGCTAGATAGACCATTTTTGAGTTTCCAGTGGTCTATAAAACAAATGTTTAATTATCCTTTAGCTCTGGGGAGGGTTCAGCATGATCTGTTGTCATCATCTAGGATAGCAGCTTGCATTTAAAGACCCAAATCAGGGATCAGAGCCATGTGATGAAAAGCCCCACGGAGTTTACAGTCTAATCCTGCTATGCAAGTAATTAAAGAGGTTCGTTACAAAACATGTGCATGTGGTTGGTTTGACAACTGAATCCCTATACACCCACAAGTCACCATAAAATGTAATAGGATTTGAAAGCGCTGCCCATCTCATCTACAGCCACCTCCTGAACAAGGGTCTTACATGTGACTTGCACCAATTTTGAAGTGGCTAAGATCTGTAGACTCGTAAGGGGGTGGGGTGGGTCACCCTTCCCACCTGATAATGGTCAGAGACAGACATAAGAAGAATTGGGCAGCATGCAGCCAAATTTGCAAGCAGGTGTGTAGAGCCCCTCATCAATGCCGACGTCAAGCAGGCATGTTGCTGGGCGTTTGTACATAGCCGGTAACCATTTATGTCTGGCAAGGGTGCTCCAAAGTGTGTACCAGAGCTTCTCTCTCACAGCTCTCCCAAGCCCGACACAAGACCTAGCACATCATCCAGCACAAGCGTGCTAAAAGCTCTGCAAAATTAAGATACTTTGGCCAGATTTTCAGCTGGCTTCAGTGATCTATTCTACACTGATTGCCACCAGCTGAGGATCAGCCCCTGGGCAACTTCACTGGGAGAAAAGTGCTCTGAGCTCAGGGAGAGGAGTACTCTGACTTTCTAGCCCTCCCTGTGATTCTGTTTGCCTTCATAGCCTCAGGCAAGTCACTTAGCATGTCCCTGACATCACCTGCACTAGCATTTTGCTTCAGTGTCTCCGCTGTTGTCTGAAGACTTCCAGTGCAGCCAGGGTTTGAATTACACTTCGACTTGATGTGGGGGTTGCAAAAAAAATAAATTAAAACAGTTCATTGATTAACAAGGCCACCTAGGTGAAGGAGCACTCCCGTTGGAGACCTCCCAATTTATGATTTTCAAATTTTACAGGGGGCTCTTGGCACTTATGGGGGGGGCTCAGCCCCCCCCCCCCAGCTCACCTTACTTTTCACCCCGAG
>JAGPOW010003316.1:191669153-191682662 GCA_030014935.1 Caiman crocodilus | reverse complement strand
CAGCTGGCCTTCAGCACCGATTCCACCAGCACAGTTGCAGCACCACTAATGCAATGCTCTGAGATGCAGGGAGAAATGCTGTTGTGCATAGACCTTTGTCTTGGTAAAACATGCCTGACAACGCTACCTCCTATTAAGGCATCTAGTTTAACAACACTAAGCACTTCAGCTAGGCTTAGCATCTTCAAAGGGCTCCACGGACATTGCCTAATTAACACTCAAAATCCTTTGAAGGAGAAAGGTACTGTGGAAGTGTTATTCTACAGCCCTTGCTTCTCTAGAATGGGATTATGCTTTTTTGGTGGCTTTAAATGCCACCTGGCTTGAAAATCAGAGTAGATTCTAAAAAGTCAACAAGAGACTTCAGCAAGGAGGCTGGTGACTCAGAGCCAGTTACAGCAACCAGCGTTGCAACTTCACTACGGACAGAAGTGACAATTTTCACCTGGGGATCTGGCCACAGAAAGCAGTTTATTGCTGTGACCAAACACAAGTGCACAGCTGCAAAGAGCTGCAAAAATGGTCGAACCAGTGAAAAACTGACCCCTCATTGCATGAGGTCTGGGTTAAAGACATTTCGAAATGTAGTGTCTTTTGTAACTTGTGTCTGCAGATCTCCCAGCCTTTGGTGTCTTCAGAATGGGAGAGAGAAAAAGGAGCAGAGGGAGTTCAGTGTTTTCAGCCTCCACGCTGGGAGCTGCACTTCTGTCAGCACCCAATTTTATGACTGGTTAGTTACTACCAGGGTGTCAAAAATAAGCCTTTTTCCTCCATCTCAAACCCTAATTCCTGTCTTTTCCCTAGTGAAGATGAGGCCTAACGGGCAGGAAGAGTAAACTCCTGGCCAGCTTGACACTTCCTTAAAATGCAGAATCAGATAAATTAACCCAGGCCCAATGTACCTGCAGACTGAGACCAGCGCTATCATCCCAGCCAGTATCATCTCTTTGTTTTCTGTCTGTTAGTATCCATCTGCTGCCACTTGTACTACACTTAGGTTAAACCAGACCAGTTACAAACATTGTACATCACTTCTAAGGGATAAAACAAGGGTTACCATACGTCTGGATTTTCCTGGATATGGCCTCTTTTTGGGTCCTCTGATTTCCATCCAGGTGGTTTTCTGAAACCCGAATAAATGTCCAGGATTTTGCTCTGCTCCACTGGTGGGAACAGGGGGAGGGCTACCGGAGGCAGGGGGCACCATGTGCATCTGCAGGCGCACATGCAGGTGGCTGGCATGCAGCTTGGCAGGGTAGTGGGAGCAGCCTTGGCAGCTGGATACAGATAAGTCTATGGGGAGCAGGGGTTGGAGGGCTTAGGGACCGAGGGGGAGAGCAGGTGCCTGCTGGCACTGGGGGATGGTGTCCATGCTCTAGGGCTACGGCAGGGTACAGGGATAGGGGGAAGTCCCTGCCCCTCCCGGAGCAGAAGGGGGTTAGGGGGCGCTTTGGGGGATCTGCACAGCCAGGCTAGTGGCATTGGGGCCCAGTGCTCGTGGTCACAGGGGAAGGTCACCTGGGAGATGCTGCCCAGGGGGTGGGAGAGAGGCGTAGCCCGGCCACCTAGCGCAGCGCAGGAACCCCAGCCCAGAGCAGGAGGTGCCGCAGGCCTCTCCTTCTTCCTCCAGCCTGTGCTGGGGCTGGACTTGCTCTACTGCTGTGAACAAGGTACTCGCCTGGACCTCAGCTGATGTTTGTTCAGTTCTTGGCTCTGCCACAGATTTCCTTTTAAACAGGGACAGTTATGATCCTCAAGTCTCACCCCTTGAATTTCACCCAATAATTTCTGAATCAAGCCAATAACAACATCCGGTTGAGGTATTGCACGTCTTTTAGCTAGGCATCTTTTTCCCACGCTTCCTCTGCTTTGTCTAGTTCGACAGAAAAGACCATCACTTTCCTGGTTGTCAGCACAGCGCCTAACACAACGGAGCCCCCAATCTCTGACGCAGCATCTAGGCACAACTGTGCTGCATGAAGTGACAATCACAAAACACGGAGGGAACGCAATGTCCGGGAGCTCCAGGTCAGACCCGCTCTTAGACAAGCGCTGGAAATACTGTGGAACATTTCTGCAACAGTGTGTGCACCTCCTGACCACCTGCATCACCGAAGGTAACATCACAATCCTTCAAAAGGGCACTGCTTTGCGATTGCCAAAAAACCCCAGAACAATGCTTCACCATCAAGAAGTAACAATATCTCATTTTTTGTGCCTTTCATAGCTTTGGCTAGGTCTGAGAATATGACAACACAAGAGTGTTTACATAAAATATCTCCTTTTCCTGCTCCAGACCCATTTCCAAAGGAGAGGCAAAGACTACAGCAACAACCAATATCAGTTTTAATGGCACAGAAGCCTCTTTTACTGTTTGTCTGCCTTTCACAAACACCTACCCTTTGCTCTAGGCACCCCTTGATAATTCTTAAACCCACATGAAAACAGATCATCACTCTTGCAATCCTGCTCCCACAACCACCCAGCAGGCAAAACCAGCTGTGAGATCTCCCCATCACAGCCTTATCACTGTGGAAAACAAATGGGTTGTGATGGTCTGTACCTTAGACCAAGCAGGGAAATATGTGCCCTAGCAATGCATCTTGTCAGCTGCCCCCAAGGGCTTGAGTGCAGCCTGCCCTGTCAGTGGGTGGCATGGGGTGTAAGCTCCCTGGGGCAGGGACAGTGTCTGCTCCACATTTGTACAGCACCTGTCACAATGAAGATCTGGTCCGTGACTGGGGCTTCCAGATGCTGCCCCTACAAATAAATACACGAGTGAATTAAGACGAGAAGGCAACTTTTCTGGTAAGTAAGCTCCAAGCCATGAAGTCCCCTGAAATTTTCAGGGGAGGGGGAAAAGCTCTCCCTCCACCACATTTAAAATGGAGTTTTCTAAGATCCTCCCCTGGATTGTATGAAGAAAACACAATAGCGCCATCTCTACACCTGTTCCACTCACGATTTCAGCACTCTTGAAAATACCCGCCTTTACTGAAAACTCCAGTGAAGTTTAGTACAAGTTCATAGCCTTATTTTTACACCATTAACTCCTCTCCCAAAGTTTCTAACCAAGTAAATCTTGGGGCCAAGTAATCAGACAGATCAGTGCTACCCCTCCAGTCCCTGCACTGCTGTCAAACCTGAAGAGTAGCAATACAGATTTGTCATGCTCACTGGTTTGCTTTTTAACACTTTGACTGCAATCACTAATGCAGCTGGAGATCTGGGACTCAGAGACCAGCGCCTTTCCTCCTCTGTGCAAACACCTCCAGTTTAACCTCCACATTCAGATTAAAAACCAATTCCAAGGTGTAAATAATAAAGACGCTCTTACTTGGAAAAGCAGTAAAGTCGTATCTTGCTGCAGCCAGTAAATGAAGGCAGGTTTTAAAGGAAACTACTGCAAGGGAACAATGCAATCAGTTCCAAGAGATTCTCAGTGTGTTCCCCTGACTATAAAGGCAACAGGAACGGCCTCCCCGACTCTCTAGATTAACTTCCTTTCTTTCTGAGATATGAGATGCGAAGGAAATGCATGACATTCCACATGGAAATCCCAGGGAAAACAGGTCACACGCCTTGGCAATACCCACTAGCATTATGTATGCTGCACACGATGACCAACACCATCCTTGGCAGGGGGAAAACTCTGGCACTTGCTCTAATGGCAAATCAATGTGTAATGGAGTAAGCCTCCATGACGATGAAAGCTGTGTTCTCTGCAATTCCTGAATGCGTAGGAGCAAGTCGTAATGTCGGCTCTAGCAGCACTACCATACAAGCCCCAGCCCTGGTCACAGGCTTCCCTCTTCAGCTTGCATAGATATACACTGTGGATTGCCCGCAAGCTCAGCCAAGCTATTCCTCTACCTCACAACCCCCAGCCTTCACCTCTCCCAGATTTATTCATCATTAGAGATGGCTCCAGCCACTTCCCCAGGCAGTCAGGTCTATGATCCAGGCACTGCTGCTTCTCCCTACAACCTATTCAACCTTGTCCTGCCTGCAGTCTTGTGCAGGGAGGGACAGAAGTGCAGGCTGGAAGGCGTCTCCAGCTCTCACAGACAATAATCTCTTGCAGGCCCCCAGCATCACATGCCTTGACAAATATCGCCGCCTCCTTTCTGGCTGCTCCAGTGCCAACCATGCTGCAAACGCAGTGAAAAAGCGGCTGTCAGGATTTTCCTGTCTGGCTCATTCTGAACATGCCCTCACACTATTTTCCTGGCATCCTCCACCAGCTCCACATCCTCCACCTCAAGCACAAGTGCCTTGTCTTTGTCTTTAACTACTTAGCCTCCAATCTACAAACTTGCTGTCCACCAAGCGCCGCCTTCACACTGCCACCACCAGCAGCCCAACACCTGTTACATGCCAACCAGCAAACTCAGATTTTCCTTCCGACTGAGCGTGGGGGACCAATCTTTTCCCAGATGTTAGGAGTCAGGGGCTGGAAAGGACCATACAAGATCACCGGGTCCAGCCCCTCATGGAGAGGCCCTCTTTCTATTCAGTTCACGCAGCGACTGCAACTGTGGTGGTCTGGTCATTTTGTACTGACCTGGGCAAAGAGCCCTCAGGAGGCTACTGAGCAATGTGCTAGGCAGGGAGATGTTTGGTGACAGGCTCCCTTTTCACATCTCCAAAGGAGCAATTGCAAAACATAACTGTGGGTCCAAATCCCCATGTAGTCAACAGAAATCCCCGAATCAACATTAAACACAGCAAGATGACAAGGGGAATTCTGATATACAAAGGACTCTTCAATGCCCAGCAAGGGACACTGGCTTTGCAGCACTTATCTGTACGGCCATGGTGCCCGCGAGCCCAAGTCAGGAATCTCACCTCCATACTCAGTACAGCCACTGCCAGCGTTACACTGCGACATACAAACACCGGCACTATCCAAGCATGGGTGACATTATCAGTGCGATACTACCCAGTCACCACTTTTCATTTCTCTTTCACCTGCTTTGGGCTGTTTTGCATCCATTTTACAATTTGCACCAGGGCCTTTAACATGAATACCCAATGGTTTTGAGGGTTTTTTTTCCCATGTACTATTCATTTGACAGCAAACCAGAGACACGTTTTCCAGTAATTAATTTGCATAGTTATTTTCCTAGGATCTTTGAACATGTATTTACCAACTGCCTCTCTCTCAGTGCAGTGGCAGGGTATTGGTGGTATCCTCATCTCTCCTGCAATTGCCTTATGGCATGTGGTATTTCAGGGGTCTGCAGGCCATAGATGACCTCTGATGCTATGTAATTTGGCTCATGGGTCTCCCCAGACCCTGCGAGGAGCTCCGCAATCCATTGCCCCGCTAGATCTGATGGTGGTGCAGGATCCAATCCTGGCATGCAGGGGCTGGGCAAGGGCCCGATCCCAGCCTGGCAAGGGTGGTAGAGCCACTAAAACCTGATTCCAGGTAGGTGGAGGCAGCATGGAGCCCCACGCTGCTCCCACCCAGCCAAGATCAGGCCCCATACTGCCTCCACCCGGTCAGAGCCTGATCCAGCCCAGGCTCCAGCCCTGCGCCATTCGTCTGGCCTGCGTAGTCAAAATCTGTCAGCACCACCATGGGGGAACATTCTTGGTGTTTTGGCTATTGTGCCTTGCAGTTGTATGAGAGGAAGCAGCAATCTGGGGGGAAATCACTTAGTTAAGTGGTTGCCTTCAAATGCAGGGGATTAGATACAATGGGCCAGGAGACCCTTCCCATCCAATGTTGCCATGTTTCTACATAAATTAAAGAGAAACCTTCCCCCAGAGCACTCACAGGTTCAGAGGATGACCCTGTCTGGAAGACCAGAGGGACATGTTCCCACCTTGCAACTTTTGAACCCTGAGTTCAACTTCCAGCTCAGCCTTTTTTTTTGTGTGTGACCCTGGACCAGTCTCTTAACCTGCCCGTAGTTCCCATGTGTAACATGGGGATGACTGTTCTCCTACCCCATGTAAGGCTACTGGGGAATGCTAACGGCTGCAAAGAGTTCAGCTCCTGCTGAAGAGAAGAAAACAATTATCTCATAAGGCTGCAGCTTGTGTTAGCTGCGGGGCATTTTCGAAATGTGGGTAAATCTTGTTTGGCCAACTGAAGGGGAAATACTTCCTCCAGAAACATTTCAAAGCATGTGCTGGCTTCTGAGCC
Source organism: Caiman crocodilus (assembly GCA_030014935.1). Taxonomy (NCBI): domain Eukaryota; kingdom Metazoa; phylum Chordata; order Crocodylia; family Alligatoridae; genus Caiman; species Caiman crocodilus. The sequence continues at coordinate 191,676,505 of JAGPOW010003316.1, read as the reverse complement.
CCAGATACGCTCCCACTTCACAGAACACTTCTTTCTTCCCATGCAAATGCATTCTCCTTAAGACAGCATGTGTGGCTCGGCTCTGCCACGCTCTGCCTCTCTGGGTGTGGTGCAAAGTGAAGCAAACATTGTTGGGAACAGTGAATCCAGTATCTGTGCAAGCGATGAGACTCAATAATCTTTGAGGTCCCTTTTAATTCTGATTCTCTGAAGGATACAGATGCAGGCTCGTCTGAAGAAATCATCGTGATGATGAATGCTGTAATATTATGACCAAAGAAACTGCAGGGGAAACAAAGCCTACCATGCTTCTTTATTGATGGCTCATAAAAGCAAAATCATCTATGCTGCCTTCCCACAGTTAATATATAAAAAGACGCTTTTTCTTGCAAGGCTGAGCTGATAAGTGTACACTTTCCAATATAAGCCTAGACTTGATTTTAATAAGGGAAGAATCTTTACAAATGGCTATTTCATAAGAGCCTACATGTCACAGTGAAGGACACTACTTAGCAATTCTCTGCCGTTCCATCTTCAAAGCACTGTACAGACATCTAATTAGTACTCAAAGCCTCTTGTCTCTCAGTCCTGTGCGTGGGTCACACCCCCTTATTAATGTCTTGCATTATAAAAACAGCATTACCCAACAATGCTTATTGATTACAGTTGTGACCTGTGTTACTCCCACGAAGAATTTAACTCTTCACTTAAGTAGGGCTCATTAATTTATCTGAAGTGCTTTGCTTTGAAGATTTAAATTGCTGTATAACTAATATGAAGTCAGAGTAGGATCCAAACTTTCTCAAAGAGCAGTAATACTCCTAAATTCCCTCTGTTTAGTTTTGATACCTTTTATTACATCAACTAAGAAATAGCAAAAAAACAGTTTTTCTGCAAGCTTTCTGGCACGCTTGCCTCTCCTCAGGCTCAGGGAAAATTAAAGATGGCAAAAAGTCCCCATAGGTAGAAAACAAAGTTCATTTACTTATGAAGGTGCAGCTTCATAAATGATTCATGAAAGTGCACCTTCAACATCCTCTGTACAAAAATGAAGTTTATTTTTTACCTGTGGGAATTTTTTACCATCTTCAATTCGCCCTGAGCCTGAGAAAGGGCAGGTGTGCCCAAAAGCTTGCAGAAAAACATATTTTTTTTGCAATCTCTTAGTTGGTCTAATAAAAGGTCTCATCTTTGAACCAAAAGTTCTAGAGTTTTGCATGTCTTTTAGTCTCAGACCAACACGGCTACCAAATGCGCCCCCCTCCATTCAATTCACCAAAAGGTTTTTGGGATTTTTTTAATAAAATGCTTTTTTTTTTCTTCAGTAACATACTTCATTCTATGCACACGCATTATATATACATACAAACACACCACCAAAGTTCTGGTGGCCGCTACTGGGCTACAACAGACAGGAGTGAGGAAACCTCGGGAAAGGCATGACGTCTTTGATATTGCTAACGCCCAGGATGCACTGCAGGTAGCGCTCAAACCCCATGCCGAAGCCTCCGTGAGGGATGGATCCAAACTTCCTGAGGTCTAGGTACCTGTAATTTAAACAGACAGTCACATTCACAATGCGTTATGCTGAGATAATTAAAGAGATGCTTTGTATTCAAGGCTTTTCCATTTAATTACCTTCCCTGACCCCAGCCTTGGTGAGGGCTCCACCATGGATTTCTGTTACCGCGGCTATATGGGCTGGCAGTGTTGAGAGATGACAGCCACGGCTGAGATGGACGAAACCTTTCACGCCAACCACCAATATCTCCCTGCTTTGGTTGAGACAGTTTTGCTTACAGGGGTGGTTTTACTCGATAGCTTTGCTGCTATAGCTGTGCCCACGCCAGGAATGCATTGCTGGGTGATAAAGTACTCATCCTATACTGGTCAAGAGCCTTTTGGAGCAGACACAGCTTCAGACTCTTGCAAAACCAGAAATGTGTGCTGCAAGTGAAGAAAAACCCCTAATAGACTCATTCCATCCTTCCCCTGGGGGTGCTCAATTAGCATGATAGCAGCAGCTTTAGTTTTCTGTCTAGTCTATTTTTAAATGTCCTAAAGCAATGTGGTTTCAATAATTTCCTTGGAAGACTATTCTACTGTCTGATGGGTCTCACTATTAAGACAGTCCTTCTGACGTGTACCTTAGCATCTTCCTTTGCAGAAGGCAGAACAGAAGGCAGAACTGACTTGTATTACCGCTCTAGCACATCTACTTCAAAAATGTTATCTCAGACACTCTGGTGAGTAGGGCTGGCAGAAATAATCCACTAATTTATTCAGTAATAAGCAAATGACTAAATGAAAATCATCTGGGTGGTGGGCAAATATTCTGATTGATTTTAAAATGAAAATTGGGTTTGAGTAGTCCTGAAGTACTGCTGTACCTGGGATGGTCCAGGAAGTATGAGAGCAGCAAGGATTTTTTGTAGGTGGTATCTTTTATTGGACCAACTGCAAAGCTAGGATAGACCTAGACAAGACCTGGGGATCACAGTATGCTTCCTCAGCTTTGTTCTTTTTCTTCTTTTTGCAAATAACATTTGCTTTCCACAGAAAATTTTCATGCCAAGGCCAAAAAACTCCCCAAACAAATAATACGGGAGGGCTCTAGGACTGTAGACGTAGATGGGCTCTAAGACTACCCCGGAGATGAAGTTTTGTTTCTTCCTGGCCTGTTTTTTGCAGCTAAGTTTCCCCCATGATGCACAATGGGCCATGCATTATTTCCCCTCAACATTTCATTTTTAACATGGATTTTGGGGGGTTTTCACAGTTTGGCTAAAAAAAAAAAAAAAAATCAACATTTTCCATAGGTAAAAATTCCAACCAGTTCTCCTCAATTTGTTTAGCTCACACCATTGTTCTGCTGGAGAGGAAAGTAAATGCAAAATCAAGGGAGGAGGGCCTAGTGCTATATATCCAGGCATTCATTCTTTGATCGGTTGGATTAAAGAAAACAAACATGCCAATTCTTAAACAAGCAAGCTTTTCTATAGCACTAGGGCTTGCTTTTCAAAAGGCTATGGGCCAGATTCTGGCTTACAAGCTTTCAGTAGAGCTACTCATATGCTTAAATAGTTTACTGGACTACAGCCTAAATTATACCATTACAAAGCCAAAGTAATTCCACTGATTGATCTCTGCCTCCAATACAGATAGCCATATTCACACCCCATCTTTTAAGAAGGCTGTTAGGCAATTAGGTTTTCAGACTCAGACAAGTGGACAGTTTGTATTTAAGACTGCTGGTGTATTATTTTTTTCCTAGGAACTCATTAGCAACAGCAGCATTCCCCAACTGATCCTTGAATCATAAATTAAATAGTCCTCAAGGGGTCTTCTATCCTCTCCCATTTCCACCCAAAAATATACTCTCAAACTGCAGTATTGAAGGTTGGCCTGGGACTCGCCTGGGCAAGGCACGCTCGGCTGGGCAGGTGGGATGGGGCTGCGGGCAGGTGGGAGCAGCGTCTGGGAGCAGGATGGGTGGGCAGGAGCCAGGATCATGGCCTGGTGACTGCACAGAACTGGCACCCGTCACAGGGACATGCAGGGAGTCAATTGCAGCTTTGCCCTGGGTCCTGACCCTGGGCTATCACTGCCCTGCAATTCCAGCCCCTGCCCATCCATCCTGCTCCTGGATGCCGCTCTCCCCCATCCAGGCCCACCTGCCCAGTTGCGCGTGTCCTGCCTGCAGGGGCCCTGGGCTGACTTCCATGAAGACCCTGCCTGCCTGCTCCGTCCGGTGCCCCAGCAGTGGGTGCAGGGCAGACATCCCGGGGTGCCTGGGCAGGGGGGCCAGGTCTGGCAGCAACAGCAGCAGCGACATTAACAGTGGCAGCTGGGGAGAGTAAGCTATCACCATGGGGGCTGCCGCACTTCTACCACACTGGGCTAGGTTGGCACCCTACCCTAGCCTCACCTGGAAAACCTCACTGAAACTCCTGAAGTGGCCCTCCAGTCCAAATAATTGCCCACCCCTGTTTTGGACCCAGAGCCTGGTTCCTTGCATTGACTGGAGAAGGTTAAGAGAGCAAAAAGAAAGAGCCCACAGATGCTAAGTGCATTGCCTCTACATAGCTCCCAGCCCAGCCCAGAGATACTTGGCATAGATTCAAGCCTTCCACGGCTGAAAAACAATAATTTGCTATCAGAGAGCAAGTTGGTGGTGTATTTTATTTGTAGATCACCGAGCCAAACTCTAGCCATTTGGGCTGAACCCAGATCCCAATAAAGCTAATGGAAAGCTCCCACTGATTTTTACAGCTTTTGGATCAGATCTTTTAAAACTTTCTGATGACTTACAGGTGCAGCTCTTCCTTTCCCCACATCTTTCTGTAGAAGCACTAGAAAATGCTCCTTGAGTTTGTCATCATTCACCTACCTGGTATATTTTTCACCTTACAAACAGCCATAGGCTCCTCCAGCTCTCTTGTTGGCACTAATGCATGGTGCTTGACGGGAAAACTGAACGCTCCCCCTGCACCTGACGGATTGTGCAATGTTTTGCAGGGAAGAGAAATCTCTCTTCATGACCCCAGCTGGCAATAAGTTTATGCCCTGGAGCTGGAGGGTTGATAGCCTTTGTAACCTCCGAGTCTTGCTAAGCTATGTGCTGCAACAACATCCCCTGGCAGCGAATTCCAGGAGTTCATTATCTGCCAAGTTGAAAAAGCATTTCCTTTCATTCCTTTAGAAACCTCCATCCTTTTATCTTCATCAAGAGCCCTCGCACCACACTGCAAGGCAGTATGAATAGGAGCCACGTCTTGGCTGCCGCTCACTGCTGAATGTGCTTGGGCTTCCTCTGTCTGCTTTCCAAACAAAATAGCCCAAGCCCTTTTTATTTAACTCTTTGCTTAAACAGAAATCTCCTCAACCTTGGCTAGGGAAAATGAGGCTGAAAGAACAGTGGCAGCGCACTCTGTGAGCCTGGACAGCCAACCAGGAGAACATGAAATAAATGAAAGTAGAATCAAAGACACCAGGCTTCAAAATCACAAACTCTGAGACAGATCGTTTCAATGACCGGCCCAGTTTCTGGAGGGAGGACATTAGTACAGAGAACCGTGTTGCTCAAGGTATATGAGGATCATATTGATTTTGTTTTCCTCACTGGAAAAAGAGTCGAATCCTTGGATTGATCAGTGGAGGCCTCAGATAACCTCGGCTATACATCTAATTTCTATGCTGTTCAGGGTGACATTAAGGTACAGAAAGACAGATTAGAGAATCATAATGCTGATCATCTTGGCCATGAAAATGTATACATCTCTCAGGTAACAAGCGTATGATGCTGCTATTTCCTGATGCCAGGTATAACCTCTACTCTGAGTTCATACATCATCTCCTGCACTAGAGACAACCAGGTCCAAAGGGCCAAGCTTCTCCCTACTGGCACTCACCGAACTCAGCAGGAAAACTCCCCTCGACTGGCCTTGCAGCTGGCCCTAAATCCTGATCTGGTTCTGAGGCTGACCTTCTGAGCTTCCCCATCTAGAAAATGGGGTGATGGGACTTCCCCCTCCGGAGAGGTGTTGTGGGCTTAACATCCGCATTGCACTCGGAGGTGCCCTACCAATATTGCTCTTGGCCACTGAGAGGAAATGATGGATGAAGCTTGCCAGCAATTTAGCACTTACACATGTGGAGGCACATCTGCTAGGCAACTCCCCAGCATTATTACAGACGAAGGAGACAGCACCTAGGAGGAGCACAGACGTACTATATGCTGCTAAACCAATGCGGCCCTTGGCAGTTTATTTTACCATCATGAAGTTCTTTTCTTCTTCTGTGTAGGCTCAGATCTGCACTGTCCAGCAGATCATCCGTGCTAAGCAAGCTCGCTGAAGAGCCTTTGGTGAAGAATCATCAGTGCAATGAAAGCTCAGCGAAGAAGACAGGGCTTACCTTCCTCCAACCAAAGGACAAATGAGTGCTGATGGCAGGCAGAACATTTTACTTCACAATTTCCATAGTGGTGGCACCCTTGTCTCTCCTGCCATCTTCCTGTACCACGCGGCAGGTTCTTTCTTGTTGAGGCTGTGTGGCTACAGTTATGAGATGAGTCACAGCGGATCTGCTTGTGGTGTCTTTTGGACAAATTGTTGTCTGTGAACACTCAACAGTTCAGGAGGCCCCTGCCAGTCCTATGTTCTCAAGAGCCTCCACCTTGAATGAGACAATAACCCACAGTGGGTTCTCTATTTTCTCCCAGTTAATGGTAACAAAATCTTGATTCTGGCTTGCTAAAGGGTCAAGCATCAAGCTGTTTTCGCAGTTTATGGGCACAATGCAAATCAGAATGATGATGAAAGTCCAGTATCTAGAGAGACCCTGGGCTGTCATGCTTGGTCTGTGTAAGCAATGAACAAAAACTAGCATTTGAGTGGCAGAATATCCTTCTTATTTGTATTACGGTAGTACTTGGAAGACCTCAGAAAAGATAAGCTCCCCAGTGTGCCAAGCATAGTGCAAATATGGAGTTAGATAGTCTCTGCCCCAGGATGCTTTTAGTGTAAGCCAGCAATACTCAGATCATGGGCTCCAAACCACTAGTACCTCTTCAACTTAGCACCTCTGTCTCTTTGCAGAAAATGCAGTCTCACTTCATCTTTTTAACTGCATGAGTCTTTCCTGCAACCCAAAACAAGGCAACACACATGCTATCAACTGTGATACTACCTTGTTCTTTCGAGTGCGCTTGGCATGATTCACCAATGCGGAGAGGGGGATGTTGCTGTGGCTCTTTAGTTAACATTGGTTGTTCATGTGGTTTCTGAGCCTGTCAGGAGTGAGTGTATCTGGTCTAGAGGCAGGCACAGCAGGGCTAGAATAGGACCCTGGTCTTGACCACCCAGTCCAGTGCCCCGTACCGCACTGGGCAGTCAACCCTGCTGGCGCTTATAGCCTTCCAGTGACTATAGCTAGCACAGAGAGTCAGCAGCATGAAAATGAGGTGACCAAGTTCCCTGACAACATGAAAGAGAGGACAATGGAAATAAAGTAAATAACCACATAAAACAGTTCTGAACGTTTCTTCCCAACGTCAGGGCAAGAAAGAAAACCTTACAGCATGTGAAAAGCGTATTCAAGTGAGGGAGATAGAGGGACTAAGGAATTCTACCTTATGTTATTAAAGCGCTCTCAGCTGCTGACTAAGTGGTGGGACTGAAAAGCAAAATAGCCCATTTCAGATCACTGGCTTCCCTCCTCCCACCTCTTCTCCCAGTGGGACAATGGGTCTATTAGAGGCAGGCCACTCCTTAAATACCTTGCTGAGGAGTGGCAGAGTTGTGACATGAGGGGTCCTACAGGCCTCAGTGGGAGGGAGTGAAACTGTAGCC
>JAGPOW010003316.1:191657024-191668753 GCA_030014935.1 Caiman crocodilus | reverse complement strand
TACGTTATTCTGCAGAGAGCCTTTGCCAGTGTTTGTTGCTGAAAAGTGAGTAACTCATACTTGAAGACTTAGGCAGATGATTCAGTTCTCCTCCAAAGAGCTTTTGTGACTAACTGAATTCAATCATTAAAATGGAAAACAGATCAATTTTCTGTCCTGCTGAAATGCTCGATGCAATCTTAATTATGGAAGGTCTGCTGCCACCTCAACAGTACTGAGACACTAGCAGAAGTGAGTGCTCCAAGGCAAACCAAACAGAAGCCAGAAACCCAGTTTCAGAAGAGATCAACCCTCCTCACTCTCCTCTAGGCCGTTTGAGTAAACCAGTCAACGGCAGAGTCCAAGTATGAAATCAGAAGGTATTGCCATTTCACAGCATAAGCAGTATCACAGCACTGACCTCACCCTCTGAAGTGTGCTCCCATGGGAGTAATAAGGAAAAAAGGAGAGATTGAAGGAAACACATGACAACCCCCTGTTCACCATTAGAGGTACCTCCTTGAGTTCCTTGGTGAATGCAAGATAAAGCATATCCCAGCCTCCTTGGTAATGCCAGGGGAAACCTTACCTTAAACACAACTGCCCAAAGCTCCCAGCATAGCTCCATATACCTTCAACTATCCATAGGGAGAGAAAGATGTCACCTGTCTCCCACTCTGGCTCTACAGAATTGTATAATTAGCTAGTTGTAGTAATGTAGCCACAACTCTATAAAGCACCATGTGCTGGTTGCTGTCAGAGGCAGGGAGATGAATAATTCAATCTGCTCTTACAGCTCCCGCAGCTCAGTGATTCTTCTGTCATCGTGCTCAATTCCACGGATGCAAGGAATGAACTGAACACTGTCACTAACTCTGGCCAACGTCTAAGCCCACAGCTTTCTAAGAACACAGGTTTTGCCCCTTAGTCATCCCCTGCAAGTAGCTGTGCCTCGGGACTTGGAGGGGTTCATCTATGTCAAGGCAGGATGTCTTGCTAAAATAGAGGGCAGAAAGCTAACAGAAATAGGAGAAACTTCTTGTCATGGAGTAGGTCAAATGAGATGACTATGTTGGTGCTGTACAGCTCTGTGGTACTGTGGGCTGTGCTAGTCCCAAATGTTTGCAAGATGCCTGGGGAATCCTGCATTTGCTCCAGCCTCTTCATCCAAGTTAAGAGTTTAAAAGTCTTTTCCCTAACAAACACGCCATCCACTCAAGCACCTTTTTGACAAACCTCTCAAATGCTTAAAACGTTTAGAACGTCCTCCAACAGCTGATTAAAGATACCCAGAGAGAACTATTATTCCAGAAGGGATGCAGAGAATCTGTACAGTCAGTTCTGCATGGAAAAAACCTCCAGGAACTTGCTTTTTTGCCTATTAAATTCAACAGTTGTTCTGTCCCAGTAATGAAACAGTCTTTATCCTTGCAACCACTGTGCTGGGCTCTTAGGATTGCAAATGGAATTCTGTATGTTACAGACACAAATCACTTGTGGCTTATGTATCCTATTTATTTTAGCAGTCAGGGTCTACTGTAACTGTATGTACAATTCAAGGATTTAATATTAAAAATGACTGAGAAGCCACAAGTCAATCAACTTCACATACCATATTTACCTGAATCCAAGATGAGGTTCCCTGCTGTTTAACTTGGTAAAAAAGAGGACCCTTGTCTTGGAATCGGGGGGCGGGGGAGGAGGCAGGAGGCAGCTGCTGTAACTTCTAGCTCTGGCCCTGATCTGGGGCGAGGGCCAGAGCCACAGCTGCTGCCTGTTCCCTTGCCACCCCTGTTCCCCATCCCACAGCTTTTATCCCCTTGACCGCTTTCCCATCTCCCCCTGCAGTCCCCTCCCCTCCACTCCCACCTTTACCCTTGTTCCAGTCTGGCAAGCTCTGGGCCCTAGCTCCAGGAGCTACTAACCTCTCCCACTGCCTGCCTTCTGCCCTATTTTTTCCACCACCTGCCACTGCTTTCCCACTGCAGCAGGAAGGGTGAGGCAGAGATGATGACGATGACAAATTTAAGATGACCCTCTAATAATTAGATTCCATATGTGGAAAATTGTAACAAATGTATACAATTTTCCATGTATAGAATCTAATTATCAGAGGGCCACCTTAAATTCAGAGTCATCTTGGATTCAGATAAATATAGTAATAATGACTGGTAGGAAAGATGCACATGCAGGAAGATAAACTGCGTAAGACTTGGCTAAATTTCATTGTGGGTATTTGCTGTTTACTGAGGGACCCTAATGAAACAATAATACGACAATGGATTCTGCCTGATGACAAAGCTATGGGCTTACCATTGGTAGGTGTCTGAGAGTCCCAACCTATGGAAGAAAAAAATCATTGTAAGTAAAAGGGGCCATGCCTGCAGCATGATCTAATAGCTGTTTTGTGCACAGGAATACACAAGCTAGAAGAAGAGGCATTAAATACAAAAAGGGGAAGAAAGGAAACAGGCATGAACAAGAACAAAACTTTCTGAAATGCAAATTAATGCTTTGTGGGCAGTACTGAACACATGCCTCAATGGTTTGCTGCAGCATGTCCCAATCACAGAAACACTTGGGCTTACATAGAAAGAGCTCCCATGTGCATCTGAGGGCAACAGAGAATTAACAAAATATTTGTGGGTTTTCTTCACATTTTCCGTGGAAGGAACCATAGACTAGTGAGTCCATGCAGCTGCTGGTAAAATGGCCCTTGTGGTTTCATTAGTTTCTAGGTGTGGCTTTGTGCCAATTGTTATTTATTAATTGCGGCACTCAGTTTGCAAGGGAAAACAGCGTTTCTTCCAACTGCCAGCTGTGCAAACTCCGCCCAGGATCTGAGAGGGAAGCTGGATTCAGAAAAGAGCTTTGCAGGCCAGATTACACCTCCATGACGCCTCCATAATCCCAGTGCATTCAAGGGTTTGCCCAGGCTCAGTTGACCAGAATGCTGTAAACAGGTCTATGAAGGATGCGCCAGTGACCAGCAAGACTGGAATTAACTCTCTCCCAGTTACACTGGCTCTGCAGAAAGCACAGTTTAAAGCACGGAAAATACTCTTTGTTCAGACAGTTTGACCATGAATGCTCGCAAGGAAAAAAAAAGTCATTGAGTGAAATGTTTTTTCCCCAGTCCATGATGTACATCAAGCTCACTGAAGATATTCCATTCATTATTTTAAACATGCTCACTGCATCATGGACTCTTTTGCTTTGTAAAGTATATAGTCCAGATCTTTGTCTCAGCCTGAATGGAAATGTCCATTCTCCCCCTGCTCATACCCTTCAAGATTTTCATTGCTGGTCTTGGTTTCCTCTGTTGAAGCGGGTGGGCTTCATTGTGCTTCTTTAAGAAGATATGTTTTTTGCTGAAAATGTGACCCACTTAAATGGCGAGTGCACTTGCAGCATGTAATTCTTGTTAAGATGGGATCTCATCCATCCTCCAACAACACTGCCCACATGTGCCCAGCAGAAAGGTATAGGATAAATTATGGAAGGCTCATTTGAACATGGAGACAAGATCTGGCCTAAACTATGTAAAGAAGATTTCATTTACTCTGCAGAGTCAATGAACTGCAGGTTGATGGCCAGCATTGATAATCTGTCATTGTATCACTTGAGGCTTAACTGAAAGCACCTTAGACTCATGCAGACTGCTAGAAGCCAACAGAGCAAGGGTGCTCTCAAATGGCCCAGACCCGGGACAACCCAGTGGGGATTTCACTCCCAGTGAACCTGCCATCCCTTAGTATGGTACCATCCTTTGACAAATGGCAGCACTGAGGTAAACATCTGGATTAGCAAAGTCCACAGCTGTAACTTATTGTGGTGCAGCTTCCCAGGGCTGGATAACATCATGAAAAAAACACCCAGGTCCTGGCTGCACTACAACTTCCACCTTTGCTACTACCAGTGGTGAAATCCAGCTGGTGAGTGGAGAGGGTCTCAAAGAGTCCAACTGAGCAGACCCAAGCACAGATGGCTTTTCTGGAGCCCTGAGGCATATTTACATCCAAAACAAGTCATCATTTGGGATACAGCAACTGTTTGCTTAATGGGTAAATAAAGATTTGAAAGCCAATAAACACAGCCTTATAAAGCAGCATCTATTGTTTGGGCATCTGCCCTTCTTCCCCCACCACACTAACGGTTGCCAGCATCCTCCCTCACAGGCTGTTCTGCTACTTCTGTCAGTCACCCACGGTTTCTCCATACCTCTGTAAGCGTGACTGTAGGAAATGCAGTCGCTCCTCCCTCAGGCTGCCTCCACATAGCTCCCCTACTCCTGGAACCAGAAGATCAACAGCTGCAACCTTGGGAAGAAGAAAACCATAAGTGGTTGGTCAGGCTGGGGTAGCTGTGGAGTCCAGGAAAGGTGTTCTGGGAGAAGAAATTAATTTATATTTATTAAATTAATTAGTGCTCTAATGATGGAGCCAAGACAATAATAACATAGTCTGCTGGCACTTGGATACTGCACAAATAGTTGGACTAGCACCAATATAACTGATGACAAGAGTTTAGATGATAAATACCAGAAACTGAATCTCAGAGTGGCAATTCCATACGGACTGTTGGAAGCATGGGTTGGACAAAGACCTCTGGACTGAAAACCATCAGCCTCTGTTGCCTGCGCTATAAGAACCGTCTCCGATAGCCAAAGGCTCGAGCCGAATAAGACCTCTGCACACAGCTATTATAGGGACACAAAGAACCACTGCGAGGGTATGGACGCACAGTGCCTTTGCCCACTAGTCTAAATTACCCCAGAATACCAGTTGTATGTCCACAGCTGTCACTGATTTCATCCCAAAAGGATAACCTTTTGCTCAAAACAAGCTACAGGCTTGTATTACAGGTGACTACCTCCAAAGATGGTCATGTGTCAAATTTTAGCTGATTTTTTAAATGAAATCTTCATTTTTTCCCAAGCAGGAAGCAACTGTGACCACCTGAAACATGAGACACTGCTCCTGCCTTTGTTTCAAGGTAATTTGCATAATCACAGAGCCTCGCAGGAAGTGAGAGACTCCATACCAGCTATGAACTGACTGCCCAGAGGAGTTTTGCATCTACTGACTCCTCTGTGAAATCCTATGAAATATGAACTTTCATTTCTATGCAGCAGAACTTTTACAGTCTTTTCTCCAATGCCTCATGTTTGTGCTCAAAAGCTTGCAATTAAAGATTTTCTGTTTTTGCAAAAATCTTGTTGGTCTAATAAAAGATGTAATCTCTACTACATGTCCGGATTGCTTTCACCCTGGATTTCAGCACTTAACGTTAGTTGGCAAGCACGGTTATACTGGTATAAATGTGACACGTGCCTAGACCCTAAGAAAATACAGGCAATGACAGGAACCCTCGGTCCCCTTCCTCCCCCCTTCGAAGTGGTCTGGACTCTCCAATCCAGCCACTAAGACAGCTACTCAAGCTTCCTCTGTTGAGTCTAGGATACTACATGTCTAAACACATGCATGCTCCAGAAGAGCCCCTCCAGCCGTGACTGTTTATAGGAGTGGTGACTGCTTCACTTAGTTGCTTCAAACTTGAACGCATCTGGAGGAGGGGTGGGGTCACTTGATCTGGAAGCCATCTGCCAGCTTGGGTAAGAAATAAGGTCGAAGCAGAACTGAAAGAGGACACCTTTGTCCCGAATTAGGAGTCTCTGCACCAAAACAACAAACGGTGGGGACTGAAATGCCCTGAGTTATTTTGGTGCACGTGTCTGAGCTGGCAAGTCCTAAGCAAAAAAAAAAAAAAGACCCAAGAGCAACCTCTGGCGAGTCAGGCAAACACAGGCAGGTAGATTGCTGCATACCTTTGTGACACCTGAGGAATTCCTATAGACCAACATCCTCCATGGACTTTAGGCACCTAACTCTCGTGGAAATCAACACAGGTGGTTTCTTCCCTCCTTACTCAGAGTTATGCTTTGTCCAAGAAGTCCCTAGGTCCTGAGCTTTCCAAAGTTAATTTAAGGTGTCCAACCCACACTAATATCAGGGATACCCAGCATGGGTTTGTTGCAGGTAGGTCTTGCTTGACCAATCTCATTTCCTTTTACGACCAGGTGACCTATCACCTGGACAAGGGGGAAGAGATGGATGTTGTAAATCTTGACTTCAAAAAAGTCTTTGATCTGGTATCCCATAATCACCTCCTGGCAAAACTGGCTAATTGCGGCCTTGACCTCACCACGATCCGCTGGCTGGGGAACTGGCTCTGTGGCAGGATCCAGAGGGCGGTGGTGCACGGTGACCAGCGGGGCCCCTCAAGGCTCCGTCCGAGGGCCTATACTGTTTAACATCTTCATCAACTATGTGGACATTGGTGTCAGAAGTGGACTGGCCAAGTTTGCTGACAATACCAAACTCTGGGGTAAAGCATTCACACCTGAGCACAGGAGGGTGATCCAGGCAGATCTTGACAGGCTCATGAAATGGGCAGATGAGAACCTAATGGTATTCAACACTGAAAAATGCAAGGTTCTCCATCTTGGGAGGAAAAACCTGCAGCATGCTTATAGGCTCAGTAGTGCTATGCTGGTTAGCACTATGGATGAAAGGGACTTGGGGGTCATGGTTGACCACAAGATGAACATGAGCCTTCAGTGTGATGCTGCGGCTAGTAAAGCGAGCAAAACGCTGGCTTGCATCCATAGATGCTTCTCAAGCAAACCCTGGGACATCATTCTCCCCTTGTATTTGGCCTTGGTGAGGCTGCAGCTGGAGTACTGCGTCCAGTTTTGGGCTCCACAATTCAAAAAGGATGTAGAGAAGCTTGAGAGTCTAGAGGAGAGCCATGTGCATGATCAGAGGTCAGGAAAACAGACCTTATGATGAGAGGCTGAGAGCCATGGGGCTCTTCAGCCTAGAAAAGTGTAGGCTCAGGGGTGATCTGGTGGCCACCTATAAATTTATCAGGGGTGCTCATGAGGATCTGGGGGAACGTCTGCTCACTAGAGTGCCCCAAGGGATGACAAGATTGAACGGTCACAAACTCTGCTGCAACCGATTCAGGCTGGACATAAGGAAGAACTTCTTCACTGTCTGAGCCCCCAAGGTCTGGAACAGACTGCCACCAGAGGCAGTTTACGCACCCACTTTGAATGCCTTTAAGACACATTTGGATGCTTATCTTGCTGCGATCCTATGATCCCTGCTGACTTCCTGCCCATGGGGCAGGGGGCTGAACTCAATGATCCTCTGGGGTCCCTTCCAGCCTGAATGTCTATGAAATCTATGAAATCAATGATCTAAGAAATACGAGTTGGCCCCTGAAATATTTTTGAGAACCTGGGCCTGAGTTCCAGGAGTCACAGAGCCTGGGAACACCATACAGAAAAATGCATTTCAAAAGGAGGAGCCTTTTCTGTTTCCATTTGCTGGGAGGAGATGGAGACACAAATTGATCTCCTCTTTCTGGAAGGGAAAAGAATGGACCTTCTCATGCCATGGGACTCTATGAGCCTTCGCTGTCATTCAAGAAACATTTTACAAAATAGAATAAATACAAGTTGTTTACTTTTAAAATGCATACTATAGGTAATAATGTTAAATGCATATTACATTTAAATATTATATATATTTAATGTTAAAAATATTATTTAAAAATAATACAATTTCTTTAACATTTGACTTTTCCTTAGAAACAAGGTCTGTCACAAATCCATTTTAAAAGACCATAAAAGGGAAAATAGAATAAATGGCGGCTTTCCAAAAATATGTTGCATCCATTCTTCTTCTGTTTAATCCTAATATTTTCTGTTTTAGGCACCTTGGAAAGAAGATAATAGCCTGGACTGGATGTCCCCTAGAACAGTTGACAGACATGTCACTACCTGCTCCCTAACGGGTGGCTCTAATGAATCACAGAAAGGGTTGGAAGGGACCTCAGGAGGTCATCTACTGATTCTAGTCCAACCCTGCTACTCAAAGCAGGACCATTCCCAACTACATCATCCCCTCCAAGGCTTTGTCTAGACAGACCTTAAAAACTTCCAAGGATGGAGATACTACAATTTCTCTGGGTAGCTGCTACAGCGCTTTACTACCCCTCCAAGTGAGAAAGCTTTTCCTAGCATCTAACCTAAATTTCCCTTGCTGCAATTGGAAACCATTGCTCCTTGTTCTGGCCCCCAGTGAAAACAGCCCAGCTCCATCGTCCTTGGAACCCCCCTGCAGATAGCTGAAGGCTGCTATTAAATCCCCTCTGTCTTCTCTTCTCCAGATTAAATAAACCCGGTTCCCTCAGCATCTCCTCATATGTAATGTGCCTCAGCCGCCTAACCATTTTTGTTGGCCTTCGCTGGACTCTCTCCACTTTCTTCACATCCCTTCTGTAATGGGGGGCCCACAACTGGACAATCCAAATGTGGCCTCACCAGTGCCAAACATAGGGGAAAAGTTACATCCCATGATCTGCTGGCAACGCAGCTCAGTATGTCATTAGCCTCCTCTGCAACAAGGGCACACTGTTGGCTCATATTCAGCTTATTGTTCACTGCAACTCTCAGGTCCTTTTCAGCAAAAAGACTGTGCATTCCGAGATTGGATGGGCAAAGGAAGGACAAATGACTGTACTAAGATGGCGATGTGCATAAACTTACTGTGTGCTGAGGTCCATCATCATTATCTCGCATGTAGAAAGGTTTGAGATCATATGGATAGTTAATCACAAACACGGGAACTTCACCACAGTGCATCACCAGATACTTCTCATGCTCGGTTTGAAGATCTTTGCCCCACTGTAAAGACACATGAGAAAGAACAGAATAGTGAAGCAACTAGAATAAACTTTCATGTTGCCTAAGGAAACAGCAAACCAAGCCAATTTTAGCTTTCCCTTAAGGGGCAGAGAAAGTGACTTTATCTAGTTGCTTGCCTTTCTGGATGTGCCACAGCTCTCCCAGATGTACACTACCTCTGGCAGCTTCTGGCTTAGCAAAACACAGTCTCATCTGCAAAAGATCATGCCTACTGCCTGCATCCTGCATAGTAGGAATATGGAAAGTGCTGGGGGTGGGATTATTGGTGTGATAAGTAGTTATGTCTGGATATAGGATTTACAGTTCTGAGTCTACTGATGCAGAGATAAATTATCTTGCTGATCTTGGCAGTCTGTCTGGAAGGCAGGTCCAACTGGATTTACCCTCAAAGCAGCAGATTGAAGGCCATTAAGGCTAATGACTATGTGTGAGACTGGAAATGGGGACTCAGGCAGGGACACCATCTCACAAAGCAGGAATGAAGCAGAAGGCTCAGGATAATAAACACTGTAGCTTTAGAAACTCTAAAACGGTGGTGGTCAAAGATCCGGGCCGCAGGTTGGACTGTCCAACAGAGCTCTATCATTCACCCTGTGGTGCTGCCTGTGGGTCTCAGACCAGCCTCAAGTCCAATATGCACCAGATCGGCCCTGTGTGCTTCATCCAGGGCTGGTCTGGATTGGGCCCACAGCCCAGATCCAGCTACGTGCAGTGTGAACCTTAAACCGACCCTGCCGGCTACATGAGACACACAGGGGCATGCACTAAATGCAGCACACAGGACTGTAACCAACACACTTGCTGTGTGGCTGGTCCAGGGCACACGCGGTATGTAGTGTTCATACTGGGCTGGCCCTGTGCGCCAGCTCCAGCATGTAGGGTCGGTCTGTGGGAGCAATCTGGCTTGTAGACTGGTCCCACACCCCTTATCTGGGCTGGATGAGTTTGATACCCCTGCCCTGAAGTGTGTAAACTTCTCTCTCCAGGACTACAATAATCTTTTGGAAGAATAAAGCCTCCTGTTATCTACATCTAGGTAAGATTTTATTTAGATTCAGTGTCACCATGTTATTCTTAGTTAAACCCTGAGCACCACCTAAATAAATCTCATTTCCCAATTAGATCACAGGTTGGCAACATTTTCCAATGGCAGAAGGAAAGGCCCAGCTCAGATCTGAGACAGGTTAGCACTAGGACCTGGCCATTGCTGCTTCTCCCTGCCACCCAGCTGTGGCAGGGCACAGACAAAAACCCATAAGCTCCCTGGCAAGACTCTGCTACAGGATCAGAAAGAGGGAAGGGAGGTTTCCCTGCATGCACAGCTCCCAGATGCTGGGATGCAGGAGGGGCTCTCTCCCAGGGGTCGACACCACCACCTACCTCTGGTTTGAAAGTGAAAGTCTGAGGTGCTCGCTTTAAAATGTCCACTGCTTCGGTGTAGGAAAGTCTGTAAGAGGAAAACAGGTCTCTGAGGAAGCAAGCGAAAGCAACACAAAGGTCCCTTGCTAAGGGCTGTAGTGGAAAACTGAAAGGAAGCTGTCCACAGACCCACTACTTTATGATCTTGGATTTCTCAAGTAAAACAAGGTCAAGCATGGTGAACACCTTGGACAGCAAGGAAACCCGAGTGTGATATGAAGTGATGCTAGCAGTTCAACAGATAGCAGCTTTCCCCTGACTCAGCCAAGTTACTAATGCTCCAGCCTGATACTGCTTAGTGCCATACCTTACACAATGCCTTAATGTTTTAAATACCAGGATTGAGGACTCTGGGGTACAGGTTGCAGCTGTGTTTTTCTAAGGACACAGACAGGCAAGGTTCTTTGGGTAAATCCGATATCTTTTATTAAACCAACTAAAATAGTTGGAAAAATTCTTTGCAAGCTTTCGGGTACAAAAATACTTCGTCAGGCTACCAACTGCAGATGTTTCCTCAGCCTGATGAGGGATGTTTCTACCCGAAAGCTTGCAAAGAAGAATTTTTTAGAGATGCAACAATATGTCAGTCCCATATCAGATCGGCACTGATACAGGGAAAATTGACAGTTGGCAATCGGCTTCTTTTGGTTGATGTGGCTGATAATGTCATTGATAAATGTCCTGTGCCTGGGAGCAGCCGCAGCACAGCCTGGCAGTGTGGTCCAGCCAGGTCCAGCTGGTAAGTCTGTTGTGAGGTAAGGGCAGATCGAGGACCCAGCGGTGAGGGTAGTAGGGCTGGGGCAGGTGCTGCACAGCCGGGGCAGGGTGTGGGAAGAGCCATGATCATCCAGGGAAGTGGCTCATCCAGGGATGTGAAGAGGGGGTGGTGGCTCCCACCACTGTGTGCACCGTGGGAGGGCATGGAGGGGTTTGCGCCCCTGGATCTGCGTCTGGGGTGATGGCAGGCTGTTCCTGTGGGCTGGGGGTGGCACTGGGCTCTTTCTGGCAGGGGGCTGGGCTGGGCTGCGCTTGGGTTGGGCAGTGCCAGTGCTGGGGGGGCAGCTACAGTGAATTTTGGGATGGCTGCAGCACTCGTCCCCCATAGTTCCTCTCCCAACACCAACGCCCACCCTAAGTGCAGCCCGGCCCAGCCCCCCACCAGGAAGAGCTTGGCACTGCCCCAGTCCCAGCCTGCAGAGGCAGCCCACTCTCTGGGTGGGGGGAGGGTTGGTGTGTGGTGGAGTGTGCGCATGTAGTAGTGAGCAGGGTTCCTCCCCAGAAGTGCATGGGTGTGTGTGTCTGGGGGTGCATGTGGGGAGGGGGGTGCATGGGAGCTCCCCTGTGTGCACCCCCCTGAGCTGGTCAGCACCCATCCCCACCCAGCAACAGCCCAGGGCCTGCGCACCTGCGGTACCTCCCTGCCACTGTTAGCAGCGTGCAGCCCCGGCGTTCCCCATACCCATGCCAGAGAGGATCAGCCAGACAACAGGCACAGCCCCACCCTGCCCCTGATCCACACCATCTGCCCGTGGTGCATCCTGCTGCACCCAGGGCA
>JAGPOW010003316.1:191643244-191656609 GCA_030014935.1 Caiman crocodilus | reverse complement strand
GGCTCTGCAGCTGGACAGATTCCAGCCACTGCCGTCACTGCTGGCCTCAGTCCCCTCAGGACCCACGCTACACAGCCTTAACTCTGTGGGCCCCGTGCCTGCTCTGGGCTCGCCCACCCAGGCTTAGCAGCGGCGCTGCAGAACAGAAGCTGTTGCTTAGCATGGGGGAAAAGAGGCCCCCCTCTCTTACTGCTGCCAGCCATTCCTGCTGCAGCTGCCCAGAGCCTACGCTGGGCTGCCCTGCATCTGCTCCCTGCTTTGCCAGCTGGGCAGCCCAGAGGCGGCAATGACAGCAGCAAAGACGCAGGGCAGCCCAGCGCAGGCTCTGGACAGCTGCAGCAGGAATGGCTGGCAGCGGTGAGGGGAAGGGGCCGCTTTTCTCCCATGTTGAGCAACAGCTTGTCCCACACTGCTGCTGCTGAGCCTGGGTGGGTGAGCCCAGAGCAGGTGTGGGACGCATGGGGTTGGGGCTGGGCAGCATGGTTCCCTACCGGTATCCAGGGGCTGGAGCCAGCAGCGGTGGCAGCTGCAAGGACCTGCTGCCACCTGGGCTGCCTAGAAAGGCGGTGGATCTGTGAAGCCCTCCCAGCCCTGCTGTGTGCCCAGGGGGTGGCAGGACCGGTCACAGCTGGACTGTGCCTGGGCCAGGTGGCACCGAGGGACCTGCCACAGGCCGGACAAAGACCTGCTGCAGGCCGGGCTGTATTTTTCCCACCCCTGGTCTAAAAGGACAGCCCAGGCTGAGAAGAGCTGAAAAGCTGCACATACACTATAAGATTCAGACAACGTG
Organism: Caiman crocodilus; assembly: GCA_030014935.1. Lineage (NCBI taxonomy): Eukaryota > Metazoa > Chordata > Crocodylia > Alligatoridae > Caiman > Caiman crocodilus. Next base: position 191,655,819 of record JAGPOW010003316.1, on the reverse strand, counting down.
TTTCCATTAATATTTTCCTGCTCGAAAACACCAGTTCTAGGACTAGTTATACCAGATTAAATAAGTAAATTAAGAGCCAAGCAAACAGTCAGTGCAGTGGAGAATCTGATCTAGAGAAGTCTTTGCAACCCACAAAAACATAGCTGGAAACCAAAACCAAATGAAAAGTTGCTTAATGATGCATTTTCTACATACCATGCTGTAATCACAGAGAGATAAAATATTCTGGTACCACTAATTAAACCTCTCTGTATCACTGACTCAGACCAATTGCAGGCCCGGCTTCTTAAAGAACTATGCACCCAGTCTTTTACATCCATCTACATCAACAAGGATTCAATAATGCACTGAAATGGACTGGAACTAATGGCTCAGTGTAGAATATGTTGTTCTATGCACTGAGTTTATGTACCTCCACAGGAAGTCAGCTGGAATCTCACTTGTGCTAGGTGAAGCCCTATGAAGTGCTTTGGCAGGGTGGAATGGGATCAGCTTAGGTATCTAACAGGTGGCATTAAACCTGGCCCAAAGCGTGTTAGGCACTTCAGACAAGCAACAGTAGGATAAGACTTACCAGAGTGTTTCCAGTTTAGAAAGACAACAAACAAAGGGGAAGAGAAGCAGATGCAGAGGAAGCAGTGGTCAGGGATGCTATAACTGTTCATGGGCAAATGGCTCTGGTTAAACAAACGGGGAATCTCAGCTAGTGTATTTAAAGCCACTGATTGGTTGGAAAAGAGGAAAAAGGCAAAAAAGTAACAGGGTGCTAAAGCACCACCAGCAGCATGTGATATGTCTTCGGTTAAAAAAAGTGGTACTTACATTAGAAATTTCTTTTTCAGCATTTGTTCCAATCTGCCCTTCATTAAAACAAGCAAATCACAATGAGAAACTCCTCGTAATGGCTAGCACAAGGCAGCACAGTAAGAAGCTTGTCCACTGCCGATGCTGGCTTACTGACAAGAGGACTGCCGCTTTTTCTGTCATGTCTGTTACCTTTTGGGCAGGAGCTATGTATTTATAAAAAAACTCGACATCGTGAGGACATCTGGAAAGCACTGTGCTTGTGGCAGTCTTGAAAAGATCCTCTATAACCTGAGAGGAAAAACAGAACAGCAGGAAAACTGAGGTCATTTATGCATCCCCAGGCTATATATACAACATGCTAAATGCTGGCCAGAGAGGTCTTGTTGTTGGACAATCAAAGAAGGACACCAGCTTGTTACTGCTCTCTGCTAACAGGCTTCCCCTCTAGGTGAAGAAGCAGGGGCTGCTCTTAATGAGAGGCTGTGGGTTTGATCCTTGCTGATGACCTGATGTTCTTCAGTCAGATATTTGCAATGAAAGATACATGTCTAAAACACTCAAACAGCAGCAAAGGACACCTGTGAACAAAAGTGGTTACCGCCGACACTGCCTGTTCCTGCTTGCCCTGGAATAAACAGTTCTTTTCTGGCATTAGAGATGATGGAACAAAGGAGAGGAGGATAAATCTGTGGGGAACAGGGATCCAGTTCTCTCTTATAAAAAAATCCCCAATTTTTGGATTTAAAAAAGTAACCCCAAATCCACATTTTCCCTTGGTTAAAATGAAATGCAATTAATTATATCTATTAGTGGCATTTCATTTTAATCACAGAAAAATGTGCATTTGGGGTTACTTTTTTAATGATGAAATGTCACAAATATATCTATCTTAGATATATATGCTGGCGTTTCATCTTAATCACAGAAAAACATGGATTTTAGGTTACTTTTTTAAATCCGAAAATTGGGGATTATTTTATCAGAGAAAACTAGGATCCCTGCTGATCATCAACGAGGCTCTGCACTGCGAGAGCAAGGGCAAAGGAAGCACACCAGGAATGAGGCGGGGCTGGGACTTTTCTACCCAGGGACACGAGTAAATTTGCATTTTTCAAAGGGGAGATTTTACACCCATATGAGGACTCAGAGATTCATAGGTGTAGGGTCAGAAGGGATCTAAGTAGATCATCAAGTCCAACTCCCTGCCCTGGGCAGGAGAGACTCCTGGGCTCAAATGACCCCAGCCAGGTAACTGTTAAGCCTTCTCTTAAAGACCCCCAGGGTAGGAGCCAGCACCCTTCCCTTGGAAGTTGGTTCCAGATCCTAGCTGCCTTGACTGTGAAATAGGACGCACTTATTCTGAATAAAAGTGGTCTTCACTTTGAGTTCCTGCTAAATCAAAATTGAGGACACTTTCATTCAGAATAAGCGTGTTCACACAGAGTTTGAATGCAGTTTGACTACTCCACATTTAAAGTGATCTCAGGCTAACATTCCTGGGTGTGTTTGTGTACAAGTGCTGTGGGGACTCGCAGGGTGACCTTTTTGCCGGTCTGCTGAACCCACGGCATATCTATATCAGGATGGTCTTATCATACTCCCTTGTCTGTCTGCATGCATCTATCAGTCTGGTCTTAAACAGAGAACTGAAGCTGAGACAGAGCAGCTATTTGTTCCTGGTCTGTACTGCACCTGGCACTATGGGGTCTTGATTAGGGTCCCAAGGCACTATGGTAATATGCATAAGGAATCCCAGTAAGTAGAGACAGTACTTAAAGGCCCAATAATAAAACAAAATGATAGTCACTTCGCTGAAGAGCTTACAACCTGAATGACGGAGGGCAGAAGAAAGGAACTAGAATTATTTCTATTGTATAGATAATGAATTGAGGTTGCAGGAGACTTAAGAGTTGTGACACAGTGTGGGTAAGGCATGAATCTACCAGTTCCTTCCACATTAGTGGTTAAATCTGCCTAACCCAGAACCTGGCAGGTTACACATGATGGCTTGTCCTCTGGATAAAGGAGATCTAGTCAGTACAGTATACAGGCAGTCCTTGGACTTACAACACAACTGGTTCCTGAAAACCCCCTCTTAAGTCAAAATGTTGTAAATCAGAACCAATTTTCTCATAAGAAACAATGTTATAAATGGGGGATCAGTTCCTGAACCAAGGCGCCATACCCTATTTTCACCAAAAATACCCCAGAATTTTGTATTCGATCAATTATAGAGGAGTAATATAGCCACGTTAATGTATTTATATTGTAAACAGCAGTCATATTGATTTGGAAGGACTTCTTTGAGGTGACTTTGCTAGACTTTTTGAAGGGCTCTTGATTGATTGGACTTTTTGAAGGGCTCTTGGCTGGAGTCTTTTCAGGAGTCCCGGCTGCAGGTTTGTCTGGAGTCTGGTCTGCTTTCTTAAAGAAAGTGTCCAAGGAAGTTTGGACAGACGTTCTCCAGGGAGAGGGGCGATGCAGCGAACTTGTTCGCTGACATAGTGTTGCATCAGATCAAATGTTGTAAAGTTGAAACAGGGTATCAATTTATAAAGGTTGTAAGTGCAAAAAGTTGTAACTCAAAATGTTGCAAGTCAAGGACTGCCTGTACTTGGATTTTCAAAAAAAGCTTTCCACAAGGCTCCTCACCAAAGGCTCTAGAGGAAGCAAAGCTGCCTTGGGATTAAGGGAGGGCAAGCAAAAACTGGGGACAAATCAAAATGTGGTTCAGAGAGGAAATACAGTGTAGGACATTTTTTAGGAGAGAAAGAATAACAGTAGGGTCCCATGGAGATCGATGCTGGGACCCGTGTTGTTCAACACACTCACGAATGATGTGGAAAAGTGAACAGGCAAGGTCTACAGATAAAATACAGTTATTTATCATGTCTTATAACACAAAGACAAGGAGGCAGTGTCCAATGAAATGATCAGGCTGCAGCCTGTTCAACTTCAACTAGCTTCAACTTTACAACGTTTGATCTGATGCAACGCCACGCCAGTGAACAAGTTCGCTGCATCGCCCCTCTCCCTGGAGAACATCTGTCCAAACTTTCTTGGACACTTCCTTTAAGAAAGCAGACCTCTCTCGCTAAGGTTTATAACAAACCAAAGGAGGTTTTTTTCTTTTTCACAGGGCATAAATAACCTGTGCAACTCCCTACCACAGGATATTATGGAGGACAACAGTATAACGGGGTTCAAAAGGAACCCAGCCAAATTTATGGAGAGGCCCACTGGGGGCTGTTAGACACAATGGTTAGGGACGTAACTGAGAGCGTCTGACGGGCTGGAATATTACACGTGCCCTGTCTCTCATACTCTTCATCTAAAGCATCCGCTACTTGCTACTGTTAGAGGGAGGATACAGAGTGAGGTGGACTGACCCAGAATGGCAGCTTTTATAGTCTCATGTTATGCCCACTTCAATTTCCTCACAAAACCTTAACTGGAAGCCAGCTCAGCTAAAGTCTATTCGGAGTAAAAACACTGGGTTGATGATATAGTGCAGACTATGATACTACTGCACGTGGATAGAAAGCATTATTGTAACGAGTACACAAATATCAAGTACATTAAAAGCCTGGGTTTCTTGCTGTAGAACCAGTGACTCTCAACTGGGTGCTTCAAGTCATAAAAGGTAGAAAAACCATGGCTGTACAACCAATTCAGCAACGAGCAACCAAACAGCTGGCTTCAAACCTGCTTCAAAATAGCTAGGAAAAGACTTATACCGATTAAATCAGAAAAGTTCCCAGCAGCTCATTTTGTTTTACTCAAGCAGAGATGAAAGGGTTTTTCATTAAACTTCCTCTTTCTAGAAAATGAAAGTATCAGCTGGTTTTAGCAAATTATTTCTTTTGTTTAATCAGCACTAATTTTTGTTTTGCTTTGTGAAAGAGTAACAATTAGGATCCCACAGCATTCAACACAAGTAGCTTCCCTTTGTGGAAAAAAAGTAGGTGGTACAGAAAGAATAAGCAGAGAAATATTTCCAGATTCAAGACCGAGGTTTTATTCTTCGCAATACTGAAAGAAATGTGGTTCATCTTGTGGTGTCCTCTGACTATTAGAATGGTAGAGGTACGTAATGTCAAAAGCTTGCTATGTACTTTAAGGCGAAAGTCAAAGATCGCGCTTTTGGCCCCAAAGAGGTTACAGGGGTAAAAAGGCCACAAAATGGAAGGCTGGAAACAAGGATTAATCAAAGGTGAGTGGAGAAGCATAGCTAATCTTACACACTTTCTAGAGTTTAGCAGTCCTCCTAGAAGAAGACTTGAAGAGGGGGGGAAAAAAATGGGCCTGTTACCTATTTTTGTTTCTTTATCTTAAATCCAAAAGCTGTGCCTTTCAGGGGGTGGGGTGGGGACTTTCCCTTCTTTCTCATACATCAATTTTTTTCACCTGCTTCTTTCTTTTGAAACTACAAAACATCACCAACAAAGACTGAACGTCAGCCCTGAGAGCAGCAGCTTGGCTGAGCCTGGCTTTCCCGAGTTTTCTGCAGAACTTCTCGGAGGTTTCCAGGAGGGATTCTCCGCTCAGAGCTTCACTGGGCATGTCTACATGAGACATTTACGGTGCAGTTGACTTAATTAACTGCACAGTAAACGTTTGGGTGTCTACATGTGCACCCTTATTAGGGCACACAAAACTAGTGAACTTTGCAGCAGGGTAGTCTTGTAAAATACTACAAGTACTACCCTGCTGCAGAGCTTTTTCATGCGCAGCATACATCTTGGTGCTTCAACACAGAGCTAGCAGGCAGCCCTGGTGCTGAAGCATAATCATGCCTCAGCCAGCCCCACCACTGAACATGGAGCCCTGCCCGAGCAGCCTTGGGCTGACAGGCTGACCCCCTGGGTCTCCTGCTGGGCTGGGCTGCTCCGAATGGGGTCCATGTGCTGTGCACAACCCGCCGCAAAATAAAACTCTGGAGCAATATGCTCCAGTTTTTGCACCAGGGTGCACGTTCTAAAAGTATGCTGGGGAGCAAAAACCCCCAAATGTCCTGGATTTCCATATGGTCAACCTAGCACTTGGGGAGTGAGTGGCAAAAAGACTGGGCCCCACTACTTGAACAGAGGGCAGGCTTCTATGTGTCAGGCATTTTCCCGGATCTGGTATTTCCACCATCTTTGTGTTCTCTCTCTCTCTCTCTCCCTCAGGCTTATGCATGACTATTCACAAACCTCCCTCTCCAGTGCATAAAGCCGTCACTTTGGGAATTAGATTCCTAGAGAAAAGAGCTAGGCTCATTGCTGCATAGCACAACAAAACATTATACTCACAGTCCTGCATTACTACGTCGCAGATATACAATGTAATTCAGAACTGTCATGCAAAAACACCACCGGGGAAACTGAATTTGGTGTCCAAGTGAAGTTCGACATCTCAACACATCTGTACAGAAAATACGTGCTACTGCAAGGAACATCTGGTGAGACACATCCTCTATGCAGTTTTTCACAGTGTTGAGAGCAACCTATGTTCCAATTCCACCCCCCAAAAATTGTATTAAAAGATCAGTTAGATTGCAAAGCAAGCATTTTAAAATTAGGAGATATCAGAATGAGGTATACTACAGCAATCATGATTTGCCTCTGTGTAGATATGCACTATGGTAGTATTTGAGGATATCACCATACACTAGTTTTAAGAACTGGACTGCTGCCTCACTTATGGACCTGCTGTGGGTACAACAAAGACTGTCCAAAGGAGTCTGCAGATACCTTGTCTTATTCATTGCAGGGGACGGAAGGGCTATGTTGACTGAAAGGGGACAGGAGGAAGAGAAAGGAGAGCACCTGGGTTAAGGCAGAAGGGAATTGCCTAAAGAACAAAATTCAATTTCTGCCAAAGAGTTTCTGGGAGATGCTGGGCAAATCACTTACACTGAACTTCTCACCAGTCGTCACTAATTGCATGTTCTGCACTTTCTGATGTCCAGGGCTCTGATTTGCAGATTTGCACTTACGACTGCAACGAAGTCAGCAGGAAATGTACTCTGAAGATTTGAAGCACTATGTAATGCCAAATCCTCTGAAAACTCCTACACCCTTCAAACTAGGGGGCCTTTTGGTTTCTTTGTGCCTCAGTTTCCCATCTGTAAAAGAGAACTATGCTCTTAATAATGTTCTATAATGCCACTGGGATGTTGTGAGAATCAATTTATGCTGGTGAAGCACTCAGAAACTGCAACAAAAAACCACAGAAAAAGCCTAGGAGGAAATGAATGATTTCGCCTTCCGAGCAGGATTTGAGTTGTTTGCGGTAAATAAGACCTAGCTCCACATTCTGGCCAACAAGTAAAGCAAAATATTGAGCAGCTGCTCATTAAATGAGTCCCCTTCCATCCTATGCAGTGAATGAGGCAGGGGTCCTTTGAATAAAACATAGCATATCTTCATATAATTAAAGATGGTATCATGGTGTGTATACACAAGGGTGCTGAAAATTGGTTACACAGGCAGTCTTAACTCAGCCAAAATAATATTCTTTTAATGCAGGAATTCTTTGTATGTGGTATCCTGCACATTTTAAGGAGCACACTTAATAAAAAAGAGATTGCATCAAGAGGCATCAGACCTGCACAAGTCATTCACAGGGCTGAAGCACCACACAAGCTAGTGGTGTAACTGGTAGTCCCAGTTTGTGTTCTGTCTACCTCCAGTGCTGGTATAGAGAGGATGGACACGTTGACAGAGGGACCACAGATATCTGCTGCTGGATGATGGATGGTGAAACTTGGGGATACTGAGTTCCAGTCCAGGGAGGAGAGAGGAAGATGCCCTAGCATACAAAATTAGGGTTGGAAGGGACCTCAGGAGGTCATCTAGTCCAACCCCCTGCTCAAAGCAGGACCATCTCAAACCATATCATCCCAGCAAAGGCTTTGCCTATGTCTTAAAAACCTCCAAGGATGGAGATTCTACAACCTCTCTGGGTAACCTGTTCCAGTGCTTCGCTGCCATCCTAGTGAGAGAGCTTTTCTTAATATCTAACCTCAACTTCCCTTGCTGCAACTTGAGACCGTTGCTCCTTGTCCTGTCATCTGCCACCACTGAGAACAGTCCAGCTCCATCCTCTTTGCAACCTTCCTTCAGGGAGCTGAAGGCTACTAATAAATCCCCCTTAGTCTTCTCTTCTCCAGACTAAATAAGCCCAGTTCCCCCTCAGCCTCTCCTCATACACCATGTGCCCCAGCCCTGTCACCATTTTCATTGCCTTCTGCTGGACTCTCCAATTTGTCCTCATGGTCACTGTCTGCACATTCCCTGCCTGTCATGCTCCATCCATTCCACCCCTTTCCACCTCCAGTCGCCTCACATAGCTAAATCCCAATCTCTTCAGATTTCTCATCTACAGTCCCACTCTCTTTCCTCACCCAATCCCCTCTCCAACCATTTCCTTAATCCAGATAGCCCCAGCCTCCCTCCTCCAGTTCCTCATCTGATGTCCGTGCCCTTCCATTCCAGCCACTCCCAGGCTCCACACCACAACCCCTAGGCTCAGGGTTTTCACAGGAATGGCAACCACTCCCTCTTGACAAAAAGGATCTATCCCTGCCAAATGTCAAGTCCCTGCTCCAAAGTATGAGAAAGAAGGTTTCAAAGGACAGGTGAGACCGAAACCTCCATACATTCCTTTTTCATGTTCTCAGAAACAACTGAGTCATTTGGGCTGAATCAGCAAAAAAGTTACAAGCAGAGGAAAGCTGCCTCTTATAATGGCAAGAGTCGGGCAATCTTAACACTAGACAATAACAATGCTACCGGCCCTTTGTAACATAATCCATTAATACCAGTGAGTGCTCTCTTAAAGAACCAAACTTATTTGCTTATAGAGAAAGTTGTTAAAAGGACCATGTTACTTGCAATACAGTCACATACAGACAGTCTATCTGGTGGTGTTGATACTGATTGTGTGTCAAGATTTGAGCCTGGGGTTGCCAGTCTCCAGGGTTTCTCAATGGGGTGCTCCTCAACGAGTGATGACCACCCAGATGACAAGCAATTAACAAACTGCCCTGCAAACAGAGATCTGATGGAGAGAGGGCATTTATGTCAATTATATAGAGAAGGCGAAACTTAACTGAGGCTTCAGAGAAGCAGTCAAATTTTTTAATGGATTGCCCAATGACTTAAAGAAAAAAGGAAAACGGAACTCTATTTAAAAGAACAAATTTCAAGAATGAAGAGTGTTGCAATCGAGATGCGAGCTGTAGAACGCAGGGTTGTGATCGCAAGGAGAAGCTCTCTTAATAGTTTAGGATGATGGCTGGAGACAGCTGGGGAGGGGAGACCCCAAAGGAACTGGGATTTCACAAGGCATTTGACAACCACAGCCACTCTCAAAGCCCAGAAAAAAAGCTGTCTCCTCTCTATGCAGCACATTAGATCAGCTCATCTCTCATATGCCTCCCCCAATGGCCGTTCTTCTGATCAAAGATGCTTAACTGAAACCCAATGGGAGCCCTCCCAACTAACTCCTGATTTATAACTGCAGGGTGCTGGGTAGTGAAGTATTTGGGGGTGCATGTGAAGAGGGTGGAAGGGGAGGGGAGCACAGTGAAGGAGACAGCCCCAAGAATTCAGAGTTCACAACTACCTGCATGATGTCCTGAAGGCTTTCTGTGAACGACACCTCGGCTTCAACCATGTAAAACTCTGACAGGTGCCGGCGACTCTGTGAAGTCTCAGCTCGAAACATTGGCCCAAAGGCGAACACCTGGGTGAATGCCCTGGAAGGCATAAAGAATCAAGACACATTGTCGAAACAGAGTAAAACGAGAGATTGGTTTAGACGTGGAAACAGGATCATGCTCTTCAAGCTCTACCTCTGATCCCATCTTACTCCCACCATCCCAGAACAGGTGCATGTTTCTGCCGACTGCATTAATAAATGTTGTTTATGCTGTTGTCGATATGCTGCAGGGTTGTATGCTCACAGGTGCGTGAGGTTGCTTGCCCCTCTTTGCTATTGATTCGGACTGCCTGCAGTCTCACGTGGGCAGCAGGTGGCTTTCACCACTGTTCCTAGCCATTTCCTGTGCAAATGGAAGCTAAAATTCAGTAGAAACGGCTCAGCATGTCATGCTGCTGGATATACAACAGATGTCAGAGTCACCCTACTATGCTACCACATCATAGGAGTCTGCTTTTCAATGAATTTAATTGCTCAAGTGATACAAATGCCTCAAGCCCCTGGAACCTGACATACCCAGGGCTCCTTGCTACAGCTGACTGATGTTTCTGCAATAGTAAGGGGCTGGTAAAATCCTCCCTGTGTAGGTGTAACCCTCCTTTACATGATGTAGCTGTTTGTCTACCTTTAGAGGCTGGACCACATAAGACTGCAGCAGCCTTTGAGAGAAGAGCCCTGGCAACAGAGGCGACTGTTTTTAGATCCAAATGTCCCACATTCAATTCCCATGGAGACAATGCACTGAGATCATCATACATGTGGCCAAGGAGCATCCTACAATTATTTAGGCTATTTCTCCAATAGCTTACCACGGAACCTGATTAATATATTCTCCCTCTCCACAAGTGTTCAAAGCTACATGCCTTAGCACCGAATCTAAGAGCCCTCCAAATCCCCATCTTTCTCTGCAGACATCCATCCGACCAGAAGGCAGTGCCTTACGGTGTTTTTAATGGGACGATCACACTCACAGCAACAAGTCGTGCATAGTGACCTCAGAACGGCGATGTGCAGCGGGGCCCTAATTCATAAGCAACATCCAAAACCGCAGGCCAACTGCTTGCTAGCCTTGTCTCCCATGTGAGCGCAGTGGAGCAGAGCCATGATTACGGACAGAGGGAGGCTCTCCTACAGGCAGCCTGGACCGAGATTAACTGAGCTCTCCCCATCCTCTTTAATCTTCTTTTATCTATAGTGGCGGGCCTTATATAGGAAAACATGAACTCTTCCAAATCATAGAAAATTAGGGTTGGAAGGGACCTCAGGAGGTCATCTAATTCAACTTCCTGTTTATAGGACCATCCTCATCTATATCATCCCACCCAAGGCTTTGTCTAGCCGTGTATTAAAAGCCTCCAAGGAGGGAAATGGAGTGCAAGTCAGGTAATGTTGTGAGCTAATTGTCAGCGGACCTGTGCATGTAACTAAGTTTTGCTCATCAGGGGCTGAAATGAAACAGGATGTCCAGCTTCCACATCCAAAGTTTCTGTTCTTGGTGTTTCTAGTAAACAGAAAGTTAAAATAAAGCTACAAAACATTAAGACTGGTCAAAAGAGAATTGGGGTGGGTCACAGTGCTGAAAATAAAGAAACATGGATGTTATTCCTTGAGGTCCCTTCCTTCCACTCTTCAAACTGTTAGAGGTAATGAACAGTTACAGTTTAAGGAGAGAGCAATTTTGGATTTGCCTACAATTATCAGGGTAAGATGAACATGAAAGATGTGTTTCCTAGATCGCTGCTTTGGAGTCCTTCTCCAGCTCCTCTTTTCCCACTGCAACGTGCAAACTACTTTATCTTCACTTTCAAAGCCTGGCCTGGCCCATTCCTCATCCTATTCATCTCTCATCCAGGGTCAAGATGTAGACTCCCACCTCCATTTGGCCCACAGTGCTAGCCTCCATTGCAAAGGTCTCACCACACGCCTGTGGTCTTTCTTCCATCCTACCCTGCCAGCCAGGGAGAAGTGCCTTTAGAAATGTCCCTAGAGTTACTCACTGTCGTCCTCAATTTCTTTGCCATGATGCCTATAAAAAATGGCCATGTTCAGGCAGCCAGTGTACCACAACGACCACGCCTCCACCAGACTAGTCTTGTTCCATTATTTCTGTGCATGCCCCATTCATTTGTCAATGACCTTCTGTTATTTTGCATGAAACTGGCATTTTTAAGCCTTTGTGACAGAAACTGTGCTTTTTTGTTCTTTTGACATGTCTGTACAGCACTTAACACACTAAGGTCCTGGATTCAAGACAAATGCCTCAGTGCTAAAGGAAATCAAACAGCAGCAGAGCTATAGGTGTGCACAACAATCTTGAATAAACTGTGCTTTCACTCTTTCTGTCTCTCTGAAACATGCACGCACATTTTTATTCGCCTGCTCATGGGAGCAGTTAAGTCAAGGGACGTGACCCAAACTACCTGGACATCTGCTGGGAAGAGCAGTCAGCCAGATCTGACCGCTCACGTAGGTTCCTGGCTGAGATAAAAGACTTCCACCTAACCCAGGAGGTGCACAGTCCCACCAGGGGAAATGCCTTGTTGGACCTGGTTCTGGCCACAGATGACGACCTGGTGAGCAGACTGCGGGTGCTCGACCACCTGGGTGATAGCGACCATTGCCTACTTGAATTTACCATCCAGCAAAGGGTGGCAAAGGCTTGCAGCAAGGCAGCTGCCCTGGACTTCAGGAGGGTGGATTTCAATGAAGTAAGGAGACTAGATGGGGAGGCACCGAGGTCCCGGAAGGGAGGGGAGTTGGGAGTCCAATAAGTTGCTCCGTAAGGAGATGATCCTCCAAGCCCAAAGTGTGACAATCCCCATGCGGATCAAAGAGGACAAGAGTGCTCAAAAGCCCCCATGGCCCATGGGGATTATTCCTCCTTGGCTTGAGATTGTAGGGGGGCTGTGAGGAAGGCTAAGGCAGAGATGGAACTGGGACTAGCGACCCGGATCATCTTCCCTCGCCGGGGGAGGGGGAAGATGAGGGCGGAGGAGACCTTGAACTGCCAGGCCTTGCGACAGCCAATGAGCCCGGACCGTCGGTCAAACGGGAGAACC
>JAGPOW010003316.1:191622195-191643144 GCA_030014935.1 Caiman crocodilus | reverse complement strand
ATCTGACCCCGGTGCTCTTTCCTGCCAAGGCAGGGGGTCGGACTAGATGATCTGCCCAGGTCCCTTCCGACTCTAGATACTATGATACTATGATAACAAGAAGTCCTTTTTTAAATACATAGGAGGTGAAAAGAAAGAGCCAAATAATGTGGGGCCTCTACAGGACATGCTTGGTAATCTGGTGGTTGCAGATTCTTTGCTTTCCTTTCTTCTTTCTATTTAACAGATTCTTTGCTTCCATTTTCCTGAGCAGGGACCAGGTCATCCCCGTCACCGGGACCCTCTCAGGCCCCAGGAGAGGCGCACCCAGGCCCAGGGTCAGTGAGGACCTAGTCAGGGAACTTCTGGAGGGACTGGACGTATTTAAGTCAGCAGGTCCTGACGACCTCCATCCCAGAGTGCTGAGGGAATTAGCAGAGGTCATTGCAGGACCCCTGGCATGGCTTTGCAAGCACTTGTGGTGCTCTGGTGTGGTGCCCGACAACTGCAAAAGGGCCAATGCGGCCCACCTTTTCAAAAAAGGGAGGAAGGAGGACCCAGGAAATTATAGGCCTGTTAGTCTTACTTCAGGCCTGGGGAAGCTTTTTGAGAAAATTATCCAGGAGCACATCTGAGAGAGGCCAGCAGGAGAGATTATGCTTAGGGGCAACCAACATGGGTTCATTCGAGGCATGTCCTGTCAAACCAATCTGGTGGCCTTTTACGACCAGGTCACAAAATCCTTAGACGCAGGTGTCGCGGTGGACATAATCTTTCTGGACTTCAGGAAGGCCTTCGACACTGTCTCTCACCCCATCCTCATTAAAAAATTAGGCAACTGTGGTGTTGACACCTACACAGTCAGATGGGTCGCCAGTTGCCTGGAGGGCCGCACCCAGAGTGGTGGTGGGCATCGTTTTCGACCTGGAGGGATGGGGGCAGGGGGTCCCCAGGGCTTGGCCCTTGGGCCTGCACTGTTCAACATCTTCATCAATGACTTGGACAAAGGGGTGAAAAGCACCTTGCTCAAGTTCACAGATGACACTAAAATGTGGGGAGAAATAGGCACACTAGAAGAGAGGGACAATTAGAGAGCTACAACTAGATCTCGACAGGTTACAGAGGTGGGCAGATGAGAACAGGATGGGCTTCAATACAGACAAGTGCAAGGTGTTGCACTGGGGGGGAAGAACCAGCAGCAGACCTAGAGGCTGGGGAACTCCCTTCTTGTCGGTGCAGAGGCGGAAAAGGATCCTGGAGTCATTACTGATTCCAAGATGAACACGGGCCGCAGGGTGGGGACGCAGTCAGGAAAGCCAGCATCACGAGCCTTCATCATGGGCAGGTCCAAGGAGGTGATCCTCCCCCTCTGTGCGACACTGGTGAGCCCATAGCTGGAGTACTGTGTCCAGTTCTGGACGCTGCGCTTCAGGAGGGATGTGGCCAGCATTGAGAGGGTCGAGAGGAGGGCCACTTGCACGATCAGGGGGCAGCAGGGCAGGCCCTACAAGGAGAGGCTATGGGACCTGAACCTGTTCAGCCTCCACAAGAGAAGGCTGAGGGGGGACCTGATGGTCACCTACAAACTTGCCAGGGGGAGCAGCAGGCAATGGGAGAGTCCCTGTTCCCCCGAGCACTACCAGGGGTAACAAGGAACAACAGCCATAACTTGACTGAGAGTAGATTCAGGCTAGACATCACAAGGCGCTATTTCACTGTCAGGGCGGCTAGAAGCTGGAACCAACTTCCAAGGGAAGTGGTGCTTGCCCCTACCCTGGGGCTCTTCAAAAGGAGGCTAGACAGGCACCTAGCCAGGGTCATTTGACCCCAGCATCCTTTCCTGGGGTCTATGGCAGGGGGTTGGATTTGATGATCTGCTTAGGTCTCTTCTGACCCTACCAACTATGAAACTATAAAGAAATGAAAAACCCAGGCCTGGAGCTGAACCCCTAAACCCATTTGAGGCATTGACTCCCCAAGGAACCAACATGTTGAAACAGTCAGGCCCTGATCCAATAAAGCTCTTAGGCATGTGCTTCTCTCCAAGCCTAAGGGAAGTCCCATTAAAAATATACATTCAGAGGCTAGCATGTGCCTAAGTGCTTTGCTGCACCAGGGCCAGAGGGCTTAGCACTCTGCCAGATTAAACTCTGACTATCCACATCTTTGTACTGTCATCAAGGACCATCCTTCCTACATCTGTATGCCTGTTCCCGACATTCCCAGAAATTCACCTCTCTCACCCCTATTCACCTTGCTACTGAATTTTTCTCTTAGTCAACACTGAAGGAGGCTGATGCTGGCTGTTCCCACTTCCCTCTCTCAGGCCTTGTCTACATGCAACAGTTAGGTTGGTTCAATCCACCCTGGATTTTAAACAGATGATTACAGGTGCAGGCTAAAAAAAAAAAAAATTACAAGTCAAGTGTAAACATCTACAAGTGCCCATGCTCAAAGATGCTTAAAAATCACCCATTTAATTAAATCAACTGCAATGCTGAGTGAAGATCAGGCTTCAGCCTTCTAGTTTCATTGGAAACATCCAGGCTGCGATCCTAATATAATTAATTCTTCAGCCCAGAAAACATCAGATTCCCTTTTTCAAAGCCAGGGTCCTGCTTTCCATAATGGAAGTAAAAGAAAAGGTGTCCTTGTCTTGCTGAACCCAGCAAGCCCTTCAAGAAAGGCAAAGCCATTTTAATCTGTTTAACATACTGGCCTTAATGCCACATCAAGATCACACAACAACTTGGTGACAAGGCCAGAAGGACCCAGGAGCCCCGACTCAGAGTCAGCCACTAGACCTAAAAAATACACGCTTGATACTTATTAGCATTGCTGTACAGCCTCTAAGTGACAGGAGCCTTGAAAACACATGCACAGTCACTGCCCTGTAGACGTCTTCCATGCCCATCTGAGCTGGAGAGGAATACGGGCCGAGCTGGAATATTTTATCTGAGAACAAAAGTACAAGAACACAGAACGTGACTTGGGAATATAAACTGTTTTCTTTCCTTGCCCTCCACCCCACCAACTTTTTCTGCTGTGAATGCCCCCTTTGAAATGCCAGGTTGAAAAAACATAAAAAGTGTTTCAAATCGAAGGGTGGAAAGCAGGGCTTTGACGTCAGGAGGAAGAGGAGATAAGGGTGGGAAAGCCATCCTCGGCACCCGGAGCCAGCTCACTTGTCAGCGCGCTCTGTCCTTTCTGGGAGTGGGGAGGAAGAAGTTGAAGAAAAGTTCAAACTACATGGTCCAGTTGTATTTAGTACCATTGTGCTGCACCTGACCTTGCTCTTTAGTACTGGGGTCAGCCAGCATGGGCAACACCCCGGGTCCCTGGCTAAGATTTCCCCGTCCCTCAAATTTTTGAGTGTTGTCACGTTCCACAGCTGTCTGCCATTGCAAGCATAATACAATTCATGACCAATTGTGGGCTCACGTGGCACCACAAACACAAAACAGCTTAATCAAGCATGCAGACCCAGTGCACGCAGGGCCCAGCCTTTCTAGAGTTACAATGCCCAGGGCTCCTTGTGAAGTCAGTGAGTCACAGGAACTTTGCTCTCAGGAAAATTCATAGAACAGGGCTGCTAGTTAGTGTGGGCTTACATGCTTTAATGGGCAATTCCCTTTTAGTTGAAAAATGGCTTTTGTTTAAAAGTAAAAGTTCTTCATTAAAACATTGAAATAAAAAAACCACACACAAAAAATCGGAGACAAAGCAAAAAGAGCTTGGTTTTGCCCACCCTTTGTCCTTCGTTGCCTCCCTTTTCTTCCAAGGGAAAAAAAAGAATGAACGTACACAAAAAAACCACTATTTTTATTTACACTGTTTCTGTATTAAAAACCAAAAAGTCGGTTTAAAATGCAAAAAAACCCCACGCAAAAACTGAAAAAAACAGATTTTTAAAAAGTTTCCACAAAAGTCAAATCCTGACTAGCTCCACTGATGGAAGGCAGGAAAGATCTGCACCTTGCAGACTAATCAAAGTAAATCTATATATAGATAACCAAAGTAAATCTTTATAACCAAAGTAGATATAGATATTTATAGCAAACTACTGCATGTGGCAGCAGTCTGGGGAGGAGGTGAGCAGCTGACAGTGGTGAAAGAACAGGCTAGGCACGATTTGGAAAAGCTGGATGTGTGCAAGTTCCTGGGGCTGGACACGATGAACCCAACGCCGCTGAGAGAGTTGGCTGATGTGATTGCAGAGTCACTGGGCCATTACCTTTGAAACCTTGTGGTAACTGAGAGAGGTCCTGGACAAATGGAAAAGGGCAAATATAGTGCCCATCTTTAAGAAAGTGAAGGAGGATCCAGAAACTATAGACTGGTCAGCCTTACCTCAGTCCCTGGAAAAATCATGGGGCAGGTCCTCAAGGAACCCATTTCTAAGCACTTGGAGGAGAAGAGGAACAGTTAGCATGGGTTCACCAGAGGAAGTCATGCCTGACCAATCTGATTGCCTTCCATGATGATGTGATTGGCTCTGTGGATGTGGGAAAAGCAGTGGATGTTGTATACCTAGACTTTAGCAAGGCTTTTGATCTGGTCTCCCATGACATTCTCGCAGGCAAGCTAAGGAAGTACAGGTTGGATGAATGAACTGTAAGGTGGAAACTGGTTGGATCATCAGGCTCAAAGGATAGTAATCAACGGCTCAATGTCTAGGTGGCAGCTAGTATCAAGTGGAGTGCCCCAGGGGTTGGTCCTGGGGCCAGTTTTGTTCAATATCTTCATTAACAATCTGGAAGATGGCACAGATGCACTCTCAGCAAGTCTGGAGATGACACCAAGCTGTGCGGAGTAGTAGACACGCTAGAGGGTAGGGTTAGGATTCAGGGACACCTCAATGTATTGGAGGATTGGACCAAAAGAAATCTTATAAGGTTTAATAAGGACAAGTGCAAAGTCAGAACAAGGACAGAACAATCCCATGCATCGGTACAGACCAGGGACCAACTGGCTAAGCAGCAGCTCTGCAGAAAAGGACCTGAGGGTTATAGAGGATAATAAGCTGAATGAGCCCGCAGTGTGCCCTTGTTGTGAAGAAAGCTAACAGAATACAGGCATGCATTGGGAGAAGCGTGGAGTGTTGCTAACAAATCAAGGCAAGCAATTATTCCCTTTTATTCAGCACTGGTGCACGGCATCTGGAGTACTACATCCATTTTGGGACCCCCCCCATTCACGAAGGATGTAGACAAATTGGAGAGAGTCCAGTGGAGGGCAATGAAAATGGTTAACGGGCTAGGGCACATGACTTCTGAGAAGACACTGAAGGTACTGGGCTTATATACTTTGGAGAAGAGAGGACTGAGCAGGGATTTAATAGCAGCCTTCAACTACCTGAAGGAGGGTTCAAAAGAGGATGGAGGTGGACTGTTCTCAGTGGTGGCAGATGACAGAATGATGACAAGGTGCAGCAAAGAAAGTTTAGGTTAGTTATTAAGAAAAACTCTCTCGCTAGGAAGGTAGTAAAACACTGGAACAAGTTACCTAAAGAGGATATGGACCCTCTGGCCTTGGCAGTTTTTATGACCTGGATAGACAAAGCCTTGGCTGAGATGATCTAGTTGGGGATGGTCCTGATTTGATTAGGGGGTTGACCCTTGACAAGATGACCTCCTGAGGTCCCTTCCAACCCTCATATTCTACAGGTCTAGGTGATTATGTTATGACTTGACCCTTTGATACTGGAAAAGGTGCACACCCCTCCCATAAATTACAGTACAGTGACTTTCAGGAGGAGCCAGTTTGTCAAAATAATTCCTATTTCTGGGTGACATCATTTGTGTTCAGATAAGCAGTGTTCAGAAACAGTGTACCCAGCTGCATGGCTGAACAAAATGGGGCAGGAGCAGATCCTTTTGAAATCCTGGGCCTGTTTCAATCCTGTAGGTTGCAAAACCTATGGCAGGCAAAATTACATGAGCAATGCTTTTAAAAACCCGGGCAATGCTAAGACAGTGTTAACCAGTGACATGGCTACATGACACCATCCTGGTTCTTTTTCTTAGACTGTGAGTACTGTGTGGTTTTTGAGGAAATGTGCACTGCTAGTTTTGGGGTGTGGTTTGCTTTAAGCTGTGGGAAGTAGAAAGGAAATTTCCTTTCTGCCTCCATGTCCCTTCCTGGAACCAATTCCTGATGCCAAGTTGTTTCCTTGGAAGCAAGTGCCAACATTTAAACTGAGAGGGGCCACTCTGCTCAGCACTGGATATACACACGAGAAGCAGGCAAACCAGGATGAAATGCTTGTGTGGTTACTAGTGCTTTTGGACCTCAAAAAATCTGCTGCTGCTTGGCACAGGGCTGACTGTATGTAACTAGAGAAAGTGCAGGCTAATGCTTCCCTTTACAAAGCTCTAGATTCAGAAGAAATATTCCCACTCTGCTTTTCTACAGTAAGGCAAAAACTTGGACTTTCTATGGGCAGTTCCTCGCACCAAAAGAATTAAAAAAAAAAAAAAAAATCAATCAATCTAGTTTATGAGACTAACATCAGCTGGAATCATTGGGATCATATTGTCTGATCTCTTGCAGAACACAGAGCCCTACCTTTTTGCCATGCGACTCCTGCATCCTAACTAACAACATGTTTGCCCTAGAGCTTGTACCTTGCCTAAAGTTTTCCATTGCAAACAAATCAACCCAGTTTAGAAATGGGTGGAAAGAGACAGGGAGAGGCTGGACTGATTATCCAAAGGGAGTTGCTATGTTCACAGTAGGAATCCTGATTCCCTGGGCGGCTGCTTTAACCACTGAGACCAGATTGCCTCCATGTAGTAAAAAGTCATAAAAAAAATCACTACTGCTATTAGGAACAAGACTGGAGTGTGTAGTAATTAAATAAAAAACAAGACTGTCATGGTTGCTTTTTATAGCTACAATTAAGTGTCAGTTTAATTAATGGAAGTTAGTTTGCTGTCTAATTATAAGAGTCTGTTATGAGTCAGGCTCAGACAAATGTTTCACAACATATGTCAAAGACTTTTTTTTTTTAAAAAAAGGGAACTGCAGTAAGGTAAATTAGACAATGACACCTTACATTTGCTAACTCTAAGCGCTGGGGCTCCTAGAAAAATATGTGGAATCCTTCAGAATTTTGCATTCTCTACAACGAGCAAGTCATTTAGCAATCAACTGTTATCACCTTCCAAGGTTATCATTTCCCAAGCTGAAAGCCAAGTGTTTTCCAGGAAAATGAAACCCTGCCTGTGAACTTATTAGGGGCCGTGCCTTTAACAATCAGACGGTGTAAAAATAAATGGATGAAACTAATAGGGCAGTTAACATGTCATAGCTATTGTTTCAGGCTCTCTGCAAACTCAGGCAGTCACTGTTGCAGAAGTCGCTGAAGGTTGAACCAGAACAGCTAAAAGCAGGCAGCAATGGTGAGATTATACAGAGCAACTGAGCAAGTGGCTAGCAGGTTGTGCGGAGAAAAGCTCTGTTTTAACTACATTGTACTTGATGGCTGAGGGGTAGTGGAAGGCCAAGTCTGATTTTCTCATTAAAAAAATGGCAAGATCCTATGCTGAGAAAGAAGTCAAGGTGAGAAGAGGGAAGAGTCTGAGGAGCAAGTCAAAGGTGGTAGGAGGCCTCTGGTGTTGCAGCATGAGATTAAATTAAGCTGGTGAAGCAGAACTGCTCATCTGGTAAGATGATAGAACTAAAGGAGGAAAGAAATTATTTATAGAGAAGAAAAACACCAGCATTTATGCAGCTGAGAGTAAATGCTGGAAGTGAGCCAGGACTTGGGGTTGATGGCAGGGACCTTCTATTAGGAGAGACGAGCAAAAGACTTGAGGATGGAGGATAAAGAAGCATGGAAAAAATCATTACCATATTTAGAGAAGACGAAGAGGAGGAGGGGATTGGGAGAAAAGAGTCCATCAACAGTGATGACTTCTCCAAGTCACAGAAAAACTAAGTGAGAGGGTGGGCATGCTGGCCAATGTTGAGAGATCGGGTGATGGTTAGACAGGGGAATCTCAGCAACAGAGCTGTCATGGAGAGGGAACTGATTGGTGAAGCCATCATTAAGTGAAGAGCCCTTCTGGCTGGTGGGCAAGTTGAACCAGGGCTGAAAATTTAGTGAATACACTGGAATGAGAAAAAACAGGTAAGGGGTCTGATGGGTCATCAACACGGAAGGTCAAATGAGGGACTGTAAGGCCAGGAGATGAAAGAGAGGAGAAAGAGTTAAAAAGGGGATGAAGGAGGCATTGGAAATAATATGGTCAAGAGAGGAAAACCTCAGAGCTCCTTCAGGACAGTAATCCAGTGTGGGAAGCATGAGAGGAGGAGAAACCATCCCATCCTCAGAGTGATCCAACTTTCTAGGAAAGCCAGGTGATGGACGGAGGGAGCTTGGAAAAGGTCACAGAAGACCAAGACTTTTTTTAAGAGATGGAATGGGAGTTGTAGAGACAGCAAAAAGGGAAGAAATGGGATGGTTATGAAGTTATGGCCAGAGGCAGGGGGAGGAAGGAGGCTGGTAGAGAGAGAGACATTCAATGAAGAGAGTAGTTATGGAGAGAGGGATCAGGGTTGGGGCAAAGGTCAGGAGGAAGAGGAGGGGGCTGTGGATGTAAGATCTGGATATGTACTGCTGGAAGGACAGACAAGATGAGAATAGAAAGGAGAATGGAAACAGGCAAACCCTGGCAGGAACCACAGGATGGCTAATGTCATAGAAGCTGGCAGAGAGCAAGGACAAGGAAGGAGAGGTGCTCCAAGGCACAAGAAAGGTGTGATGAGAGCCAGGGGCTGGATTCAATGACTCTGACTCTTGAGGTTCCTTCAACTTTTGAGAGGCAAGAGGAAGAAAATGCTACAAAAACCCTGAACACCGTGGCAGGACTAACCTCCACCAGAGGCCCCTGCTGAGACCACTAGTGTGCAGTGCCCTATACAGCCATAGGCTTTTGCCATGAATTCTTGGACTTCATTTCCGCAGTGACAGTGTCTTGGTCAACCACAATACTCCTGTGAATCATCATCATGTGCGTCATGGACCTCCATCCTATCTCATGGCCGTAAAGGGGTCTTTATGTTCAAGAGGATCATGGGTCATTGTGTACATACGAGCACTAATGACTATTTAGCCCAAATCCAGGCAATTTAAGCAATGGTCAATAGGACCCATTGTTCAAACAAGCTTCCAACACAGTTTGGTCATTGACTAATCAGCATTTTGGATGTCCACGAGGTTGAGGAATATTTCTGAATAACGACACCTCTGGGGATCTATTAAGCACAGGGTCCATGACCAAAAAGTGATGATTCAGAGATGCAATGTGGCTAACCAAGATACAGCTAGTGGGAAGAACAATAACGAAATGAGCATTTCTGCAAATAGGGTTACTAAATCAGTACTAAATGAGGTTACTGAAGCAGTAATGTTCAACCTCTCAGAGTCACCTTGCAAAATCCAGTCCCACAGAAGGAGATAGGAGGTATGCTTGTGTGACTTTGCCTTCAGTGCCAAGCACACACAACACAGCCTTTACGAAATGTATTCCTAAAAGCCATCATTTTAATTCTTTGAGAAAAAGGGAGAAAGAGAGACCTGCAAGTGGTGAGTGCTAGGCATGCTGCTCAATGATGATTACTGCTGTGGCACCTGAAAGCACTGTGCTAGCTGGTATATAAACAAAGCACCCGGCTATTGCAGAGTTAATTAGGTCTGCAGTAAAATGCCACCATCTATATGGGTGGTGTTATAGGACAGATTAAACTAATCAATTCTGCCACAGGATAGTACTTGCAAAAACAAGCGCTATCCTGCAGCGGAGTTCTTTACGCACATGTAGACACTGCTGGGGCATGAGGGTGCTTCAGTGCAGGGGCTGCCTGCTAGCTAGTCCTGCGCTGGAGCACCCTCATGCCCCAGCCGGCCTCTCCACTGCACAGTGAGTGGTGCTGACCCCTGGGCCCCCTGCCAGCCAGGGTTGCTTTGACCTGGAGCAACGTGCTGCGGTCCCAGGAGCACATGTAAATGGATGTCTGAGAGCAATAAGCTCCAGCATGATATGCACCAGAATTTATTGCTCTGTCCTAAGAGCATAGGTTGCCTTGCCCAATGAGATGCAGAAAAGGGAGAGATTCAGAGACAATTTACCGACAAAAGGTCTGTTTGCTCTAAGCTGCTAAGTACTCTCCAACCCAAAGCCACTTGCAGCCAGCCCTTCGACACTCTCTCCTACATCTCTCAGGGTCTTCTCCCAAGCCCTGCAATTGCTGAACAGCCACTTCTTTCTTCCACATATGTTGTTCCACCATGTTCTACCAAGCCCAATTTCCAAAGCAAGCCACAGCAGGGCCTGAAGTGGCAGGAAGAAGGGCAGTGTCTGGGTAGATCATATAGGGACTTCCAGACGTTGCTGCCCACCTCTTCCCTTCCCAAACCCATAGAAATCCATCAGCCCATAGGAATCTGTGGGCTTAAAAATATACAGTAAGCCCATATTTTTCAGCTGAAAGCATCATTTATGAAAAATGCCATTTTATGGAAATGAAAATTCTAATCTTTCAAATGTTTTTCAGTTTGACAAAAGACATGTTTGGTTTTCAAGAACCAGAAACATAACCTATTTTTTCTGGTTTTGGCCAGTGTTAGTTTTTAATTGAAAAATAACTAGAGAGAGTCCTTTCTTTCCAACATTTCTTACCATTTTTGTAAAGAACTTGTTTACCCTGGAGCATGAGCCCATACTTTAAGGGTTAATACCTTAATCTCACTGTGACGCATCACTATGACTGATATTTTTAAATCCACGTGGACTTTTCACTCCATCTATTTTGATGACTAAAGCTATTCAATAACATTTCAGTTCTAAGCCTCAAAAACATGTTGTGCTTAAAAAAAATAAGAGCAGGTTCACAGAACAACCACACATCATCAGAAGCAAATATAGCTCATCTAAATTTAGTTGCTATTCGATCCATTTAAAATGCCTAGGAAAACAACTTGTTATTGCAGAATAGAGCATGAAGCTGTAGTATAATGTACTGTACGATGAAAGGCTCCATGTTTTGGTCCCTTTAGAAAATGAGGGTTGTAAGAACATCACTGAAGCAATATTTAGATAAAAGGGCCCTTTATTTATCTGGTTTAATCCTCTGCCCTGTGCCAGGCAATGCGGCATTTGAAGAAAGGGATCTAACGTAACACTGAGATGGCCTTTTAACTTAAGAATTAGATAGCATGCTTATTTTGATTTATGTGCCCTTCAATAAAGGTCAGGGTGAATGCCAGATAATCCCAGGTTCACATACAAATACTTGCTTTTCACCAGTGCACAAATAAAACACCATATAACCAAAGCTCTCTCACATCACCCTTGTGACTTTTTGGCAACTCCTCAAGCAAATGCCAGAGACAATACAACAGTCTCCGGCTGCCAAGCAAAGCTCTACTTCTCTCCCAACAATATAGGCAACACGCTTGGGAGTGTTTCAAAGACATCCTGATGGGAACTGATCTGGTGGGGTACTGGAAAGGAGCATATGCAAGTCAGAGAGGAGTCCAATTTCATCTGTGGCATCTCACATATCCACTGATCTCTAGGGATGGCATCCTAGTCCCACTAAAATCTACAGCAAAACCCCTACAAACCGCAATGGGATTGAAAATACACTACTTTTAGTAAAAGTGAGTTAAACTTAACAATAGCCTGAGGCAGATGAATCTAGTTTTTCTGTGGGCAAACCAAGAGTGTCTTAGCCAAGGTCGCACAGCAAATATGCCCAGAACTCCAGAACAGGACGCAAGGCTTTTGACTCCCAAGTTCATTCTCTTTATTCTGAGTTTTCAAGCACCTGGCTTATGGGCTGGATGAAAAACACATACTTGTTTTTATGGATAGCCCTGCATATTCCCATCCCACAGGAACTAGGCTTTTGTTTAAACCAGTGGTTTCTGTTTTGCCACAGTTGCCAAGACAGTACTCACTGGGTACTGAGAGAGTTAAGCTGACATGGTGCTGTTATTCCAAACCTGGCCAGAGTTAATTCAATCAGCGGGCAAACAGGCTTGGTTACATCACTGCAGTATAGGTAAAGCATATTTACAACAACAGAACCAGATCCACACACAAGAGGCTGCAGTGATTTAATGCTGTTGGGTCAATCTCCTGATTAAGATGTGGGTATACAAAAATATAATGCAGAGTAAAAGGGGGTGAGGAGATATCATATATTAGCTGTTCCTTGATAACTGCCCATGTGCATGCTCTCAGCCCACAATGACAGGAAGCTAAATCACTACTCTACCCCTTTTGTTTCACTGAGGATTAAGTTGCTATGGAATAGCTCCTGCTTACCAAAGGTAAGAGCTTGCACACGGCAAGCTGCTGCAGAGCTGCAGGGGAACGGTAAATCCTCATCCCTTTTATTCCACGGTAAATTGTTCATGGGCTCAAACCCATCAGCTGGCTGACTGCAAGAAAAATTAGTGTAGAGATGAACCCTGGCCCTTTCACCAGACAAACCATGGCTCTGGTAGGTGTGAATGCTCACATCCCTCACCAATCAAACTGGGATGTTAACACTGAAACCTACTGACAGTACTGGAAAAAGAGGGATTGACAACCTATGGCCCATGGACTTGATCTGGCCTGGGAAAAGGTTTGACGTAGCCTGTGAAGGTCTGGGGTATCATGGAGGATCAGTGGCACACGCCTGTGTTGTGCTGCCCATCTCCTCCACAGTGCTCCCCTCTGCTGTGGAGCCTGTGAACCAGGCACCTGGTTATTCTGGGAGGTGGACACTTGTGGCCTGTGCCTGGGCCAGATCACAAAGGGTGGCCTGCACCAGCAAAAAGTGGCCAATCTGTAAAAAAAACCCACTGGCATTAATTACTCAAATGCTTATCATTTTTGAGCCACTGGAAGGAAAAATTCCTCTAGATGTGAATAGTAAATTGCTGCACGGGAGGAGATGCAAAGGGAAGGAAAGAGGAGACACAGAGAGGCAAAAGAAGGGGAGAACAAACAGGAATGCAAGATCAGGAAAAAATGAGCAAAGGCAGGCTTTGCAACTAGATGCTGGATGGGACCAGAGGATTCAAGATAAATACCACCACCACCACCATTTAGTCTTTGTGGAACTTCCTATTGAGCCAGTGGGTACCTTATGATAGATGGAGAAGAGCATGCTTTAATTTATATCCTGCCCCTCAGAGCAGTATTCAAAAGCATCCAGCCCTATCCAAAACCTGGAGCTGGACTTTCCACCAGCAACACTGACCACCTGGGTGCTTAGCAAGCCCATGCCAGATGTAAAATACATAACATGCCTATCAAACAGAGGCTCTGACCAAGATTCATGGCACTGCCATAAAGCAACAGATGAGATTTCCATCTTTTCTTACCCAGCCATCACTTCCAGATGGAGCTGTCCAGAGACTGTCAGGAAAGCAGGAACGTCGAAGAAATGGGACTCCCCTTCAGGTTCCTTTACTTTATTTGCTGTCTGTAAGATCAGGGATACACAAAAGATATTGATTGTCAAGTGTTGGTTAAGGAACATACCTCCTGCTTCACCATTTACCATCTCTCACCTCCCCAGGTACCTCAGTCCAAGAGAAGATAAGGATAAGATCCAATAGTACAAGGTATACACTTATGCTCCATGGACCTATGTACACTGGGAGCTTTTTCTAACTGGTTGCCAAAGCTAAGTTGATTTCCAAACCATTCCAAACCTGGTTGGGGGCCTTCTGAATCAGAGACTAACATTTATTTTGACAATCAATGTTACTGAACCACTCAAAGCCCTGCTGGAGACAGGAAAAGCCCTGACTTGCACCTCTAGTGGAACCTGGGGCTAATCTCTGGTCTAGACAAGGTCTGGGGTGATTTAAGGTGATATAAGCCGTTGTTACTGCAGCAGCCTTCTGAGGAGAGGGACAAATCCAGAGTTGGATAATACACCAGAAAGAGACTCTTAACAGTCTCTTGATAAGCATTTAGAGGCATGTTAATGTATATCAATAGCCTGTAATTCAATGTGCATCTATAACCTATGATACAAACTGCGTATGCAGGGATAATGGGGGGAAAATGGTAGATAATGGTGGTTTACACCTGCTTGATTATAATCCAAGAAATAGGATTTATGAGAGACGCTGGCATTCCTACTCTTCAAGCCATAGCTGTTACCCAAATAATCTGCACTGTAACACTTTTCAGTGGGAGAGGAGTATCTTTGACTCTTAGAAGGCATCACATAAAACTCTGGCACTCCCAACAGAGAACACATTAGCACATGCCCATCCAGGCATCAAATCAACTGGACATGGGTAAACATGTGCTTAAGCTTATGTGTCTGCAAGATCAGACAACTTCTAGCAAGTGGCAAGTGGAGGGCTCATTGCCGCTGGTTCCCAGGAAAGCTCTCAGTCCACACAGAGGGGCAAGATGTGGCCCTTAATGTTTTTGTGCGGCACCGAAGCCAGGTTATGTCACCCTTAAATAATTTGCTAAAGAGATAACAGAACAAAAAAAAGACAGTGTACTAGAGCACAGCAGTGTGGGCAGCAGCAAGGCAGCCTGCAGCTGCTGTCATCCTAATTAGGCAGAGCTGCCTGATTGGGGAACAGGGCCCAGACGTTCCTTATAAGGACTGGGCCCTGAACACCAAGGCTGGTAGTTTGCTGCCAGCAGCTGGAGAGCCACCACCAGCTGAGCTGCTGCTCAGGGAACATCGTTAGAGGTAAGAGAGAAGCTACGGGGAGGGCTGGAGGCTCCTTGTCCTGGGCATGACAGAAAGCTGCACCCTGCTGGGGAAGGATGGCCTGCTGGAAATTGCCCATGGTGGGGCAGTTCCCCAGAAATGCCAGGCCAGTTGCCTCCCCAGTGAAAGGGGAGTATGGGGGGCCTTATAACCTCAGTCCCCACATCCCTGGTGGGTACTGAGATGCAGCAGGGGGAGCCCAGACTCACAGGAAACCGGGTGGAGGGACCTAGACTTGTACCCAGGCTCACCATAAGCAGAGGCTGCAATAGGGAGCTGGGAGTGAGGCTCCAGCAGGATGGGGCCCTGAGCCTTGGGGAGCTATTAGCAAAGCTCCCGGGCAAAGGGATAAGGGGTTGTAGCCCAGGGGGACAGGGCTGATCCCAGAGCGTGGACTTGGAGGCTGGAGTTTGAATGAAAAGAGCCCAGTGTCACGACACTGGGACCACAAGCTCTGGTGGGGAGTGAGAGTCCCATGTGAAACTGTGGAGCTTGGATCCCAGCCTGAGCCACTGGAGAAACATCTGTGAGGCACAGGACATGGTAAGGGATGCTTGGAGCTGTGGTGACAAGTGTAACGCCCTTGTCACCAGGGCAAGTAAATGGGCAGCCTCTTGCTTGCTTTAGTGACACAGATTCATAGATTGTAAGGCCAGAAGGGACCTCAGAAGATCATCTGGTGCAGCCCCCTGCACCAAGCATGAAAGGCAGCTGAGGGGTCAGGTGACCCCAGCAAGGTATCTGTCCTGTTTCCTCTTAAAGATTTCCAGGGTAGGTGACTGCACCACCTCTGGAAGGATCTTATTCCACAGTCTGGACCCCCTGACTGTAAAGTTTTTACTAATGTTCAGCCTGAAATGGTCTTCCAGGAGTTTGTGACCGTTACTCCTAGTTTTCCCCAGTTGTTCACCGAGCCCTTGATGTGCTCCCTGATGTAGTGGTAAAGTGCTACCAGGTCCTCTCTCAACCGGATGCCTTCTCTTTTTCAGGCTGAAGAGTACCAGGTCCCTCAGTATTTCCTCATATGGCTTGTTGTGCAAGTCTATAATCATATGGGCAGCCCTTCTCTAGATTCTCAAGTTTTACCCCATCCTTGTTAAAGTGCAGCACCCAGAACTGGACACAGAACTCTAGCTGTAGTCTTGTCAATGCCGAGCAGAGCAGAAGAAAGACTTCCTTGGTTTTGCTGGAGATGTATCGATTGATGCATGCCAGAGTTACTTGCCTGCTCATATTCATACCGTGGTCTATTATTACCCCCAGGTTCCTTTCACTCGTGGCGCTTGGCAGTTTGGTGCCACCAAGCCTGTAGGTGTGTAAGGGGTTGTTCATCCCGAGGTGGAGCACTTTGCACTTCTCAATGTTGAACTTCATCTGGTTTAGACTCTCCCAACCTGCTAGCCTGTCTAGGTCTGGTTGCATCTGTAGCCCATCTTCAAGCATGACCGTGCTTCCCCATAACTTGGTGTTGTCTGCGAACTTGGCCAGTGAGCTCTTCAACCCTGCATCCAAATCATTGATAAAGATGTTGAAAAGCACTGGACCAAACACTGACCTCTATGGGACACCCCTGGCTACTTCTTGCCAGGATGACACAGATCTGTTTGTTAGAACCACCCTGGTCCTACCCCGAAGCAAGCTTCATACCCACCTAACTGTCTCATAGTTAAGCCCCCAATCCTCCAATTTGCTCACGAGAACATCCTGGCATACCAGATAAAAGGCTTTTTGGAAGTCAAGATATACAATGTCAACCTCCTCTTTCTTACCCAGGTGGTGAGTTACCTGATAGTAAAAGGAAATGAGGTTGGCAAGACAAGACCTGCCCATGATGAAGCCATGCTGGCTGTTGTTCCGAATCCTACCTTCTGCAAGCCTATCACTCATAGACTCCTTAATGAATTTTCCAGGATTTTCCCAGGGATAGAAGTTAGACTAATTGGTCTATAGTTATTTGGGTCCTCCCTCCTTCCGTTCTTGAAGATGGGTACAACATTGGCTGTCTTTCAGTCCTTAGGGACCTCTCCAGAGTGCCACGAGTTTTGGAGTAGCTTTGCCAGCAGTTCCGCAATGACTTCAGCCAGATCCTTTAGTGCTCTCAAATGGAGTTCATCCGGTCCTGCTGACTTACATGTGTCCAATTTCTTTAACTGATCACACACCAGTTCTACGGCAACAGTAGGAAGGCAGTCATTCCTGCCCTGTCATTCTGTACCCTATCTGGCATTGATTTTCCCCTTAGCCTGGTGAAATACGGAGGCAAAGTAGTCAGTCAGGAGTTCAGTTTTTTCCTGAGTGTCAGTAACCAGCTGTCCTGAGCTGCTGAGCAATGGCCCCACATTCTTACTTGTTTACCTGAGGAAATCATATAATCATTTAATATCAAGGCATGGCAGGCGAGGTAGTCAGGGGGCTTTGCCTGGAGGCAAGTGGGCAGACCTATGTTCAGACCGGCCCCAGGATGCCCACTTGTTACAGAGAAGGAATAAAGGAAAAGCCACTGAGTCTGGTGGGAAGAAGTGAGGAAGGAATGGTCTTGTGGACAAGGCATTGGGCTGGTGCTCTGGAGATGTGGGCCCAGCTCCATGGCTCTGCAAGAGACTGTCACAGTGATTTTTATGCAAGTTGGTCCCTATATACTTTAGTGCTGGCTCTCTAAAAATGGATAAGAGAAGACTTCCTTTCTCCCACCATTTCTTGTAAAATGTTAAGTTCCTCAAAGGCAGGGACCAACCATCTCCTTCTATACATATAGCGTGGCATGACCTTGATTTTGTTGGTGTCTACAAGCACTTCCAGAAATCAAGCAGTAATAAGGAACTGCATGTTTAAATGGAAGTGATGATGCTAAAACAGGGCCCTAGCAGATGCAGATGGCTCTTCTCAGTCCAGCTACACAAACCTACAGGCCTAGAAGTGAAACAGAGCCTCAGAAGTTTGCCCTGAGTCTGTGTAAATGGTTGTGCAATTTGCAGGAGTCAGCACGCAAGCATACAACTTATGTTTGGAGAGGATCAAACAGCTGGGCTATAGCAGGAGAGCCAACAGCCAGCTGGACCAAGACCAGGGAGAAAGCACAGGAAGGATAAAGCACTAGTTCTATTTTATGAAGGAAGATGCTCTCTCATAAAGAAGAGTCAGCCTAGGTTTCAGTAACAGCCTTGTCACGGCGTGTCCTGCAGGGAGGGCCGTGATCTCCCTGAGGTCCCTCTCATTGTGTCAAGTCCGGCCCAAGGGCACCCTCTTATTCTCACCTGCCACATCTTTGCTCTTAAGTATATGTTGGAAGGCTGCCTTATACCTCCTTGGGCACGGCTAATCAGGACCTCCGTCCCCGTGGTTCCCCAGACTCTCTGGGATCTCCCTGTATAATGGGTGCTCCCCAGGCACCCTAGCCTTATGGGCTACATGTGGCTCCTACCAACCCCTAATACTATGTCCCAAGCCTCGCAGATGTACTGGACGTTGGTCTGTCAAAATGCACACCCGCTCTCTTGGGCCTCCTCTGTGATCTAGCCCGCTCTCTTGGGCCTCCTCTGTACAACACTGCCCCTTGCTGGGGCACTTCCTCTAGTCTTGCCCTTTCTTTAGGGCTCCCGGGCCCTCTTAATACTGTCGCCCCCTTCCGGGGCTCCTATTGACACCGCCCCTCTCTTGAGGCTCTCGGTGCCTGCTCTGGGCCCTCTCTGAATGTCACGCCCCTCAGGGTTACTAGCCCGCTCTGGGACTTCCTATTGAGCTCCCCCAGTCTTTCAGGCCCACCGCACTGCTTCCCCTTTTACCGGACTCACTGTGCTGCTATCCCCTCTTGCCGGGGACCACCACAGCACCCTGCACTTCTCCTGAAGGCGCTGTGCTGCTAACCCCTTTTCGCCAGGGTCCACTGCAGCACCCTGCCCTTCCCTTGGGGCCTATCGCAGAGCTAGCCTTCCATTTGGGGCTTGGCTCACCTGTCCTGGGCTTCTCAATAATCCCTACCCTTTCTCTAGGGCACTACACACCTGTGCTGGGGCTTCCTAATAATATTGTCCCCTTCCTGGGGCTTGCTGTGCCCATGCTGGGCTCCCTAATAATGCCGCCCTATCTCTGGGGCTCGCTGTGCCCACACTGGGCTCCTCAAAATGTTGCCCCCTTCTAGGGCTCACTGCGCCCACGCTTGGGCTCCTTAAAATGCTGCCCCATCTGGGGCTCGTTGTGCCCACCCTTGGGTTTCTCAAAGTTTCCCCCCTCTGGAGCTGGGGTCTATACACCCCATGCTGCCGCGCCCTCACTGGCACTAGACTGCGCCTTCCCTGGCGCTAGGGCCTCCTCCAACCCCTACTAGCCTCACCCAAGCCACCGGTATAATACAACAACGCAAACTCAAGCCTCTGGCTAAAACTGAAACATAAGGCACCTGGCCAGAACAACATAAACTGCCTGGCTCTAACTTTGCAGCACTGCTCCAGCCTCCAGAGCCATCATCCTTCCCCCTGCTCCAGCGGTTCCTACCGCATTTGTGTCTCAGCTTCCAGGAGCTCCTGCCTCTCCAGCTGCTAGCAGGGAACTGCCAGCCTGGCCTTGGCTCTGAGCTTTATAAGAGCCAGGCCCTGCCCCTTAGGGTCAGCTGACTCTCATTAGTTGCCCTGGCAACCTGCAGCTGTGCTCCTTCTCCCCGCTAGGGCTTTTCCCCAGCAGCTTTTTCCTTCTCTAGGAGCGGGGCAGCGAGGTGCTCCATGACAAACCTCTAATACTGAACACTCAGATTATCCAAAGTGGGGTTTTAAAGATGAGCATATACAGCTACTTCAAGCTGTGGCTTCTCAGAACCACTTGGGGGCTGGGGAAGGGGGTGAGAAGGGAGGAAGAATGGTCCTCGATTTTTAAGAAGCGGACGGAGGCATGCAAATTTAAAAGACCACATTCAAAACCTCAGTGCCACCAAAAGGTAGGCAGAGGAACAAAGCCAATTATCTCAGCCACTCTCATGAGTTCATTCTTCCACAGAAAGATAAAAGAGGGGAAAAAATCTAAGAATTTCTTCTATTAGAGTATTTTTGGCTTCACGTATCATTGTTCTTGAAACACCAGGGAGTGTTTTCCATCCATGGTAGGTATCTCAAGTTTAATAAAGACTTTTAAAATTAGTGTTATTTTCCTTTCACAGACAGAAATATTTGTTTCCATTACACAAAAGATCTACAAAAACCTGAGAGGAAAAAAAAAACGGGGAATGGAATATTTTGTTAAGTCTTCATTGTTATTCTAGCTTTGGGAAAAAAAAAAAGGCAACAATATGAAACTGGAAACCTCACAGATTAAACATTACGCAGGGACTGAGAAACAATTGCCCTTTCATTCCAGTTTTTGCACATCTTTTCAGGTCAGTGGACATTTTGTAACAGAAAAATCGCTCTGAAAGATTTAAGCTTGTTTGGTGGTTTGCTGCAAAAGCAAGAAGAAAGCCTTTTAAGACAGGACCATAGATAATTTTTTTATTTAGGCATGAAATTAAAACTAAAATAAAAGCGGGTGGATATTGCTTTAACAAATAGCTTTGTACCCATGACTAAACGCATCTTTTTAAAATTAGCTTGTATTTTAAACATATTGTTTCCTTTATGTCATGCAATAGATATAAATGACTGTATTTGTCAACAGTCTTCAAATACATGAAGGGGAGCGATTAAAAGGATTACAATAGACTAGCCTCTGTGTCCACAGGGGACAGGACAAATAACAACAATCCTAAATTACAAGGGAAATTTAGGGTGGATATTAGGGTCATCTTTCTTGCTATGAGGGTGATTCAGCTCTGGAACGGATTACCCAGATTGTGGAGTCTCCATCCTGAAAGTTTTAAGAGCAAGGTAGAAAGACACATGACAGGGATGGAGCCTACCTTGAACAGAGGATGAACATCATCAGGGCCCTGCCAGCAGTTTTTCTATGATTCTATCCTAAATTTGTTTTCTGGGGAGAGATCAGGCTTCTCTTCTAGTTTCTAGCTGATTATGATAACCAGACCAACCTGGTCGCCATCTATGACCAGGTGACCAAATCCATGGATGCAGGCGTCCCTGTCGACGTAGTCTTTTTAGACTTCAAGAAGGCGTTTGACACGGTCTCCCACCCCATCCGCATTAAAAAGATGGGGAGCTGTGGCATTGACCCCTACACGGTTGAGTGGGTCAGAAACTGGCTGACGGGGCGCTCCCAGAGAGTGGTGGTGGATGGGTC
>JAGPOW010003316.1:191581182-191622095 GCA_030014935.1 Caiman crocodilus | reverse complement strand
GGAACCGGCTTCCTAGGGAAGTTGTTCTTGCTCCTACCTTGGGAGTCTTTAAGAGTAGATTGGATAGGTACTTGGCTGGGGTCCTGTGACCCTGGCACTGGTTCCTGCCATTGGCAGGGGGGTCAGACTAGATGGCCTGCTCTAGGCCCCTTCTGACCCTAGATACTATGATGTCCCTAACCATACTAACCCCACCCCCATTCCCCCCCCCAAAAAAACACCAAACAAACCCACAATTGTTTCCTATTAGTACCTCCAGTAAAGAATCTCTCCTTTATCTCCTTCATTTTAATTATGCCCCATCACTAGATTTCTTCATTTTTTTTTTTTTTTTTAATGAAAAAAAAATGCACAGATGTCATATGTCCTAATTATTTGCAATAGCGAAGCCTGGACTTGATCCCCGAGAGGAGATAAGCTTCCTTATATGTCACCAAGACACGTTCCTTTCTGAAATGCAGTATGCCTCCCCTGGTCCTTTTGGGCAAGACATGAATGTCCCAGTTGCTTGGGACTATTTTTGATCCTAAAGGGTTTTCTAAAAGGTAATGGCAGCAGCTAATTTCCACTTTGGGTGGTGGTGGTAGGGGGGGATTACATTTTGCTACGCCTCAAATTTCTCCTTCAGGGAAACATGGCCTTCTATGCCTTCTGGATGAAACAGAACCAAATGGTGCACTGAAACACTACTACTGCTCCTATGTTTTTTTCCCCCAGGGAAGACTGCTGTACCTACTGACACCTGAATTCAGATGTAGGAGAAACTCTAACTCAGACCTTGACAGATGAAGATGAGAAGAACAGAATCTGGTATCAGTAGTGATATCATTGTCTAGAGGAAAGAGCCAGGAGTCATCTAACTCCACTTAGGTGCTTAAATCAATGGACTGTTTTTCAGAGGACTGGGACAATCAGAACACCAGCACAATCAGAGCACCCCCCTCAATGCTCTGGAAAAATAATATTTGGGAGCAGGGTTTGGGGGGAAGAAATTCAGAACAGTTACCTTGGTGCTAAAGATACATTTAGGTGCCTAACTTTAAATGCCTGGCTGTGTGCGAGGCCCCTAGCTCTATCTAATGATGCCATGGGACCAGTCGCAGGCTTATTTCTCAGCCTGCACCATGGAAGGAACTGCTGCCTCCCAGGGAAGTTGCTAATGTTATGCTCATTCATGTGTCGAGAGCGTTTGCTATTCAAGTCTCCATTTCTCTCATTAGCTTGGAGTGTTCTTCCTGAAGCCCTGCTGTTCATGTTTAAAGAGCAGTGAAGTCTGCATCTCCCTTCTTCAAGCAAAAGACAGTTCACCTTCACCTAGGCCTGGTTTCTGGGTGAGGAACTCAGCTGAAGCAAATCAAGAGACCTGTCCCTGAAAACCCACCCTTTTCCTCTACTGCATTTGTTATTCCAACAGATGGATGATACAGAATCAGGTCCCTTAATAGTTCCTCCCAAGAAACCTGGATCATTATATTCAAGAACATAAATAACACTGCCAAGCAAATCAATGCTTTTGTTCAACTCTCTCTCCAAACGAGCCCTTGGACACCACGGTGATGGGCACGTAAATCCAACCAGAACTGCAGGAGCCCTGTGCACCATGCTTAAGTTACCCATTTCCTTAATGGACTCAAATCTTCCCTCCTTGCTCCCCAGATCCTTTAGGACAGGAATGTGTCACTTCCAGCTGGCAGGCCAAATGTGGCTCATGGTGGGGCCACAATATCCAGCCTGTTGGGCTCTCCACAGGTTGGGAAATTTGGCAGTGGGGGACAGGTGGCAATACTGCCACCCTCTTCATCTGCCAAATACTCAAAGTCCAAACCCCACAAGATGGGTTGGGGCCACACCATATGCTCCCCCCCTTGGATCAGGACCGGGCCATGCCCCCTCTGCAGCTGAATCCAGGCTAGGCCACATCCTCTTCCCCCCAACCCTCGCCTCCCCAGCTGTATCAGGACCAGGCCATACCCCCTCCCCACTGTGGAGCTTGGCTGCCCCCCCCCGCTCCACACGGCTGGATGGGGCTCCACTATAATCGTCCTTGATGACAGATCGGGACCACCTGCCAGATCTGGCCAGCAGACCAACTGGGC
Organism: Caiman crocodilus; assembly: GCA_030014935.1. Taxonomy (NCBI): domain Eukaryota; kingdom Metazoa; phylum Chordata; order Crocodylia; family Alligatoridae; genus Caiman; species Caiman crocodilus. The sequence goes on along the minus strand of JAGPOW010003316.1, from coordinate 191,619,999 downwards.
CAGCAGACCGACCAGCAGACCAACTGGGCACTGCCCATCTTGCCTGCCAGCCAAAAAGTCTGTGCACTACTACCTTAGGATGAATAAAGAGAACCTGGTGCAGAGTTTGGCATCAGGATGTGAGACGAAAATGAGCAGAGAAAACGGGCTTACCCACATGGGTGGGTTATTGCTAGGTAAGCTTAGGTGTGAATTTACTCCAGCTACTCTGCATGAAGCCCCCTGCATTGGGCTACTCCTACTGTTCAGGAAGAGTGCCCCTGTGCAAGGCAGCTCACTCCACTTGCACTTTGCATGCACTAAATGTGCCCGCCCAGGTGGTTTGTGTGCTGTAGCTAGCACACTGCAAATCCACACCCCTGCTGGCTGCACAGCGCCGAACGCGGTGTTTGAGGAAAGACGGGAAAGCCAGCCAGAAAGTTCACGCAGGATACACTCGCCTCCAGGGTCTGAGAGCTGGTTTATTTAGAGAGATTTCACCTAGTTTTCCCTTTCTTTTTGTTTTCCACCCCAAACTAAACTACAATTAAGGAAGGTGGTGGGGAAGGAGATGCAACAGGAAGAGACTGGAGGAAGGGGGTGGGGAAAGGACACAAGATGCCAAACAAGAGCTTGATGGGTCTTAAAGGGACACGACTTCCAAGAGCAAAGAGGTGTCAGGCTGCATTTGGCTGCTAGGGGATTCTGCTAAGCACTGCTGCCTAAAGTCCTCCACACAGTAGCACGCAGATGGGGAGCGAGGATATATGCAATTGCTAGGAAAGGCTAAACCAGGAATAGGAAGATGACAACACTGTGTGAGGACTGTTGTATTCCCAGCCTAAAACCCACACCTGAAATACCAATCTCCCACTGCTTCTGTAGGCATCAGATGGACCTTCATTCCTCTTCCAAAAATTTCAGGGGTAACCACTTGTTTCCTTTCAAGTTCTCCCTATTGCCTAGACACCAAAAGGGGAAAAAGTCTTTGCTAACAAGCATCTTAGCTTTGAGCATATGATAGAAGTCAGCATCAAAGGGTAGGGCTCCACGAAACAGCACCATTTTGTTTTGACTTCCGTTTCACTGTTTCTGTCATTGTTTCAAAAGCGCGATTTCGTTTTGTCGAAACTGTTTCGACGTTTCATCCATAAGCTATAATGGGGAATCATGAAAATGTCTATAACTTTGTCATTTCTTGCCCGATTCGGATGAAAATTGCAGGGATGGTAGCCCCTTCTGAGGGCACGAAGCCTGCCCAGTTTCAAGGAGATAGGGTGCAGTTTTCCAGAAACCCCTGCACCTAAGTTGCTGACAAGCAAAACTCGTGGCACTTGCTGGCAGCGGCAGCCTCCTGTCATCTCGCATGCAGATCTAGGGATCCGCACCCCCAGGAGGGCTGTGCTGGACTCCACCCAGGGGGTGTAGGCCCCTGGATCTGCGCTCAGGATGATAAGAGGCTGCTGCTGCTGCCTGGGACTGGCGCAGGACGGGAGAGAGCCATGGCTGTGCTCCGAGGGGCTCCACCAGCCCCATGGAGCTCAGGCTGGCATTGGGAAGCAGGGAAGAGCCAGTGGCCAGGGCTGCGCTCCAAGCGGCTCCGCCACTGGCTTTCTTACCACCGGGCTGAGCTCCACGGGGCTGGTGGAGCTGCTCAGAGCACAGCCCTGGCTCTCCCCTGAATCCTGCCACCAGGCTGCTTCGAAACTTGAAATGTTTTGAAATGTTTTGGATGCCTTCATTTTGTTTTGAAGCTATTTTAATGAAGATCTCTAAGAATACCATGGGGTTTTGCAATAAAAGGAATGATGTTTTTTGATCTTCTAAGGCAATGATTCTCAAGGGGATACATCTGCAGTGAGTTGAGGCACCCTGGGATGCCATAAGATCTTTCTAAGCATGCCACGGGGTGCCACACAACATTAATATTGTTAAGTATATGCAGCAGGGTTGGTGTTACATATCTCAGTCTGACAATGAAGGCAGTCAGTCCTGGCCTGCTCTTCTACCCCAGCATCCCAGATGCCTCCCAGTATCACCTGCTATGCTTTTGGACTTATATTTTTATTATTAATTTAGGAGTTGGCCCAGTTCTAAAGAAGTGACAGTCAGATGCCTCTCTCAACAATGCTTTTCAATGGGCTGTCCCAAATCTGGCCCAGACTAGATCCCTGCCTGGTGCCACAACCAACTGCTTGCTGGTCTCTAGGCCCACCTAGTTCAGTCAGTCTATTAGGCTCATCAGTTTCTCCATCTTGCTCCAACCTTTCTATTACCATCCAGTCCTGAGCCTCATTATGCCACAAATCAAATCCATAAGACCTTAAAGAGCCCCACTCAATCCTTAGTTACTTCTCACTGGACCACTTAGCCTACCAGGCCCCTCAAATAGCTCTACAGAGTAGGTCTGTGTACCATAGAGCAGGCTTTGGTACTGACCTGAGCAGCCCCATTTTTAGCCTCCCCCCTGGGCCTACTCAGAATAATCCTGCCACTTCCCTCTCCATATATTAATTTCAACAGGGCTAGCAGCCTTTAATGGATCCACAACGCCTCCCAGAGCTTGTGCACCTGCTCCGATCCCTTCAATTGGAGAGGGGGTACATCTTGGTGTAACCCAGGTGGTACTCCTATTATTGATTAGAGGGAGTGCGGGTTTGAAAGAGGACCCTTTAAGCCCAGGCCTTTTTTGGCTGGATGGGGTGAGTCTAGAACAGGGATGGGCAAAATGCATCCCGGGGGCTGGATGCAGCATGCCATGCCATTCTATGTAGCTGGCGGGGTCCCTAAAAATTTAGAAAATTAATATTAATCTGCACTGGGCTGCCTGTCATGCGGCCCTCGATGGCTTGCCAAAACTCAGTAAGCGGCCCTCTGCCCAAAATAATCGCCTGCCTAGTAACTATATAAACCAAAGCAGGAGACAAGGTGAGTAGTCTGGCCTAGACTATGAAAGGAGAAGGAACTCTCTAGATAGGACTGTGGAGAGACAAGCAGTGCATAAGTCCTAAAAGGCTAGGGCTGGCAGTAACCCACAACAGAAGGGAAGGCTGGGAGATAGGCAGGGTGAATGATTGTATTGTTTTCATTAGGGTTTGTTTGTAGTTGTATTTATTTGTTTGGATAAGATATGCTTCTTGCCAAGAGACAGGACAATTTACTGGGGAGAAGAAAGGCTGTTGAAGGTATTCAGGAAAAATGTAGTATCTATTTTGTTTGTAGGATGTTGTGGATCTAATGACTTAATTTAAGTGGCTCCTTTTGGTGTCTGCCTTGTATTTATGCTTATTCTGCTGGATTTGCTCTTGGACAGATTAATCTGTTTAATTCTGTGTTTTACACCTCACAGCCCCTACATAAGAAGAGAACAGAGGGGAAAACTTGTACAGGATCTACAACAGACAATGCCCGGTTTGCTTATGGTAATCCCGCTACTTAGCAAGAGGGAGAACCTTGTCCTACCCCATCATGGCCCATCTAGCAGTGCAGAACTGCATTGTGCTCTGAAGTATTTTGATGCTAACCATGATTAGGCCTTTTTTAGTAAAAGTGGCATGATTCCCAGCTCTGAACCTTTGCACCTCAAGGCCTGACTCTGAGCTTTATTCTACTGTATATCCCCTGTTGCATTTGCCTCGTCTTTGAAAACCCCTCATTGACACCAGCTAGATTTGCCAGCACAGAGAGGTTACTAGAGATTGCAATCAAGCAGGATTTTGGAAGTCAAGAATGGGACAGCCCAAGAAGCGCTGTGGGCCACACCTCGTTCCACCCTTTGCTGAGTCAAACACATCCTTCACCTTCACAAAGATCCATCCCATGTTAACCAAAGAATCAGGCTCTCTGGTATCACTTCACAGTTGCACTATGTATGTGACAGCTCAGTAAGTGATGATAAGAGAAATATCTGACTGATGCATTTAAACCCAATTTCCCCCCAAAATTATGTTCTTCTTTAACAGGAATTATTTGCAGAGGACCTGAAGGAACAGTGAGCAATTAATGTGCATGCTAACAGTTATGCTGGTTGAAGGATTTTTCCCTTTCTACTCTAGAAGTGCTGTAGAGCTGTTATTCCGTGGTTCATCTTGCCTATATGTGAAGGGCAGGATTTACTTAGTAGTATCTTTTACTGGGCCAACTTTTTAGATGACAGTAGTGTTGCAGTAGCTTACAGACGCAACATATAGATCTATGAAGAAGCAACATCTATCTATGACGCAACATTCAGCTCTATGAAGAAGCACTGTGTGCCCACAACTTTGTCCAACACCTCTCCCACATACAAAGCTCTTCAAATAAAAGTTATTAAAATATATCTGGCTTCTCTCACGGTAAGTTAGGACATCACTAACCTCCTGGGAGATCCCTATGTAACAGTTACTTCCTGATGGAGCAATATGCAAACAGCATAAAATCCCTGATCAGGTTCTTGACATGAGCAGTGCTCAGATCATTGATGTGGTTTACAGTAAACTAGGCCTAGTTAAAAGTAAGAGAAAAAAAATTGCAATAGGTATATAGAATTGTGGGTGGCAGCTGCCTAACATTATGCTTGCAAAGTTGGTTTTAACTAGTGCAGATAAGCTCCCTCATTATCCCAACCCACAGTTACACAGGGCATGAATTATCCCAAACTTACCAGAATCCTACAACAGTTTCTTAAACAGTTTGCTCAAGGGGAAAGGAAAGGATCCACATGTCCAATCCCAGCATGAGAAAGAGCTCACCCCGTGCTGCACACAGCATCATCAGCTTGCACAAAGCCAAACAAAGACCAGGAGGAAACTGCACATATAAACAAATGCAAAGCCTGCTGGATTATAAAGCTCTACAGACCAAGGGCCACATGGCTTCAAAAGGGCCACAAGGCTCTGTCCCTCATTTTAAAAGCAGGATGTTATTTTTCCATCTCTCTTCTAATTACATGCTGAAGTCTTTCTTCTCTCCCCTGCCCTCCCTCAGGACTACACAGGGCTGGGCAGCCACTAGCCTTGTTATTCAGAAGATTAAAGCTGCCAGTCAGAGGAAGAGAGATGCAGGTGAGCAGCAGGGGTGGAAGGAGCCTTGAGCAGAGTCCTACCACCATGTATCCAGCCACAGCTGCAGTATTTCCTGCATTCGCCTCCAGGGAGAAGAGTGATACTGGCAGGACTGCGACAGCAGAGAAACCAATGCATGTCTTGCCTGTTTTTCATTGCCTATGACTTGAAGACCATGATGGACACCAGATGGTTTTATAGGCACAAGCAGCTTCAGGAAGCAACAGGTGCATTGATTTATAGCAGAGACATTTTTAGAACAGGGATGCTCAATCTCCGGCTTGCAGGCCAAATCCAGGCTGTAACCCTGTATCCTCTGGCCTGCAGTGCTTCTTATAGGTCCAGTAATTTGGTGATAGGAAGGCGGTGGCACCGCTTTCTCGCTGCCATATTTCCAGGCCCATGGGAGCCCCAAGCCCTGTGCACTGGATTTTAGCGCGCACAGCTATGCAGGAACAACGCTGGACCCCAGAACTCAATCTCAGCACACAGGTGCTGGCGGACCAGGTATCAGGCCCAGGGAGACCAAACCTGGCATGAGAGGGGAAGAGGGGCAAGGAAGCAGTGCCCCAGGGCCCGATCCTGACACACAGGGCTTGATTCAGCTTGCAGACCAGCCCTGCCCCACTCCTCCAGTTACAGGATCAAAATGTTGAGCAGCACTAACTTAGAACATAACCATTAAAAAAATAAATAAATAAAATAATAATAAAAAAAAAAAAGACCAAGGATTTTTGTGGGTCTTTTTCTTTCAAAGAAAGAGTCTGTTCTGAAGATAGATGGGAAACCTTCAGCATCCATCTTTTCCTATTGGGGCCTCGCACAATAATATCTGAGCAGTAGTCAGAAATAAGAAAGACATGAGTTCCCTACCCCCCTTCTTCCTGGACGCAAGAGGCAAAGTAAGTACTAGATCAAGTGATAGGGCAGAAGAGTAGGCATGTGGTCTGAGGCAGTTAACAGCCATGAAAAAAGCTTGCATAAAAAGTCAGTTCTCGTGTGTAGCCCCAAGTGCAGGCAGGTTGAGATCCTCTTTTCTATTTCAAGGGTCTAAGTGAAAGCTGCCCGGCTATTGCTGGAGTAGGGATGGAGTGTTATATATAGTAGCTGCCACAGCCCAGGAAACGTGCGGGAAGCAAGAGGTTCTGGTGGTATCTTTTGGTGGACCAACAGTACAGTTGGGAGAGATGCTAGACAAGCTTTTGGACACAAAGTGCCCTTCTTCAGCATCCTTCCCAATGAAACACTACAATAAAAGATATCCCCCCAAAACCTTGCTTGTTGGGATGAGCAGTTTCATTATACAATGAAATGGCTGGAGGGAGAGATGTTATCTCTGGTATCCAGAACCATTTCAGTGCAGGGTTGAGGAAGATCTGGACAGAGATCTTGAAAGGGGATTAGAGAAAAAGAGAAATCAGATCAATTTCCCACTTGCCAATGGTTAGCAGACGCATGAAGCTCTGCAATTAAAGCACCATTCCCGCTATATTCATGGTTTAATAGGATCCCATTTCACACTTGTACAACTCCTTTTGATCACAGATCTCATTTTACTTCACCAAGGTAGGCATCATAACCAACTCATTCTGCAAACACCCTCAGGCAACATCCCAAAACAAAACCCAGAGTGCATGGCTCTCAGCCCCACATCTCACCTAACAGTTCCCAGACTTGCAACCCCATACTCTTGCCGCTCCGGCCAACATCTGCACGAATTCTTCTGCAACTTAAGCCATCTCCAAGGCAGACTCGAAGGACGTAATGCAATCAAGTGCAGGGGTGGATACAGCTTGTACAGAAGACTCAGTACGCTGTACAACTGTAAGCTGTCTACTGTGTTTATCATCACATCTTAAGTCACACGCAACAGCCAGAAGCAATTTTTTGTTTCTGCTGAGACACTGCAATTCACTGGAACAGTTTGGCCTGGCTAGTCAAGTTTGCTGTCACAGCAAACAAAAAAGCTGGTCCATGTGCTGTTCTGAACTGGTTTGTGAGTGTGCTGTGGGTAGGGCAGGGCAGGTTTTTCCAACATGAAGAAGCAGTAGGTGAAGATTTCTGATATGCAGATAGAGGAACTCAAACATGACAATGCAGAAGCAGTTGCAGACTACCTTGACAACGTTTTGCTTTGGGATGACTCACCAACAAGGCTACAGCCCATAAGCAGAAGCAGCAGATGCTACTCTTTGTAGTGACAAATGTAACAGGGGCTGATCGGATCGTTCACGATTGGGAAGGGGACGGTTACTGAGAACTTGAGGAATATTGCAATCTGGCTAAAGAAATTCACATGGCAGTTTTTCATTGGGGATGCGGAGGGTTTTGGTAGGTCCTAGAGCTAGCACAGTGACAATTTGTAGGTGATTACGCTCTCTTCTGGCAACCCAGGTGAAAAAGCACAGCTCACTGTAAGAGGATGGGCAGCTCTTAGAGAAGGATAAGAAGAAAAAAAAAAAACAAATGAAAAAGGCAGCAGAAAAAAGGACCAGCAAAATATGCTCATATGTCAGACGTCATTCTGTGGTTTGGAGGAGGATATGATCAGCTTGAAGATTCACAGGAGGAGCTGAAAGTAGTTTCAGGTGTTCTGCCTTTTCCCATCTTTTGTGCATTTCCACCCACATTTTCCTGTTTGTTAAGGTTGCTCACCCTCCCCTCCTTGTGCCCTTTGTAAGTTTTTCCATACACAGGGGACAGAAAGAAAGAAATGAGTGCACATAAGGCTGGTTAATGCAGATAATTAACTAAAAAGATGAAATAGCTGCTTCATCTTTCAGTCGTTAGCATGGGGATCACAATAAACTGCTGTAGATTAAAAATCCCTTTAAGAAGGACAGGGAAAATAGGATTTGTAAGACCAAGTGTGTTCCTTTAGCAGCTACCAGTTACAGTAATTTTACAAGCACAACTTACCTCAATTTGGAAGAGCTCCCCACCACCTTCACAGTCATTTGATGTAATGACAGGAGTATGGATGTGCACGTAACCGTTCTCCTGAAAGAGAGAGGACATGGAAGGGTTGCCAATCCAGAAAGTGTAAAATCCAAGGAGAATTTCAACAGGCACAAATCAGGATATGCCTACACCTGTCCAGAACCAACATCATACACAACATTTTAGAGTAGCACTGTCCATTTTCTGAATGGATGGGGAGCCATATGACCTCTGGACCACAAGCAACATGGGCCACAAGCAACATGGGCCACATGCAGCACTGTACAGGCCTTGCCACTGAGCTGCTTAGAGGCCCCATGCCCCCAGGGTACAGGCTCTTTGGGTCCTGCAATTTGCACTCTGAAGCAATCTGTGGCATGGTTAAACATCAGCTAGATTTGTAAGTATTTGTATTTAATGCTTTTTTTTCATGCATGCACGCATGGTTTCTCTAGGGTAAATCCTGCCCCTGAAGAGGGATGCCTCTTGCGTTATTCCATTGTAGAAGCAGAGGGTAACCAAGTCTCCATGCAGTCAGGCTTTTAAACAGAAGAAGTCTGATTGCAAAGCAACTTTGAAAAATACAGTGGCTTTCACCAGGCTGTACAGCAAGGCAGTGGCAGAGATGGGAGCAGAACACTCAATACCTCTGGACTGCCAAAATCCTAGAAAGACATATGTTTGGCTTGAAAGCTTCAGGCAACTCAGGTGAATGAGACTCTAGGAGCAGCATATTTTGACTGTAAGCAGCAGGAACCGATCTTCTGGTGTATCTCAGAGTTGCAGAAAAACATGTCTTGAAAGGATCTCAGGGGGTCACTCTAGTCCAACCCACTGCTCAGGGCAGGATCATCCCTGTCTAAACCACTCCAGCCAAATGCCTGTCTACCTCACACTGAAAAACCTTCCAGTAACAGCTTCTATGGCCTCTCTAGGTCATTTGTTCCAGGGCTGAACCACCCTTGGTGTTCACAAATTCTTCCTAGTAGTTAACCTAAATCTCTGTGGTTGCAATGTAAGCCCATTACTCTTTGTCCTGAGCTAAGTGGACACAGAACTGTTAACTCTTTATAACAACTTTTTCTGGTTGAAGACTGACTCTGGCAGTACCTGGCACAAAGGGAACGCAGCTGAGATGGAGGCCTCCTGGCACTACAAACATGCACAACAATGCCCATGCCACGCTCCTGTTAGTGCTTTAGACAAATGAAAGGTACTAGGTTTCTTCAACAATATCAAAATAGCCTCCCTGAGGGAGGGACCAGAAATGTCCCCTTGCTCCAGGGATAAGTCCTAGCTCTCAGCTGATGTGATGACAGCTCCGCAGCAAGGCTAGCCATGCTGTCTTAGGCAGGACCGCTGACCCTCGCAGCAGTGCTAGCAGATGACTTGTGTACCTGCAGTTATGTTGGCAAAATGATACTTTACCACTACACCTAGCATTGCTGGTGGCAGGAGGAGGGGGAAGGGTTTGAATCCATCAGTGCAAGAGGCAAGCTTACCTGCCTGGCACAATTCATACTAGAAACGCCCTCCTGGCATACTTTATCTCAGTTAAGTGTGCTTAATAGAAGGAAAGCCTAATTTAGGGCAACTGCTACAATGATATTGCTATTTCATGTGGCAGACTGCTCCCCTGCTTGAAGAAGGACCCTGACAGTACGAGTCACTACAGAAAGCCAGGAGTTCACCTGCCATGGAAAGGTCTGGGATGTTTCCCATTATAAAGCCATGAAGCAAGTGGTAAGGGGGCAGCACAGACTCAAACGTGAACCTGCATCAGTTCAGAGTGGTGCACGTTGGACATCCGTGCTGCAGTCGTCTCACTGTTCCTATGAACACAGCTCCAAGAGGAGCAGGGATATTCATACAGCACCGATCCTAGAATATGCAAGAGAAGACTTGCATGGGACCGTCTGCTTTGTACCATGAAAATGCCTTACTTTTACTTTTGCATTCCTATACATTAGCACAACATTGTAAATCTGGATTACAAATTCTGCATGAGACGTTCTGGTTTCTTTTAAAAAGAAACACTTCCCACTGTGTCAAAATTAGCATGTTAGATATTGCCCACCCCCAAATCTTAAATGTGGGACCAAATATGAATTTACACTGTCTCTAAGAATTCCTTTAGGTATAAAATAAAAGCTCAATTTTAACAGAATACTTTAAAATCAGAATTTTAGAAATCCCAGTGCTCAGTGGTTCTCAAACATTTGGGACTTCTTTGCAGTTTGTTAGGCTGCTGGGTACCCCCTACAACTGTGTGTTACAGGTAACAAAAGACTGCACTTTATATCACTATACCCACACTGCACCCTCTCCCACAGCCTGGGACATATGGAGAGCTGCTCTTCATTTTTTCCTTTTCCCTCTCTCTTCCCCATTTCTTTCCTTTCCTGCTGCATATCCCCAGTGCTGCACATAACCTAGGTTAAGAAACAATGGCTTCCTTCAAAACAGAATTAATTCAGTGAAGTCATATGCACTGTAGTATGCAAATGCTCAGACTAGGTTACAAAGCCAGAAGAAATAATTGTAATAATCTAAGGATGGACACACACACTTCACATAGATTGAGATGAAAATATCTGAAAACTATTTGATGTAATAGCATTAGTTAGTGTGTCAGAATGTTATTCTTTCAATTCTAATTGTCAGAGCACTTATTACTGTTCTTTACTACTTGTTTCAGGGTGAATTTTAGTATCTCTATCGCTTTGCCAACATCTGAAATTAAAAGGTTGTAGATATTGCCACCAAGTGGTCACACACAAGAACTGATTTAAATCAGATTAAGTATCCAGGCTGTATATTGGTTTAGAGCAAAAGGCAATCAGAACTCATAGTAGAGATGGTACCTTTTATGAGACCAACAATTTTTTTGCAAAAAATAAAAAGTCTTTAATTGCAAGACTTTTTTTGCAAAAATCATGTTGGTCTAATAAAAGATGTCATTGGTACTATGAGTTCTGGTTGCCTTAAATCAGATTATACATTAACCATTGGTACAATGTGGAAACCCGGGGCATTTTTACATGTGCAAGCACTGCAGTGCCAGGAGTTTTGAAAAGGAGCTTTTTTGCGACACATCCGGTTGTATAAGTGGCAAAATGCGTGTCAGCATAAAGAAAAAGGTGGCGTTGCACTTTTGAACAAAAACACCTTGGAAGTGCTTTAGTTCAACACAATTTCTACCGGGAGAGTGGCGACTGCCCAGGCTGGAATGTAACACCTGTACATGGCCTTAGTCACCTCAGTGTATGGGCAGATCTACCGTGGGGGTAGGCCCTTAGAGTTGTGGCATCCTCAGAGTGATGAATGCTCACCGTGCACAGAGCTGAAGGGGATGTGGCTGCAGTCCCTCACTTTGATCCTGGATGCCAGTGGCATCTCAGCAGCTCAGGCTGGGAGCTCCATGTGTGCTGTGAGCTCGGAGCTCACTGGGGCACAGTCTGCCCAGAGTGCCTGCTTTGAAGCAACTCAAGCTGCTGCTGCTCTTTGCTCCTCCACCCCCTTTCTCCTTCCCAAATTCAGCACTAGAGAAAGGAGGAGGCTGGAGAAGCAGCTGCGGTGCTGAGTCTCCAGACCTGAGTGCAAGCAGGGGTTGCACATTGCTAGCTGCTCCCCCCTTCCCTCCCCTTTTGCTGAATTCAGGGGAGAGTGAAGAGCAGCAGAGCTTGCGCCAACCAGCAGCGAGCTCACAGAGCTCGTGGCACATGCAGAGCTCCCAGCAAGAGCTGTGCCAAAGTGCCAGCGAGCTCCAAACGCTCACTGTGCATGCAGGGTGCAGTCAAAAGCGAGCGCAACCATGCCACCAGACAACCTCTGGATCTGCCCTTCCCTAAACGTCACGCATGGAACACCAAGGATCCTTGGAGCCAGAAGTTCAAATCCCAGGAGATCTCCCCCATATTTTTGCAATAATAAACTTAATAACAACTGGACCCAGAGAAAGAAGTGTGTTTTAAGAAAGGGCTTTAAAAAGGAGAACTTAAGGAGAGTTCAAGGGCAACAGGGTCCTTTCCACTCTTTAAAAAAGCAGAGCTGATCAGAGGACAGGGTGAGGAATCAGGAACCAACACGTTCTGTCCCAAACACCGTTGGCAACTACACGTCCCTAACAGCCTTATATTAAAAGAGGCATTTACCAAATCTGGAGACCTCAGCTTCTGGGTGCCCAGGCTGAGACAACAAAGGTCTAACTTCCAGAGGCGCCAAGCACTCACCACTACAGTGGAAGGTCAGGTGAGGAAGCAAAGAATGGCATGTGCCAGCAAAACGGCACTGTCTGCTAAGGAGGAATGACCAAAGAGCATCCTTTGTTAGCACAGTGTTTAGCAGTTTGACTGTCAGCTTCGCAAACTGCTCCTCTACCCAAGCTCACAGGAAAGCAGTGACATATCCCTGTTGGGCTGCAAAGTAACTCAGGGAGTGAGTGAAACGGCTACTTCTTACTCTTTCCATTTTCTGGTTTTAAATTGGCACGTTGATTGCTCTCTTGAATCTTAGTCTGCTTTTCTAGGTTCAGGGTTGACCCACAGATGAGCCAAATTTTTTATTATTAGCCAACAGCTCCAGTTGAAGGCAGCAGTATCACATGCCAACCAGAAACCACAAGACTTAGTTTGTCATTTATTCAGATGGTTTCCGTTCTCTTTGATGCAAGCTTCTATCTACCCTGATGGTTACAGGATGGCAGATGTTAATGAGAACTGTGAGGTAGCTGCCATGTCATGTGACAGCCTGTAGGTCAGGACATGTGAAGCCTGCAAGCTAGACAAGCAGTCAGTGCCGGCCAAAAAGCTACCTCCAAGTCTAGTCCAAGAAACCAAGGAGTCTGCCCTCGCTAGCAGCTACACCCAGGTCTGGCTTCTGGGGTTACACACAGAGATTTGAACAGAATTCAAACAAGACACTGGTGAGAGTCACAGAGAAAATCAGGGACAAACTTGAAGACAGTCCTGACCCCACCTCTCCCCGGACACTACAGCATAACACTCCCTCCTCAACTCTAGCGATATCATACCACTGTCTGCACAAACAGTAATGGAGAAATAATACCCAGAAGCAGTCACCTGGAAAAATGAGTGGATTGCAGCAGTTGCTTCACTTCGTACCCTCAGGAGGGACCTCAACGTGTTGGTCCTACACCGCAAGTGAGGGAACTGCCGGATGTATTCCAGAGAGTGCTTTTCCCTTGGTTTGAAAGGGAACATCTAAGGAAAGGACAAGGGGGGAAGGGGAAAGAACAGAAAAAGATGAGAACCTGAAATGAATACAACTCAAGTGACATCTGCAGAACAGCAACAATTTAGAAAGTGACACAAGTCAATCAGAGGAAATATGGGATTTTTTTTGCTATTTTTTCTAATTTATTTATTTTTTTGGATCTCCATGCAGCCTCCAAATTAGGCCTTCCTAAGCTTCAGGATGCTGGAAGCTCTAGTGTAGCAATTTTCAACCAGGGTGCTATGAGATCCTTTTCAGGGTGCTGTAAGGTGTTGTTTAACATTAGCACTGTGGGGTATGCAAACACCTGCATGAGATTCACGAGATAAACCCTGAGATTTCAAACAGGAATCCATAACATCAAAAACTTTCAAATTACCATGGGCTTCCTGAGTTCTCTGCAGCACCAGAACTACTCTAATATCTTTCCAGTCAAGAAACAAGTGGAAGCTAACAGCTGGCATTTTTTGAGGGGGCCCTTAAGTCTAAAAAGGTTGGGACCCACTGGTCTGAATGAGGCTTGTAGTTTCCCTGTGGGCCAAGGCTCACTGTCTATATAGCAAGTAGCCTTGTATCTCAGTGGCAGAGTGGATGTTAAGGGGAAGAGTGTTTAAGCAACGTGCATCTAAACTTCCCCTTAACATCCACTCTGCCACTGAGCTACAAAGCTACTTGCTATATAGACAGTGGGCCTTGGCCCACAGGGAAACTACAAGCCTCACTCAGTGGTTACCACTAAATGTATAGCAACTAAATGGTTGGCTCAAAGGATTAAAAATTAACAGTAATAGGGGTGCAGGTCATAGGTTGATAACTAGGGCTTCCAGGGAGGAAGACACCAAACAGAGAACACCAGCAACTGCCCACTGCCTTTTGAACATGTCTGAGGAGCCTGTGGATGCCATCCAGTGAAACTCTGCCTGGAGACCTACCTGCATGGATGAATGACAGAAAGAGAGCTCCACAGTCACCTGGATTCCCCCTGCCCAATGCCTGTGAGATACTGAGCATGTCCACACGCTATCAATGTGCCATGAAAAAAATACGGCAATTTGCACAGCAAAAAACTTCTGGGAGCAGTGTCTTCACTTGCACCCAGGCACACATGAAGATGCTGTTCCCGGGAGCAACTGGTCCAGAGCAGAAAGTCTGGGGGATCAGCTCTGGGTGGCAGTGTTGGGGCTGGCTGGGGCATGAGGGTGCTACAGTGCAGGGCTAGCTGGCAGGGAGCCCCTACACTGTAGTACCCTCGTGCCCCAGGCAGCCCTAGTCACAGTCTACACATGTTTGATTACACACAAATACTCCACATTAAGACAGTGCTCGTCTCGGGCAGCACTATCCTATGGCAAAATGAATAAGCTTACTGCGCCCTAATAGGGGTGCACATGTAGACTCTGACACTTTACTATGAAGCTAATTAGTAAACTCCATGTTGGCAGTAAAACGCATGTGTAACACTCCCACAGAATACTAGGACAGTCCTGTGGTCTGACCCAGTAGGGCGTTTTTTGTTTTACAGCTCCCTGGGCCAGAGTGAGAGTGAAACACAAGTAAGAGATGCTGGCCCTGTCTGGATCAGACACAGGATAGAGTCAGAATTGCAGAATGGCTCACCACACTGCTGGATGCTGAGATACGTGGGTTTTTTTGCAAATCCAGCTCTTTCTATGCAGTCAGTTTCCCATTTCCTCTGTGTACCTGTCTATTTGGTTGTTCCTTAATGAGAAGGCCCTTGTACAAATCAACAGAGGAAATAAAAAAATCCCACAGAACCACTGAAAAGCAAAGATATAAATAAAAGAAATAATAGGAAATGCACTGTGAAGCATACTTTAGCCATTAGAAGACTTAGAAACTGGTTTCTCCAAAAGAAATCCTGCTTGCTTAACTGAGCAATGCAGCCACATACCAGAGTATCACAGGGTCCCACCACACGGATATTTTCAGCTTTTAGCTCCACATTCTGCTTTTGATGAAGGCTTTTCAGCAGCTTCCCTTGCACTTCCACAGCACTTCCAAAGTTCAAATCTCTAAGGGAGAAACAACATTATCAAGATATACAGAATCACAGAAAAGCAGGATTAGATGGGACCCCAGATGGTCATCTAACTGAACACCTGCTGAAGGCAGGATCATCCCTGTTTGAACCCCTGTCTAAGAATCTATACTGTTTTTCTTAATTAAATTTAAAAGATGTAAAACAATAATGTCCTGTATCAAAGACAGGCTCCTCATACAAGCCTGACCCTGGTTAAATGAAGGCTTCCCCTGGGTTGCACAGCAGCCCCAACTTTGGCCCCAGTTTCTCTTCAGAAGGATCTTGGGATGGTCTGCCCCCATCACACCATCTCTTGTGGCCACCCCCAGGCAGAGATAACCACAGCATCTACTGCAAGAGGCGGGACAAGGCTGGAGACCCAGTAAAGGAGAGGCTGGAATGGAAGCACCATGTCCTGGCTGGACACAGCCTGCCTAATTCAGGAGAAGGGCAAGACTCTGTGATGGTGGATCCCAAGGCATGGAAAAGCATCAGCCCCCTGGCACTGTCACAGACAACAACGGAGCCAAGATTTCACCCTGCAAGTAACCGCTTACTTATGCTCTTCAGAAACACGCAGCCCAGCTCCTTCCTAACACTAAAGCAGTGGTTCTCAGCTGTTTTGTAGCAGGACCCATCTGTAATATGGATGGCCAGTCCCAACCCAGTGGCCCTCACTCCCAGTCCACTGCCCCCCTGCTCCCAGCTCCCCAGCGTGTGAGGGAACCCCAAGCAGCACCTTGCAGGCTGGAGCTCTGCCAGCCTGCCAGCCTGCAAGGGAAAAGCCGTGGTTTCCCACATTTTTCTCCTTTAAAAGAGGATTCATTTTTAAAGTTTGTTTGCAAAACTTTCATATCTTCTTGAGACCCACTTTTGAGTTGCGACTCATAGGTTGAGAAATGCTGCCCTAAGGTATACTCCTGAAAGACCCTACTCCTGCTGCTGGATCCCTTCCCAGAGGTCTGGTGAGGTGCCAGCAGAGGACAGGGGCCTTGGTCAGATCAATTAGAACCGGCTCTAAAATAAACCAAAACAAACAACTGCAGAGAACTTTCTTTACGTCCATCAAATCCACAAACCTATATTTCAAGCTTGGGTCAGCAACAACCTGGAGGCTTTCCAGCGAACTCCCGTCATTTATATGCAGAAACAAAACTTCTTTCTGGGATCGCACAGAACGGACCCAGCCCTGGAGGAAGAAGGAAAATAAAACTGGTTAGTTTGCTATACCAACCAGCCAAGTTATGCTCATGTACCAGCCAAGCTGGACAAGTCTTTTCGGGCCCATTCTGGCTCCCACAGAAAGCTGTGAATATGTTTCTGCAGGGCCTAGTCCCAATTCATTAAAATAGCCTCAGCTTTGCTACTGCCACCAAAGCAAGCAGGGGCAGATCTGCAGGCCCAAAGACCAACTAACTTCCTTGTCTACGTGGCACAAACTTGCTTCTTTTGGAAGCTGCAAAGACTGAAATTGGCAATGCATCTGAGAGATGGAAAGTGGCCTATACTTTCTAAATACAATTATTAGTTATGCCCCTTACATCAAAGATTGTGCATTGCAGCTAGACATACCAAGGAAATGCAATTCATTTAAACAAAACTGGCAAGGTTATTCTGATGGGAATTCTATAACTGAAATCTGTTTCCCAATAGCTTATTGATCCCCTCTACTGTGCGGAAGTACGGTAGACCCTGGATAATTCACAGGGCACTGTTCCTTACCCACTGCAAAGAAGAGGTTTGTGAACCAGCTGGGGGTATGCATAGCGGTGGACAACAGGACTGGGAAGATGCTCCTGTTGCTTGCTCTGGCTTTTATTTGGAAGGGTGCTGTGTCTCCAATTAACACAGGGCTGCTAAGGTGTGCTTCAGCAAATCTGAGGAGCAGCGCCCATGGAAGTAAAAACTGCAGCCAATGCTTGAGCAGCTTGCTCTTCAATTAATAACTTGCTACAAAGTCAGCAGACAGACCACCCAGATGCAAATGAGCTGGGTTCACCTGTACTGCTTTAATTAATTAAAAAGAGGGGGGGAGAGATTTAAAAAAAAACAACAGCAAAAAAAATCCCTTTATTATATAAATATTAAAAACAAATGATCCAAGTGCAAACAGGTGTGACCCTTCCAAGGGCTGAGCATGAAACTCTTGTTAGCAACAGAAAACACCATATCATCAGAGACTGAAACCCCATCCACTACATCCCCACACATGTAGGACGAGCTGTCTGTCCTGCACCACACAGAGGGCCCCTGGATGGCCCAGGGCAACATGTTTTGTTGCAATAAGGAGTGTCCGAATTCAAATGAGAGACAGAGGGAGGAAGGAGAGAGAAGGCAGTGTCTAATAAACTGGGTTTGGCTTAAGGGAAAAGATAAAAGAGAGTGAAATAAAGGAGTCACATCAATAGATGTGATTCACTTTCTGGGCATTTCTTTTAAGACTTCCATATTAAAGCAGCTTTCTAATGGAATTTAGAACACTTTCCCTCCCGGAAAGCTGCTTCAGTCTGAAATGTCACTTGTATTGCTAAAAATGTGTAAGATGTCTAGACACAGAAAATTTAAAGGAACACTTTTCTAGTTAGTTTGTTTTTTGTGCAGTCCACAGCACTTTGCTTACAGTCAAGTCAAGTTTCCCTTGTGTAGCTGAGTAAAATGTTCCTGTTTGTCAGCAGTTCTCTAAAGGGAAGGGAAATTCCTCTTCATTTAAAAAGGAAAGAAGAGTGATTTTAAATGATAAAAGGTAGCCCAGGAACATAGGCACCGTGTTGCTGTCCCTCAGTACCTCTAATAAATGGTTTCTAACTCATTTTTTGGTCAGTGGTGCCTTTGAACACTTCAGCTGAAATGGTCATGACTCTTTTGCACAGCACTGCTGCACAAGAACCATAAAGTTATGTTGTCTAGAAACAAAAGTGGGTCCAAATTCTGCTCACACTTATGCCCCTGCTTCCATTCATGCATTTGAACAGCCTTAACATCAAGCAGGGCAAATATGTTTGCAGGGTCTGGACCTTGGAAATAAATATATACTAGTTTAGATGGGGGTGAGGAGGGGCAACCTGCGACATGTGTGCTACAAGTGGCAGGGGCAGCCTCCAAGCGTGGCACACAGCAGACCGGGGAGGCGGCAGGCAGCACAGCAGCAGATAGTGCAGGAAGGAGAAACCAGAACAACAGATTAGGCAAGGTGCACAGGGTGAGGAACTGAAAGCAAAGCAACAGGTCCAGAAGGGGAAGGAGATCAGAGTAGTCATCAGAGGGGACCTGGAGCTTAATTTGTGGCACACCTGTGGACCCCGTTAGATTCACAGTCCAGGATGAATGACCTGTAAGACTTATGCGAGAGGCAAAGATTTCTTATTTTTTTTTTACTATTGTAAGAGTTAACCATCACATCTTGCTGGGGTCATCTGATCCCAGTGGTCTTTCCTGCCTAAGTGCAGGGGATCTGGACCCAATGATCTGTAAGGTCCCTTCCAGCCCCTAACTATGAAAACATAAACTATGAAAATATAATAAAACAAACTTGCACTAAAATAATCAACAGTGTGATTAATAACATAAGTTAGGAATGATGTGGATTCAGATTAAAACTCCAGGTAGCAACGCATGCAGACACTTGAGCTGTCAAATTCAGACAGGAGCTGGCAGGAGGAAAACTGGGCTCAAAAGACCCCAGCCAGGTAGGCATCAAGCCTCTTCTTAAAGACCCCCAGGGTAGGAGCCAGCACCACTTCCCTGGGAAGTCGGTTCCAGATCCTAGCCACCCTGACCGTGAAGTAGTTCCTACGGATGTCTAATCTGAACCTACTCTCTGACAATTTGTGGCAGTTATTAATACCTTGCTATCCCGGGTAGCACTAGGGGAAACAAGGTCTCCCCAAACCCTTCTGGTCCCCCCTAGTGAGTTTATAGACCGTCACCAGGTCCCCCCTCAGCCTTCTCTTGTGAAGGCTGAACAGATTCAGGTCCTGTAGCCTCTCCTCGTAGGGCCTGCCCTGCTGTCCCCGGATCATGCGGGTGGCCTCCTCTGGACCCACTCAATGTTGTCCACATCCCTCCTGAAGTGGGGTGCCCAGAACTGGACACAGTACTCCAGCTGTGGCCTGACCAGTGTTGCACAGAGGGGGAGGATCACCTCCTTGGCCCTACCTGAGATGCACCTGTGGATGCACGATAGGGTCCAGTTGGCCCTGCTGACCGTGACCTCGCATTGTTCATCTTGGAATCAATAATGACTCCAAGATCCCTTTCTACCTCTGTGCTCTCAAGAAGTACGGAGTTTGCTTGCATCAAACTCACTATGAAAGAGCAGCACAGCCATAAACCTAACTCCTCCAGCAGCTCACCAAGACAATCACGCTGCAATGTCACCATCTTAAATGGTATTCCACACGTACATGCACTCTGGGGAGTGGTTCCTCTGAGGTTCGCATAGTTTCAGTTTCCAGGGTCAGAAGGGACCTGAACAGATCACCAAGTCCAACTCCCTGCTCTGGGCAGGAATGAGTGTTGGGATCATAATACCCCAGCCAGATATCTATCCAGCCTCCTCTTGAAGCCCCCAAAGTAGGGGAGAGCAGCGCCTCTCTTGGGTGCCCGTTCCAGAGCCTGGCAGCCCTAACCATAAAGTAATGCCTCCTGATATCAAGCCTGAACCTGCTCTCAATCAATTTGTGGCTGTTATTTCTTGTTATTCCAGGTGGTGCCCAGGGGGATTTTAGTCTATAGTAGCTACTGCTGCTACAGGAAAGGAGGCTAGACAGGTGTGAATGGCTAGAGGTGTGAATGACTTTGGCAGCTCTTGGGTTTCATAGATGTTTGGGGCTTGGAAGAAGCACTTGGGCAGGAAAAACTGCTGGGATCAGGCCTTATCTCCATCCCAAGGCTGTGCCAGTTACGGTGTGCTGAAAAGATCACGCCCCACAGCTGATGCACCTCTGCTGCCAAACCCCCAGCGTGGACACAGCTTGGCCAACAAACCTTCTGTAGCCCATAGCAGCTGCTATGAAATGAGCAGCATGACAACTTGTCAGAGTGAAGCATCCATCAAGAAGGCTCTGCCAACACAGCAGTAGCCTAGTCATGGAAACTGAGCTTAAGCGTGTTTAAAAGAGCATTTAGAAAGTGTTTTCTTCCAATGGTTTTCAGGTCAGTCAAACATTTGCTGAAACTGTGACAGGTCATCTCTGTTTTGAAAGTCAATCACCCTAGCGCCACAGGAAGCCCAGCACATCATATCAGATGGATATCAGACGGACAAGCAGAAATCACCCTCACTGGTGACCACAGGAAAGACCATCTGCTCCAACAAACCAAAACGGGGAGGAACCATCATTCTGCCAAGAGTTTCTTCCCACGTCAGCAGGCTGAAGTTCGGCTAGATCACAGACTCAAGGCTGCATTTGCTGATGGAAATGGGAGCTTCAGCACAGATTTCTATGAATGCAGCAGGTGGCCCAGGGTCTTTACACGGCATCATGAATATGCAAAATACATGTAAATTTCTATCACTTTACAATTCTAATAGAGACACAAGCATCCAACTGATAATCTTCCCCTGCCAAGGGTACTTACATCAGTACTCTTCCCAACTATCTATCTCCTGTGAAGGCTGAACAGGTCTCTACTCACTGACTCTCCTTTGCTCTCTTCACCTGCCTTCCTTCTTATCATACCCACAGCATGGCCCTGACCCTATGTATTGCACACCCAGGACTCACACAGCAATTAATCCTCTCAGTCACAACAACAGTCAGCTTTGGAGCACACAGTCTCTTCATCTACTGCTTTAAGGCCAGCAGTTTTGCATAAGCAGGTGACAATCTTCGCCTTTTCAGTGTAATAAGGATTTTTGTTTGTTCAGAATGACCTGCTGATGCTGCCTCGGTCACTTGCTATTTCATACTTGTCTGAATGTCTAAGTTGTACTGCTTTAATTATAGCAGTATGGTCCAGGAGTACAACTTCCATCTCCTCATGAGCCACGTACTATTGCATCGAGGTAAGACTGTTTTTACTGGCACACTCTCTTTTCCTGCTGCAAGAACATATTAACCAGCACTGGAATACCAGCAAATACTTGTATAACAGTGTCCATGCTAGAGGCAAAGGTGTACTATTAGATCAGATCCTATCCCCCAAGCAGAAACAAATGGTAAAGGTTAAAGCACCAAACTGAATCTACACAAGGGACTTTTGCCCGCACAATTATTTCAATCTCACTTCTTCACACCCCCAATTGACTTCAGTGTGCCAGCAGACATCCTTAGTAACAGAGGAAGGGAAAGAAGCATCTAAATAACAATAAAACTGCATCCCCGCTAAGCGCTGTACTGCGAGATCAATAAAGCACATCGCACCCTTAACCACTAGACTTGTATAAAAGCAAAATGGGGGTGAGGATTAGGTTACAAAGCAAAACTTTAGAAACAAGATGCAACAGCAGAAACCAGCCCAAAGGGACTTATGTGCAAGACACCATCAACTTGCATCCCATTTCAAGACAAAGTACTACTGGTAACCTGCACATTCACGTTTTCTCTTCCCATCTTATCCCCACAATCAGATGACAGACAGAGAGCATTAGGGTCTCCAGGCGCACACGGCCTGCACAGGACAACGAGCTGGAGAATCCTCCGAATCAGGAGCATGCAGGGGCACGAACTGCAGAAGCCCCCTCCCAACCCACCTGGACTTTAACATCGTCAACTGGCAGCTCCCGGGCCTCCAGCGCCTCCCGGACCCTCAGCCTCGCCGCTGGCGCGTGCTTGGGACATGGAGCCGAGGAACAGCGGCGAAGGGCCTGGAGCAGGCCCCGGACCCCCAACATGGCTGGTCGGCCCTGCCCCTCTGGACAGCACCTGAGGCTGCTTTCAGGGCTGTGACCTTGCCCCCAAGGCCAGCTCAGCCTGCCAGCTCTGCCCCTGGCACTCACTCACTTGCCCCAGAGACCTTCTAGGGCCAGGAAGCGGCTCCTCCTTGCTCTTGGCCTTGCCTGTGCCCACAGCCCTGCTTCCTGCAGCACCTGGAGGGGCCCAGCTGCCCCTGCCCCTTATGCCCTGCCCCCTATGCCCTGCCTCAGCCACAGCCCCCCAGCCAGAGCCACTGCAGGATCCATGTGGCAACAAAGCAAAATCCCTTCCGCTCACGTGTCCCGCGCACAACCAATGGCCGCTTACGGGCGGTCGAGGGAGCCAATCGAGAGGCGCAGTTCTCCCCGGAAGCGCCTTCTGTGCGCGCAAAGCGTCCTGGGAAATGTAGTCCCTACCTCCGAGCCTTCTAGGGCCTGTTGCGCGTTATGCAAATATACCGCCCCCCATGCACTATATAGCGCGATATGTAAATGTCTCGTTACAAGCGAGTTATGGCGGGATAGGCAATTTATTGCCCGCTGTTCAAATGGACCAGCACACGCGGGGTTATTGCACGGCATGCAATAAACGGGGTGTTGTGATCCATGCAAACAGTGGGCGGTAAACTCGCCTACTGCACCATAACTGTGTGTGCATTACGGTGACTCCTCTGTGACTCCTCCGTGACTCCTCCCTCCACCACCGCTTCCGGCCTCCTCCTCACAGCACGAACATGCCTTGCTCTGTGCCTCAGTTTCCCCTAGATTACAACAGAGACCATAGTCCTGACCCTCAGTCAGGATTGTGCCCCTGGCATGAAAGGCAGCTCTTAAAGACCAAGGGGTTTTTAGGCATGAGATGACTCTCCATGTGTCCTAGCTGCTTTGCTACTGCATCACCACCGGCTGCGTCCTGGCACCTGGGTCTACCATCTCTGATGCCGCTGTCTGGCCTCCTGGCTGCCGAATCCCCTACCCTATGTATCTTATTTGGGGATGGAGGCTTTAGTTTTCAGGCTAGACATTATTCCTCACATTCCCAGTCTTCTACCCGTCCGAGCAGCTGCCACTTCTGGTGAAATCCTTACAGGTAGAAAATGTGGAGTGGGAGCTCTGATAGAGGCCACATGCTTCCTCCCTGCCTGCAGAGGTAGAAAAATATATGGGACAAAGATCTCATCTCTGGGAAACAAATGCTCTGTTCCCCTTCCCTCCCCCGTCCAGATATACTCTATCATAGCTTTATCTTAAAATGTTAGTGGTAGTGATTGATGTAACCAAATGTATTAGATGCTTTTTGGCCATCATAGGTACATTACTATTAAAATTCTTAGATAAGTTGTAAAAGCAAAACAGCCTTGTCAGAGAAGACCATAAACTAGGGTGAAGAAAAACCTGGACAGCGTTGAGCACCATTCCACAATGGCAAAAGACAGGACATAAGAAATGCTCCCTTTCACTTTCGCAAGGACATAAATCCCAACTAACTGACACCTTCCATGCCCACAAGAGATCTGGTTCAGTCCAGTCCCAGAGCTTCAGTGAAACCAATACATTTAAATAAAGCCCATCAGAGAGCACTTATTAGAATAAGCTATAAATACAGGGTAGAGGCTGGAGGGGAATTTGGAGAACTCAACAAATTCAAGAAGCCCTAGTGTCATCCTGCAAACTACGTCCTTCCCCTTCCCTGTCCTCTCTCCCCAGCCTGGTATAGGTATGTGTTGTCTGTGTTGTGCTGTCAGGGGTAGCCGGATGGGCTTTGGGATAATTGTTTGGTTTTGTGTTTTGGGGTATAAGCTGTCAAAGGCCAAGCTGCAGATCTGTTTCTTGCCTCTCTTATCAGTAGCCATCCTGCAAGGTTACCTATAATCCAGGTAGCAGTGCTTTCATGCCGCCTGGAATACGCTGCTTCTTCAAGCTTCTTTGCTATCAGAGGCCCTCTCTCCACCTCAGCAATTATTCCCAATTTATAGATACCCCCACCTGTTATAGGAGGCCGAAGGCTTTGAGTTTCTCTTGAAAGACTAACCTGGAAAAAAAGAAATCTGGGGAAGGGGAAATGAAGATAAACCATGCTAGGGCAAAGTGAAAGGGTAGGAGGTGGTAGTAGGGGATACGCAGGTGAGATAAGATGGTGAGTCCTTGACATGGGCCTGTCTCCCTTCAGACCATTTCCTGCATGTCACAAAGCAGCTGGCATGGAGCAATTGCTCAGGCTGGCAGGAGATGGTGACATCTGACAGCCCCGTGCTGGTCTGTGGTCTGCGAAAAGCTCAGCCAGCCTAAGATCAAAGGTCAGAATAGCTGGACAAAGAGGCTGGACTGTGTATTGTTGGCTGTGGAGAGATTATACAGCTATAGATAAGGATGAATGTGTGATGGATAAATGGGGAAGGGGAGGGTGTGCCAGGACACAAAGCAGGGTGCAGCAGAACATGCTGTAGCTGTGCTCCTGGGGTGCAGATAGGGTGCAAGGTGCTGTAGCAGTAAAGTGCAGATGTCTAGTCCCAGTGCAACTCTCCAGAGGTGGGAAGCTGCCCATGTGTCACAGTCAGGGAGCAGAGGGCTGGGAGAAGTGGTGGCAGCACCAGGACCAGACATTAGCAGACTGCCACCTCTCTGCCGTCCCTGCACCCCGGGGACATGGTCACGCTGTAGTCCTGGGCACTCAATGGCGTGCTTTGCTCCCCACTACTCTTCACGCATATTGTGCCCCCCTGCTGGGCAGGTGGGTACCGGTCCCCCCATCACTCCCCTCTCCTCCCTTCCTGAGTCCTTTTGCCCAGCCTCCAGCCCTGCCATGCTGAGCTCCAGGGGGCCATTGCCAAGTAATGTCCCTGCAGCCCCCTCCCTGCTCCAGCTGTGCTTGCACCCTGCAACTTCCCAGGGCTGTGTGAAGTTGGTGTGTGACCCCCTGCACCCGCTCCCCAGGCACACAGTGTAGCATCTCTGTGTGACCTGCCAGAGAGGCTGCTGCCTTGGTTCTGCGTGACACCACCTCCCCTGAGGAGGCTTTCCCTGTGCCATGGTGCCGCTCCCCAGCTGCCATGTGCATGTACCGTCCAACCACTGGGAAGCGGCGCTGGCACCGGACATCTGCACCCCATGTTCCTGTTGCCACGGCCACTTTTCCCAGCTCCCCTTTTTGGGTGAGAGTGCGGTGTCCTGCCAATTTTAATCCAGAAAAAAAGTGCACCCTGCATATTAAAAGTCTGGGAAACATTGCCTTTATACTGGAGAAGGTACCAGGAACATTTTAAATCTGGGAGTCAGTAAGAGACCCAGGCATGTGCCGCTGACTTGAGTCCATGGGTTTCTCTCTGCAACACACTCATCTCTCAGAGCTGCCAATTCTAGGGTGTCGAGGGAGGTCTTTAGACCTTGCCAGCCTGCTGCACAATGTGCACGTCACAGTCATGGCTTCTCTGAGCAAGGCCCAGACACATCATTGCAGAAAGTGGGCCAGAACCACAATCACAGCATCCCAAGGCGCCTCTTCCGCAGCAACTGCACTTGACCCTGCGCGACTTGCGGGATTGGTCTCACTAAAGTATCCAACCAGAACAGAGATGCTGAAATTGTTCCTGCCTGGTTACTACTGATGTGGCCTGGCCTAGATGCTGACTGGGTTGTTAGCTGAGGACTGCCCAATTGTATTGTTGGGCAACTTCCTCATGCTCTTGTGGTTGGGGTTTTGTAGAGAACTTCCTCTTCTGAAGGGCTTGAGTGAGACCTTGATACTCTCAGCAGTGCTCTCTGTCACTTGCCCCTCCTGAGAAGCCATGGTTTCTGCAGGGATAGCTGGGGCCAGCTGCACTGGGGCTCTGATAGTGATAATAGCACTGCGAGTCAACAAAGCTCATTGCACTGAACCTCCAGGTGAGCCAAGCTGCTAGTGCTGGGGAGCGCTTTCCTGCTGCCCAGCTCTGAGCGTAGGGCTGGAACTTTATTTGTGCAGGAATCAGCGCAAGGGGCTAGAAACCCACGGTGGGATGGGAGCATCCAAGGCTGGGCACGGCCCCAGCACAGGTGGGTGGGACCAGTTCGTGATCTGCTCCCCGGGCCCCAGCAGAGCCGGGTTCGTGATCTGCTCCCCGTCTCCTCTCAGAGCACTTCCTGCTGCAGGAGAACCACGAGTGTCACTATGTGAATGGCACACAGCAGGCGAGGTACGTGGAGCGGGTGATCTGGGGCCAGCGGGAGATCTGCTACTATGACAGCGACGTGGGTTACTACGTGGCCCGCACAGAGGAGGGTCGACCGATTGCTGAGTATCGCAACAGGCTGGAGTACCTGAGCTTCTTGTGGGCTTCGGTGGAGAAGTTCTGCAGCTACAGCTACAGGAGGTTTAAGAGCATTGCAATGGACAGGAAAGGTGAGTCGGGGTAGGGCTGGCGGTAAGAAAAGCAAAAGGAAGCAAGCTGGAAATGGGAACTGATAGCGGCTTGGGCAAACTCTCTGCCTGAGAGCAATTGAGCAATTGAGTGGGGCTGTTTGTGTACGGGGAATGGGAAAGGTGGGCTTGATTTTGGGGCAAGAGACAGATGATGGGACTTTTCAGGGCAGAATGAAAAGGCCACTTGTGGCTTGTGTAGTAAACTTTAAATTTCAGTTTCAAGGAGAAATCTCCCTTAATAAGATACTGAAGGGCATGATCTGTGAAGCCCTACAAGAGAGGCTTGGAGCCAGTATGTCTAGAGCTCCACATAGGGGCCTTCCCAGCCTGCCACCCCTCAGGCAATGGTACCCCATGCGGTTCCCAAAACCCCACTGTCAGAGCGAGCTGATGGAGGCAGCAAACATCTACCACAGTCATGACCACTCGCCTGATAAAGGGAGATGAGAGTAGGGGGGCAAGGTGGCTGGGAGGGGGTGGATTCAGGTTGGGTGCGAAGGAGAAATCCAGATGCTATGGACCTGACCCGATCCCCTTAGCTCTTTTCCTAATAGCATCTACATGTGCTATTAACATGCAGCAATAAACTCCAGAGTTTATTGCTCCCGGGTGCACTGTTTGAATGTGCACCTGGGAGTGCAGCACACTGAGCCAGGTCAAAGCAGCTCTGGACTGGCAGACTGACCCCCTGGGCTTCTGGCCAGCTTGGGCTGCTCCGACCTGGCTCAAATGTGCTGCGGAGGGGCTGGCTGGGGCACAAGAGTGCTCCATTGTGGGGCTAGAGGGAAAAACTCCACAGCAGGATAGTACTTGTATTTATGACAACTACTGTGCTGCAGAGTTTATTAGGTTCCTGCAGCCTAATAGGGCTGCACATATAGACGTGAGACGTTTACTGCTAATTAGTCTACTCCGCAGTAAACAACAGCTTGTATAGATGCACCCACTTAGGAGCAATGTCTGCTGAGTTAGAGCAGGAAAATTTTATCAAGTTTTTCTCTCTGTCTCTGTTTCTCAGTGAAGCCCCAAATAAAAATTTACCCCATGAAAACGGAGTCTTCACACACCCCCAACCTGCTGGTTTGCTCCGTGACAAGGTTTTACCCCTCCGATATTAGAGTCAAGTGGCTCAAAAATGGGCAGGAGCATACAGGCAACGTTGTGTCCAGGGAGCTGCACCCAAATGGCGACTGGACCTTCCAAATGCATGTGAAGCTGGAAATGGTCCCTCGGAAGGGGGATGTCTATGCCTGCCAAGTGGACCATATTAGCCTTCAAACTCCCATGACCTTGCAGTGGGGTAAGAGTCTGAAACTGGGGGACTCCCTAAAGATCTCCTTGGGGAAACTCCCGGCTCTGTGGGGACCATCAGGGGCTGCTCTGCAGTAGGAAGCAGACTTGCTTCCTCACACTTGTGGGTATAACAGATAAGTTATTAAAGGGAGAGCTGAGGCCTAACTCTTGGGGCTCTTGTTTTGTGACAGAAGTACAGACTTATTCTGCCAAGAGCAAAATGGTTGCTGGAATTGTCAGCCTGGTACTGGGGTTGATGCTCATCGTGGTGGGACTTGTCCTCTACCTGAAGAATGGGGAAGGTGAGTAGCCCATGAGTAAAGCAGGCGAAACACATCTCTGGTGGGGCTGGGGCGGGATGGTCCTAAAGCCATTAAGATTTTACTAAAATTAGAGCTACCAAAACCATTTGCTCAAGTTCCAAGGGTCCGTTCAGGTTTTTTAGGTTGTGAACCAACAGCCCCTGAGATGAACCAAGCTTTGGCTTGCCGAATGAGCAGCAAATCGTTCTGTCCCTTGCCCGCATCTCTCTCGTGTTAATAACGTTATCTCGTCTTTTAACCTGTTCCCCAGAAATGAACTATGACAGCAAATAAACGATTGGTTAAAATCCTGTTGTAGGATGTATCCACCATAAGCTTCCTTCACCGTATGTCAGGACAAGGTGTCTCTCTTTTCCTCAGCAAACAATCTTACATTCTCGAATCCTAGCTGTTTTTCACCCCAGAAGATGGGCTTTCAGCTTGTGAGCTCAGGGCTGCAGCCATGTATCAGGAGGTCATTACTTCCTTGCTCATCTTGTATTATTTGATGGCATGGGGTACTGACTGGGTGGGGACCAGTGGCAAAATAGGGAGGCCTGGTATGGAAAAGGTTGAAAGCTGCTGCCTTAGGGCAACAGGTCCCAAACACTGGAGTTTCCCAGTAAATTAAGAATACCAGGAGTTGGAGGGTCTACCCAATAGGAACCATAGATTCATAGACATTTGGGATGGAAGGGACCTTGGAAGAACATCGAGTCCAGCCCCCTGCCCCAGGGGCAGGAAGTCAGCTGTGGTCACAGGATCCCAGCAAGATATACATCCAATTGCCTCTTAAAGGAGTCCAGAGTAGGTGCTTGCACCTCCCCTGGTGGCTGTCTGTTCCAGGCCCTGGGGACTCAATCAGCAAAGAAGTTCTTCCTTATGTCCAGCCTGAAACGGTCTTGGAGAAGTTTATGACCACCATGGTGCTGGGCATGTTTCTTTTGTTTCTTCGGGGTGCTCCATTATTCAGATTCCATGTAATATCACTTTTCCTTCCTCAGCCCATTCAATGCTCCCTTCCCGTCCAAGCACTTCAGCTCAATGCTCCATAAAACTAGAGACATGAGCAGTGTGGAGGTTGTCGGAGACAGTATCCCTCTTCTCCTGGGCCCACGATCTCTGCCTTATCTCCCCTTATCTCCCTACCTGTGGGCTCCAGATCCTTCAGAAGTTCACAGATTCTAAGGGCAGTGGGTGGTGAGAGGAAGGTTTTGCCCTTCGAATTTGGGTAAAGTAGGAGATTACCCCAGTAGCAAAACATCCTGAATCCTGGTCAAGTATTTCCCGTCCCTGAAGTTCCCAGGAAGAGTTACTGGGCTGCCCTGAGCCCTGGAGAGGACAGTCCTGTCTCCACACCCATCTCAAGGCAGTTCTCCTCTCTCCCTGCAGGTTGCCCGTGGCCAGCTGCTGCACAATCACGGGATGCTGATATGCGAAGTGGCATCTCGACAACCCACCTGCTTGAAGACTGCAGCTAAGACTTCATGGCTTGATGGTTCTCCAAAGCATGTGACCCTCAGTATTAACATGAGCTGCTGGGCCCTTCCCAACAGTGTCTCTTCTCTCCGTGCTCTTGTAAAGGTTGATATGGTGCTAACTCCAGCTGGGGGAATGGCCATCCCTGCAAAACCCTCAGCAGTTTAATTTCTCTTATCTTGCACCCCACCCCCACCCCAGCACTACTGCAACCAATGCATTCAAAAGAACCATTAGAGGAACTGTGAATTGAAGGGAAAGGAACAAACTGTTTACAGACCTGAGGTTATCCCAGGAACTGATTTCATGCACTCGTGGGGCAGAGTAGACTGGATCCTGCTCATGAAGATGAGTATGGACAGCCAGGCACGCCCAACAAGTCATCTACCTGGCCAGGAAAGAGAGCAGTAAATACATGTTTAAAGGAAGGGAATACGTATTTTGTACTTGGAGTGATCTATTTACATTCTAGAAAAAAACTGAATAACCAAGTTAATTAAATATACTCATTAACTGGGGTTTATTCTCAGCTCTTTGGTAACTTTCTGTGCTGTTGAAGCAGATTTGCAATTCTGTATATCACGACACCCAGACACTTTGGCTAATTGGGATGTGGCTGCCCAGCTCTTATGAGATGTGGGAAAGTCAGGTAGCAAGGCAAATGGAAGGGGCAAAGCTGGCCTTGTGTGCCAAACAACCTGTGAGAGTAATACCACAGAGAGAATGTAGTTTCCCTTTTGCTGTGCTGGTTGGGTTGTTCTCACTGCTGCAGCTGTTTCCCGTTCTGGCAATGCTTTCAGGATTGGTAGGGGAAGGAGGCAGCTTATCTATTTCTCCTCTTGTTTATAACTAGTGTGGCGGGCTCACTGCTTTTGCATGGCCAGCCCGGCTTAGAGAAGGACACTTTGGGTTGGTTGAACATTGGTGGAGGCGCTCCTGGGCAAGGGACCCTGGGGGAGTGGGCCTAGGGGGAGAAGACCCTATCCCATTTGAGGGACCAAGTGGTTGGAACCCAGATAGGGTGAATCTAATATCTGGTATAGTTATGTTTCCTATTCGGTATCTATTGTTATTGGTGGTGTTATAAATAGTTGGATGTATTAATTCTGTATAATGGGCTCTGTAAGGATGTCTTTATTAGCTAACCCACTTGTGCTATTAACTTGCTGGATTGACTGTCCTGGGATCCACCCCTCATCTGGGCCTCAGGCATGGGTACGTACGCGAATGCCCTTCCTAGGGCTGACTTCTTCCAGCTAACAGACCTTTATATGTATATTTGTATCTATATCTGTAATTACATCTATCTTAAAGAGTTGTATATATATATGTTGGTAACTCAATAAATTGTATATAGTTAAAAACTTTGGGCTTGGGCTAACTGCATTGTGGAAAGAGGGATCTGCTTGAAATTCTGGCATCCCTCTCACAGCACCCCTTCCTGCCTACATGTCCCATCTGATTGGCATGCTCGATGGGAGAGAGAGGCTGCAATTAGATTTAGGCAGACTACAGAAGTGGGTGGATGGTAATAGGATGGGCTTCAATGTGGATAAGTGCAGAGTGCTGCACCTGGGGAGAAGGAGTCCACAGCACACATACAGGTCAGGGAGCTCCCCCCTTGAAAGCACAGAGGTGGAAAAGGATCTTGGAGTCATTATTGACTCCAAGATGAACATGAGCCGCCAATGCCAGACCGCAGCCAGCAAGACCAGCCATACCTTGTCATGCATCCAAAGATGCATCTGAAGCCAGTCCAAGGAGGTGATACTCCCTCTCTGTGCAACTTTGGTCAGCCCGCAGTTGGAGTACTGCGTCCAGTACTGGGTGCCGCACTTTAAGAAGGATGTGGCCAGCCTGGAGAGGGTTCAGAGAGGCCACCCGCTTGGTTGGAGGGCAACAGGGCAGGCCCTATGAGGAGAGGCTGAGGGACCTGAACCTGTTCAGCTTCGGCAAAAAGAAGCTGAGGTGGGATTTGGTGCCTGCCCACAAACTCATTAGGGGAGATCAGCAGCAAATAGGAAGGGTCCTATTCCCAGCAGCACCAGCAGTACCTGGGGTGACGAGGAACAATGCCCAGAAGCTGCTGGAGAATAGGTTCAGGTTAGAGATTAGGAGGCACTATTTCATGGTTAGGGTGGCTAGGATCTGGAACCAGCTTCCTGGGGAAGTGGGCTTCACTTCTACCTTGGGTAAATTCAAAAAGAGGTTGGATGAACACCTGTCTGGGGTTGAGTGATCCCAGCGTGTACTCCAGCCAGTGCTGGGGGGTCAGACTAGATGATCTATTTAGGTCCCTTCTGACCTATAACTACTATGAAACTATGAAACTACGAAGAATAGGGCACACCCTTGGGTATACTCAGGTTACACTAGGTTCGATTTTCAGTTCTTGTTCTGGTGGGTATGGACTTCTATAGGGTTGACGCTGTAGTTTGTCACCATCAGGTCTGACTGCCTTTGGTTTTCCAGGAATGGCAGGGGAACATTTCAGTGCCTTTATATTTTATATATATGTGTATGTATGTATATGTGTGTGTGTATACCTCTCTATATATCTATATATATATATAATATGACATTTTATTTTAAAACAATCTCTGAACTATTTCTTTTCCTGTTCAGTAAGCAAAACCCAGATTTCAGGCCTGAGGTAGGCTGCACAAGTGCTGAGTACATGGGGGCCCAAGGGCCCTGGCCCCCCTCAGGTAGAGGGATCTCACCTGAAATTTGTAAAGCTTTCCACATGTCCATCATCTTAGGTCCTCCGCCTGGCAAAAATAAAAGCTGGCGTCTATGGTATGCTGTGTTTCAGCAGTGAAGCAGGACTGAATAAAACTCAGTGGTGCCTCTGGAAAGCAGCATTGAACCTAGCAGAAAGTGGAGGGGAGTAGGGAGTGGCATATATATGGCAGGAGCCCATATCACATCTAGGGATCACAGGACTTGAAATCTCGGTATGTCACTTACATCGTGAGCTTGAAAAGTCTTCTACTAGGTGTGGTGCTTGGCTCGAGCAGATCCACTGAGATCAGATGAACAGGACTCCTTATTGAAGGGCCTAGCCCTTATATCGCCTCCTGCAATTAGCACTATATAAGTGCCAGTGGTACCTGGCGGTAGTGGTGTGGACACTGGGGTGTGTGGCTGGAAGCCCAGAGGTAAAGCATTTGAGGCCAAAGCTGAAACACTTATGGAGTGACCCTGTCAGGTTCCAACACATCTGTGAATTCTGCCAAATATCTTGTCACACAAAGGCAAGGAAAGGGAAGTGCCAATGGTGATGAACCAGGATGTGCATAATTAATTAAATTTGCTGGTGAAACAAACTGTTAAGAGAGATGGTGTAACCACTTTCATTGGAAATACTATATTCAGGGAAACCTAGGCAGCCATCAATCTGGGACATCAAGGGATAATGAATCAATCCCGCTGAGGTGCGGAGAGAGAGGCCCTATAACCTATCAGCATCCCTTTTGAATCAAACAAGTGGCTGATTTTATGAAATCTTCAGTCCCCCGGTGTCTCTCTGCATGGCTCTATGAAAGCTAGTGGAGGAAATTGGTAACTGTACCCAGCAAGCCTGTTTTTAATTAACAAATAATTATCTACAAATTGCTGTAATTATTGCCTTGGATTCCAGAGGACAGGGATGTTACAACAAGATGAGCACAGTTGCCATACCAGTGAAATATTTTCCTTGTCTTATCTCCAGCGCCCTGCTGCTACACGGCTGGGGTATTTTGCTTAGCTTTCCTTTTTCAGAGACACGATAAAACTGCTCTTCCTTCCTGGGAAGAGAGGGATTGTGGAAAGGACAGTTGGGCTTTACTTTTTTTAACATGTCTTCTTAATTTCTTTCATCTACTGCATTCATTCGGGACACTTTTCAAGGGTGCCATTTAAAAAACAATATAGGCATGAGGTCACATTCGTGAGGATAATACAGATACAGAGACTAGAAAGTGAAACGGGCAAAATGAATCGCCAGTGCTGGAATTTTTCAGTGCCATATCACATCAAATGCTTGAAAGGAGGGGCTTAAGCAAATGTGCCACAATCCTCCTCGTTATTGCTAATCCAGAAAAAAAAAGTGAGGCAGAGGGTCCCCAGTGACTTGATTTCTTATCACACATAGCATTGCGCTAGGTGCTGTACAAACACAACAAGATGCTGGTTTCCTGGAAGAGCTAACAGCCTAAAAAGAGGGGGCTGACAAGGGGAATGGAAAAGAATCAGCCCTCTCCCCACTTTTACAGATGAGGAATTCAAAGACTGTGCTTTGTCCAAGCCTGTGACAGAGCTGAAAGAGGGACCCAAATTTTCCAAATCCTAGTCCAGGACCTTAATCATGCTTGCTCTCTGGGTATGGACAGCTGAACAATTTCCTAAGCGGTAAAAAGTCTTACTCCCGTCAACTGCTCAGTGGTAACTTCCCCCCATCCACGCTCGAACCTATGGCAACCTGTAGCTTAGCTCTCACCAAGACCCTTGGAGTGTCTTCCCTTTATTCAGCAGAGGCTGCTTGCTGCCACTGTTTCCATGACAGCCTACACTTGGAGTAGTCTGTGCTCCGATTATTATGCATCTGCAGTGTATTTGCCGGAGGTTAGTAGCCTGTAGCGTCTGCTGCTAGGAAGTATTGCCTTTGCTTACACTACATCTTTGCATTTCTGCGTGCACGGCCCGTGGCCATGTTGTGCTCAGTCTCGGCAGTCTGCTATGGGGAGACACACACACCCTGCGTGCTCACTCTCATGGAGATGCTGCTGTTCTTATATTCCTTAATGTAGACTGATACTTGGCTGGGATGGTTTAGTTAGGGAAGACCTGCCTTGAACAGGGGGCTGGACTAGAGGACCTTGTGAGGTCCCTTCCAGCCCCACTTTCCTATAATCCTATGAAAATAAAAGCAATTTAGAGTGAAGCAGTGTGGTGGCTTCTGGTTATGGCAAAACATAAAAGGTTGGACCCATGACTGGGCTTTAAGCCATGCTTCCTTGCCTTGAATGTTTAAGTATATCAGGGGTGTACATCAGGGCTTAGGGGAGCACCTATTTACCAAGGCTCCCCAGTGGAGGATGAGAAA
The DNA here is from genome assembly GCA_030014935.1 of Caiman crocodilus. Classification (NCBI taxonomy): domain Eukaryota; kingdom Metazoa; phylum Chordata; order Crocodylia; family Alligatoridae; genus Caiman; species Caiman crocodilus. The sequence continues at coordinate 191,585,344 of JAGPOW010003316.1, read as the reverse complement.
TAATGGGCACAAACTGATCACTTCAGGCTAGATATAAGGAAAATAAAAAACTTCTTTACAAGCCAAGTGCCATGGGTTTGGAAGAGACTACCCCCCAGAGGTGGTGCAGTCATCCATCCTGGTGATCTTTAAAAAACATCTTGATGCCCACCTTGCTGAGGTCATCTGATCCCAGTAGTCCTTCCTGCCCTAGTGTAGGGGCTGGACCGAATGATCTGTAAGGTCCCTTCCAGCCCCTAACAACTGTGAAACTATGATACTACCTCTCCTTCTAGAGAAACAGGGCCAGGAAAGGGAACCTTCTTCTTTCTAGGAACAGCAGCAGATCCTCCTCCTCCTCCCCTGAGAAGGTAAGGATGACACTAGACTGGTCTCTCACCTTCTACCTCAGCAGCTGGTGTATATTTGCTTGAGTAAATGGGATGGGCCTGCCATAGACACAAGTCCTCTGCTGAGACAGTGTTGGCAGCCCAAGCAGAACATCATGCTGCCAACTTCCGGTCATTGGGAGTCAGCATCCCATTTAGATGTATGGGGAGTTCACCCCTCGAGCCCATTGATTCAGGCTGGCTGCAAACTCAGGCAGGCTTGCCTCACATCCCATTTCCATGATGTTCTTCCGTCTCATAAGAGCTAGCAATTTACTTTTCCCCCAGTGAAAACTGAGATGATGTCATTAAAATGTGACTTCAAGAGCGAAGGCCCTTGGCGTAGTATTTTCATCCAGCCCTGCTGGGTCCCGGGATAGGTGAAGTTAGGGTTGAGCAAATTTAATTTCCTGGCAGGCACAAGTGCAGTCCACTATTCACGCTGTTCCCGTTTGAAAGAGACTCCCCAGGAAAGCCAGGCTGTCTCTGCAGAACTGTTTTGAAAGGCGGAGAGAGGGAGTACAGCCTGTCCTTGGTTAAAAAATAAATAGGCCTTCAAACTACACTCTGGCTTTGGGATTAAGAGGTGTTTTATTGCAGCTATTTTCTCCCAGTTTAAACAGATGACTTCTAATGAATAAGAATGGTTCGTGGATACAGGAGCTGTCACCAGAAATGACTGGTTGTGTTCAATATTTTATTTTCCCAGATAAAAAAATATCTTTGAAATATCCTTGGGGAGATCTGTGAACCTAACTGAGTGATTCATAGAGATCAAGAATAAACCAAGGGTCTGTTACCAACATATTAAATCAGGGAAGTTTGTAAGTGCTTCATATTCAATATTTTCTCTCTCACTGCACATGTGGCAGTAGAGGGGGACTTTTATACCCTTTCCCAGACACAGAATTGCTTCCTAGTGCCATAATAACAAGAATCAAACCCTCTTGGCCTATGGAGCCAATCTTTTTGCCTAAAGCATCCTGAGGGGAGGAAGTGGAACCAGATAATCATGCTCTATGGGTAAAATCTGCAGCCCACTGTACTCAGTGATTTGCACAGAGGCCAGGATTGTGCCCAGCATTTTATAATGCTCTGCCTTTTGCAGGGAGTAACGCCTCATTTGTCCCCTGTGAAGTGGATCAGTAGGAAATGCCGTCCTCCACTTTGGAGGTGTGAAAGTCTGCTTGTTAGGACCATGGGGATTTGAACCCAGGACAGCCAACTCCTCAGCACCACCAGGTAGCTGGTCTTTCCTATGAGGATACTGGTGAGGAGTCAGGTGTTGAAGGGAAACCCACAGAAACCCTGGCAGATGCACTATCAAACCCATCATACTTCCTGGGGACATGTCCCAGGAGCATCACTTGGGTGTGTGCTTCTTGGACCCCTGCCTTGCTCCAGCCTTGTTTGGACCCCCTGGCTATAATCTACCATCTGCCCTGACCATGAATCCAACCCTTGCCCTGACAACTCAGACTGCAGCAGATACCTGGTGTACAGCAACTTGCTAGGTGATCACCATGACCTGGTTGATCCTGACACTGTTGAACTAATGGGATTGCTCAGGGAGCCACTGTAACCCCTGGGATCTGAATCCCACGCTCTTGACAGCTGACTGTTTGCTGTGGTCGATCAGGCTATAATTCATCTCCTGCCTCTCTCTCCAGATAGTCAACCTGGTGCTTACCTCCCCCTGACCTTTTTCTAAATAACCTCTTCCCAAGTTGTGTGACATCCCTCCTACAGGTCCTCCCACACACCCATGAAAAAAACCCTTGTTAATAGGAACAGAAGGAGCCTCCTGTTTCCCATCTGCCTTCCCTTCTCTACCAGCTGGCCATTTTGAGCTGCCCACCTGTTGCTGCTTCCCCATGAGAAGCAAAGGCCAGGGATGACAAAAGCAGGAGATGACAGATGATTTTTGACTGGTGAGGTGGCTTTTCCCCAAGTGTGCTGATCCAGACCTTTCCACCCACACTAGCGACCCTTCCTGGTCTCCCTAAAACCCAGTCATCCCAGTCAGTGTAACTGTACAGAGCATGACCACAGCACTAGATGAATCCCCCCTTGCCGCAGACGGCCAGTCTGCAGCAGGGAGCTACTTTAGCCAGACTTAATCAGCATGCAGTTGTACGAGCAAAGGTCACTCAGTGCCAGTTGTTTATTCCAGATGTTCACGGCAGTGTTTTCTGCCTTCCACCATCACTCCCCAGCTCTCACATTAAACCTTTCTCTACCTTCATCCACAGTCCACAAGGTGCTCTGCTTCCACGTGCTTCCTCATTTTCATCACAAGGTGTCAGCAAAGCCCCTACCAATACTGTCCCCAATAACAACGCCACACTTTCCCTTCCAATTTGTACTACTTATGGCCCAAACTCAGCCCAGGCAAATAGTAATTCATGGCTTTGACATCTTATTAAGAGTTAAAGTTGCCTCTGGGATGGCTGATATCTAGTTATCTGTTTATTTCTCTGATAGTTTATATATAAACATAATAATTGACTCAAAACTGCCTACTTGGGCACATAGCAGGCCTGTGGTGGTGGGTGTTCAGCATATCTCAGTCACCTTCCACTGCGTGGCTCTGTTTTTGCCTTTCTGCTTGTTACACATACTTAGTGCATTTTTGTCTTACATTAGCCCCCAGTCCTTCAAACACAGACAGGAGCAAACGTATAGGCCTGCTGTAACCTGCAAACCTCTGCAGGACTGCAAACTTGGTCCAAGAATGAGTACATATACAGCAACAGGCCTGACCGTGGTTACTAGTAATAGATGGCTTTTGGGGGGGAAAGGGTAGGAAAATGTGTTGCTGCACTAGTCAAAAATGGTGCCTAAATGCAGCAGTCAGCACCTCAGACAGACAGGTGGATGTATAGATTTTAGTGCCTATAGTAATTACCACTTCATAGTGGAATATGGGCCAGATAATTGAGAGGAGTTAGATAAGTGGTGGAACAGGGAATTTTTTAAAACATTATTTAGCTGCAAATGACTCCTTTATCAGGAATGCCTTTAGCAGGTACAGATAACCAGGAAGAAAAGGTGAGGTGAAACATGAGTCAATTAAGGGGCTGAGGCTTGTGTCTGGCATCCTATTAAGTGGACTTATTTAGACCCTATTCTTGCAGTGAGCTCTGCATGGATACTAGCCTCCCCCCGACACAGAATTATCTGAAGAATCAGGTCCATAATCCGTACAGAGTTACTGCAGGTGGGTGGTGTGATCTATGCTCTTAGGAAAGGCCAAGACACTTTGGAAGAAAAAGTCCATGTAATTTACTCAGCACTTCATGGGAGACTGCAGGACAGTATTTCACAGGGAGGGTTTTCATTACAAAGTTCTGAAGCCTAAATCCCCTACAACAGGTTTTAGTGCTGGCAGCTTTTGGGCAAGGTCCAGGATTTTGTCCTTGGATAAAAGAGAGCACTCGAGATATTAGAGATCATTTCAGCTATTGCAAGACCAGAGGATGCGTTTCAATCTTGTTATAGGAGACTAAGAAAAAATATTGTTGTAGAGTTTGTGCTGCAGCTTACATAGATGTTTCTGATTTGTTTTCTCCATCCTATACATTTAAATCTCTACAGGATGGGCGGCTACAGCTGTAAGCAGTCATTTTGCTTTCCGTTCAGTGCAGATGGCTGGCTCATTGTAGTCATGGCAAAGCTTATAGTATCATAGTATATAGGGTCAGAAGGGGCCTAGAGCAGGCCATCTAGTCTGACCCCCCGCCAATGGCAGGAACGAATGCTGGGGTCACAGGACCCCAGCCAAGTACCTATCC
>JAGPOW010003316.1:191541928-191581082 GCA_030014935.1 Caiman crocodilus | reverse complement strand
CCCGAGCACAAGAGAAGTACTCCTCCTTGGAGACAGCTCCTCTCTTCCATAGATAGTATGCCTCCCACTTAGCCCTCAGGGTCCCCTGGATATCCCTATTAAGCCATGGGGGGCTTCTGGGCACTTTTGCCTATCTTGCATTGGGCAGGAACGGTCGCCCCTTGGGCTCGGAGGATCGTCCCCTTAAGGAACATCCACCCTTCGTGAACGCCCATGTCCTCAACCCTACAGTCCTGCAGCGCCTCCTCAACTAGCCTCCTGCGCTCTCTGAAATTGGCCCTTTTGAAGTCTGGGACGCTAGTCCTAGTGTGGGCCCTCGCTACACTGTGATGGACAGCAAATTCTGTCAGGCGATGATCGCTGTCTCCCAGGGAGTCCCATACCTGGAGCCCTCCAACCAGATCGCCCCTGAGGCCAGGACCAGATCCAGCAGCGCATCCCCCCTGGTGGGGCCATGCACCTCCTGGACCAAGTGGAGGTCCTGCAGCTCCACCAGGAACCTCCGCCAAGCTTCCACACTATTTGGGTAGGGGAGGAAACAACAGGGTGTTTTAAATCACTCTGTCTCCTCCTCTAAGTGAAACCAGACATCTGTGGAGAGAAATAGCTGAAGAACTGTCTTCTCTGCAGCCTGCTGAACTAGCACGGTATCTACCTTTGTTAGGGTCACTCACCACCACAGTATCTCAGTGTCAGATTGGCAAAGATATTTTAGGCTCCTTAAATTGCAGAGAGGTGCCTAGTGGGACTTCCAAAAGCGCTTGCACAGGGTAGATGCCTGATTCCTATGGAAATCAGCATGAGTGCTTTGTCAACTGTTGCGCGCTCTGTGATCTCTGTTGTCTTAGGGGAGTGCAGCTGTCGGGGTGGTTCATAGGTCACAGTTGGGTTTTCTGCATAGCTGGGACATGATCCATTAATTGCTTTGAAGATTAGGACCAAAGCCTTGATCTGGCAAGGTCCAAAGCTGACTGGTGGCCAGGGGAGGGTCTGGGGTCTGGGCCAGAAGTGCTCATGATCACCTAGAAGTTAGGCAGCCACATGCTGAACCAGCTGGAGCCTGTGTGTCATCTTCATGCTCAGCTTCGGCACCAGTGACTTAAGATAATCCAGTCTGGTGGTGACAAACACCTGAATCACCCCAGCCAAAATCCTCCCCTGAGACAAAAGGACAACATTTCCTAGCAAGCTGGACACGAACAAAGGCATTTTTAGACACTGATGCTAACTTGTCGCTCCTGTACTTCTGACCTAGTCCACTTCAATGTCAGCTTCAAATTCATAGCATGGTGCATAGAGCAGCTCTAGGACTGCAAGGGGTCCCTAGAAATCCTCCGATAGTCTGGGTCTTAGGCCAGAAGCTTGCAGTTAGGTGCTTACGTGTCTGTAGTACCAAGTGAGCCTTTAAATCTGGAAGCATCTGCACCAGCAGCGATTTGATTTTATGCAATGTCTCTCATGCTACAGTATTGCTAAGCATGTCACTAAATCCTTGCACATCAAAGGAACAAAGTAAATCAAGCAAAACTGCATAAGCCACATTACAATTCAGTTTTGGTGAAAGGTGCTTTGACAACCCTGGAGACTGCAGTCTCCCAGCTAGCAGCAAAACTCACACAGACCCAGCAGGAAGCAGGGTTCATGCTTACCTACACTGCTAGGCAGTGTGCCTCAGTGCTGCGAGGCTGGATTAGGCTGGATAGGTAGTCAAGGATTCCTGATAGAATCACTGAATCACAGAAAAAGGGGAGTGGAAGGGCCCTCAGGAGGTCAGATAGCCCAGTCCTCTGCTCAAGGCAGATTCATCCCTATCTAAACCATCCCAGTCAGACGTTTTGTGTAACACACATTTAAAATCCTTCAATGATGGAGACTCCATAGCCTTTCTAGGCAATTCTGATTCTATCACTGATTTTTCTTTGAGACCTTGTACTCTGCTTCACGAATAAAATGTACAATGTAAATAGCTTTGGTTTAGGCTATAAGTTATGGTACAGACAGAGAAGATTCAAGATGATTGACCCTAAGTATCAGTATAGGCATAAGTAAGCCTGTCCCAAAGCTGCACTTTGGTTCCTCATCTGTAACATGGGAACAATGCTTTCCTTCCTGACAAAGTACGTCATGGTGTAACCACTTTTGGAGAAGCGTTCAATCATGGTGATGATGGAGGTTATATAATTATTAAGAACGAAAACCAGGAGGGGATCTTTGTGGTCACCTAAACTGGCCTAATGCAGGTCCAAAAACCTCAGTCAATATCCCCTACCAAGCCGATAACGTTGGGTTCAGCTGTAGCATGTGTTTTAGAAAGACCGTTCTGTGGATAAAGCTGTGACTTTCATTTTGTACTGAAAACTTCATTTTGGATCAAGGCATTGAGTGGACCTCTTGCTTAACCTCATCCAAGACAAGGTTACAGTGATTTCTTCTAGTCAGCAGCCATTCTCAGAGAGGTGCTTTATACCTTGTTGCAGGGTGATCTTGGAGAAGCCATTGAGACAAGGATCTTGGGCCACTGGCTCCGTCTGTGTCTTACTGATGAGCCCATCCCCAAGGAAGAATGAACTTTCTACAAAGAGCGCCAAGTCTTCCAGTGGGATTTGGGCAGAGTCGTATCTAAGGAAAGATTCTTTATTGTTACAGTGGGACTATCCATTGCCTTGTGTGAGAAAACTGGTGTGGAGAGAGAGAAAGTAGGAGGAACTCTTTCTAGACAAGAAGGCCAACGAGTTCATGAACTCTCAGAGGTCGGACTAGAGGACGGAGTGTCCCTGGGCCTTTTTGTTTTGCAAAGATCTCTTAATTGCTAATGATTTTCAAGGGTAGACTGACTGCGTTTAAGAAGTGCCTATGTAAAGCCCTTTTTTCCCTGTCACATTGTCCTCAAATGGGTGAAATTAGAATCCAGAGCTGAGGATTAGCTATTAGCAATAGTCCAATGTCTCAAGGAAGGGCTAAAACAAGAGATTTGTGCCTGTGAACATGCCATTGAGACTCAGTGCTAGGAAGACTGGCTAGATTCACCTATACCTGGGGGATGTATAATCATATAGACTCCAGTGGTTGGGTTTACTTACAGTCCAGCCTCCCTTTTACACCAGAAAAAAATTAATTCCTTCAAGGCATAGCAGGAAAGAGGAAAAAGGAGCGTACCTTGGGGAACTGAGTGGGATAGAAAGAAGCCTCCTGGCCACTGGGGGTATCACAGCCACCCCTGAGGCATGGTCTTATTACAGTTCCCTATGGGAACATGTCCATGTTTTCTGTTCAGTGGAAGTATCTATGGTGGCAGGGCCTTCATCTCACAAATATAGGCATCATTGCAGTTATAAATGCCAGGCTTGCAAAGAAGAATTTTTCCAGCTATCTGAGTTGGTTTAATAAAAGACATCAGATTTACCCAAAGAACCTTTTCTGACCGTGTTTAGCATGGACTCTATTTTCTCTTGGTCATGCAAGAACATCATGCTTTTGATTGGCCTTTCAGCTCAGTTTGCCAACAAAGAGCCATTCTGTTGTGATTCCCCCTCATCTCCTACTCCCTCCAGTAAGCTCCGATTTTACATTAATAAAAAAACCCTCGTCATACTCCTTAAAATCAGTGGCACACATTTAAAAGAAACATTACAAAGAAGAGCAACGTTAAAGCTTTTTATAACATACTAGAACATTTGACCTATTTTCCTCCCACTTGGTTATTTCTCTCCTTTTAATAAATCAAATAAAACTGCAGGAGCATTGCATTTCATCTTGTCTGGACTGTTATATTTAATCTCTCAAGTGGGTGGAGGTAGGTGTGTGTGGGGAGAGGTGGCTGAGAAGCCTGAAAACAAGAGAGATGACTCTCTTAAGCTATTCTGCTTTCACTGAAAGTTGCCAGATAGGACTTAATTAGGAACCATCAAGAATGATCAGGAAAAGAGAAAGGTTTGTCAAGTTGTTGGAGGCTGGTATGCTTTTTTGAGTTTGTAGCTTTTTTAGCATTATGCACGAATTTATTCATCCTAACAACTTTACAGCTCCCTTCCCTTGGATTCTGCAGATTTATCTGTATGAGAAAACTCTTCTATCATCTTTGCTGCCTGCTTAATTGGTAATTTTCTAGCTAGGGGTGGGTAGGCATATTCATGTATCTCTTGGTAGAGATTGGATTTTCACTGCTGGAAGATGCTTTAGGCTTGTATGCTAATAATATTACACCTTTGAGCCATAAGCCATGTTATTTTTGCTTCTGAACTATTGCAAAATAGTTTTAGAGATCTGTAGAGTTCATGAGCCCCAGCCTGTTGGGTAGAACATGAGTGTGATAAATGAGCAGGTCATGCCTCACTTTAGAAAATGGGGGTCCTTTAGATACCTTTCAGAGGAAAAATTAAACATTTCTATAGGAATTTTTAAGCATTTCACACAATTTAATGGAGAATGGTATTGCTGCTGTACATTTCATAAGTTGCTTCAAAAATCTTGTAAAAGGAGATGTTGGGTCCTGTAGGTTTTTACAGTGCTTTCTCATATAGTCAATGGGGCAATTCGCATGCTTAAATATAAGTTAATGTTCCAGAGCTTCGCTGGATCAGAGCCTTAAATATTTTGATACTGATCACATCCGCCCTGACATACAAGATATTTCTTGTTCAAATCATATAGGATAAGGATAACACTAATAACAGCTAAGCAAATAAACCTGAGATAATGAAAGGACAAAACACTGTAATCTAAAATAGAGTTGTTAATGTCAGTGCTTCATGCAACATCAAAGGCAAAATATATGACAATTTACAGACTATAAAACAGGTCAAGTTTGCTAGACACCTTGTATTAATTACTGTACATTCATAGAAACTAATGAGGTTATTTATGTGTGAACGCAGGAAATGTATTGAAACATATACTTAACAGCTGAGATTTAGCTTGCTTGGAACATTTTCTTTTAGCAAGTAAAATAAGAAAAAGGAAGAGATAAAGGCAAATTACAGAACCCTAGCTTTCCTGTCCCGAAAGGACCATTAGATTATCTCACATGACCTCCTGAATAACACAGGCCACAACTGTTACTTCTGTAGTGGCCTGAATAACCTGTGTTTGACGGAAGCAAGCCTTTCCAGATAGGCATCCAATCTTAACAAGAGGATTTCAAGGAATTAAATTATATTTTGAGGGGTGGAAGGATAACTGTGTCGTGTGTTTTGAGGAAGGAATACAGTTAAGGATTTAGAAAAGCTTTTTTTTTTTTAAACAATCTAAATGTACATTGCATTTTAGTTTTCTTTAAAATAAAATATTTACAGTCGCCTCGAATTTATTGGTAATGAATTACACACTTGCTTTTATGATGCAGTAGTCAAAAAGGAATTGTTGAGGCCTAAAGAATAGCCAGGCAAGTTTGGTTGGCCGAGAAAATTATTTTGAAGGTTTATTTTATAAAGGGTTGAATTTGCTGAATGTGTCCTGACATTTTTGAATGGTGCGTGCAGCATGATAAATTCACTGGGTCCTTACAAATACGTTATTATTGTGCCTGCATTGTTGCTACTTAAAAGAAGTTGAAATAGTTGGGGACTTCTTAGGAGGAGGGAAAGCCCGGTCCTGCTAGAATATCTGCCGGATTCTGACAATGACTCAGATTAGTTTCCAGCAGACAGTTGTTTGGTCATTTGTGTGGGGTGAGTCTCACATCCCCCTGCACTGGGAGTATCAGCCACTGGCAGCCAGCCCCCAGGATAAAAGCACCGAAGGAAATCACCGAATCATAGGGACACCAGGCTGGAAGGGTCCTCCATAGGTCATCCAGTCCAACTCCCTTCCTGAGGCAAGATCATCCCTGTTTAAATACTGATCCATTGTCTAACCTCTTAGCAAACCCACATGGTCAACCCTGACACAACACAAGGCATCCTAACCTGCCATGGGTAAAGCAGGGGGACTGTGGCAACCAACATCCTGTAACTGCAAAAGTTGTTAATGTAGGTTCAAGAGCACTCAGGAAGAGGGCTGGAAGAGAACCTCTGCTACAGTGGAAGGTAAAACCCCTCACGGTCCATGCCTGTCTGACTCCGAGTGTTGGAGGCACTATGGATGGAGGGTGTGAAAAGGTCTTTATGGCCTCCTTTTTGCTGCATCGGATGTGTGGCTGGAGACTGGACTTCATCACCAGGCACCTTGCCTAGCAGTACAATGACGTGACAGGAAGGGCAGTAATGGTAAGCCTGTGGAGAAGAAGGATGGCCCACTGGCTGGGAGTGAGATAGTCAGGCTTTGATTGCCTGCTCTGCCATGGGCTTCCTGTGTCACCTTGGAGAAGTCACTCAGGGTATATCTACCCAGCACAATGAAATGCTGGTCAAAGATACTGGACATAACACCGAGTAAGCAAGACTGGGTATGGGAAGCAGTATAGCTAAGTTCGTGTGACATGACCCCAGGGTATTCGGCAGGGTATGTTAGCCTAGGCAGAATGCCACACTAAGTATGCTATGTCCTAGCACCCAGGGCAGTTTGTTTAAAGATAGCTTGGGTGTGGTAACTCCACACGGTATAGACATCCTACTTGGGGTTGAGTTAAGATACTCTTAGTCTTGTAGTGCAGAGTTGCTGATCTGCAAAATGGTGGGACCTAACCATCCCTATCTCAGAGGGACATGGTGGGGATAAATACATTAAAGCTAGTGAGGTGTTCAAATGTTACAGTGCAGGAAGTCAGACAAGTATAGGTGACTGGTAGGGGAGGGCTGGGGCGGCGTGTGCCCCCACCCGAGATTGGCCATTGCTGACACCACCACTGGATTCTGCAGGCACTTGCCACTCGCCACACTGCCACTGCCCCCGCCACCGACTTTTGTGGGTGGTCGCCGCTTGGCACTCCCCTCCCTCCTGCTGCCAATGCCGCTGGCTTTTGTGGGCAGTCACCGCTTGCCACCCTGCTGCCGATGCCGCCAACGCTGCTGCCCACACACTGTGTCCCCCCAGTCTCAGGAGGCACCAGTCACCCATGCAGATAAATATACGTAGGGAAATATGGGACTTGTGGGAGATGCGGGGACTTACGGTAAAGCAGATGCTTGATGGCTCTGCAGTAACTACCAAAGGCCCTGGGTCAGCCCATTACTTAATTAATGACCTTATTCTGTGTTGCTTAGTTGTTTAAACTTAGGTGCGTACTGGGGTCTTCCCTCTGTGATTTGCATAGATCTTTCTCTCAGGAACTGTGTGGTCCATGGGGAACTCCAGGAAAGTCTGCATCTCCCAATCACAGCAACTCCTGACTGTCCATCAAGCTGCTTCCTGTGATACACCAGATCAGTGCCACAGGCTTGTCTGGAAATGGAGCAAGACCCATGGCCCCTTTCTTCTTCTTCCTCCTATGCATTGTCATCTGGCTGGGATGAGATGTTTTATTCACGTGACTTGCTATTGTGGCCTAGCTGTTTGTTGGGTCACACAGGGATGGACCCTTTTGTTTTGCTTTTTTTTATCATATGTGAAACTGTACAAGGGCTAATCAAAATGTGTTTCTCTCTGAGGGAACAAACTAATAAATGGGAGAAACCTTTCAGTGGGGCTTTGCATTACCATGTGCATTGCCTGAGGATGGCCAAATTAGCTGCTGCATGTTGACGGAGGCTCTAAGCCGTTATTTTCTTCCTGAGATCTCTGCAGCAAATGTGAACTTTGTGAAGGCTAAAGCATGTGCGCTGGTTGAGAAACCGGCACAGGTATCCTCAGTCATGTGCCTCCATGCCCCAAATTACTGTCAGGCAGTTTAGTACACTCTATGTGCTGTTAGATGCTCATTGATTATCCGGCTTTAGCCGCATCAACATTCAGTCCATCAATGTTCGAACACTACTCTGGGAAATAAATATCCATAAATCATTCTGCTAAAACACCCAACCAAAATAAGGGCAAATGATGCTTCTAACTGAACTGTACAAGTGATTGGAAGTAAGGGTTTCTGAAATAGCTTCTTGATTGAGAATATATGTCTCATTAATCTTTTAAACATAACAACATGAGCTGAATGGAAAAGAAAAACTGAGCTACTAGGCAGCCTGCCATGCTTGAGGCAAAAGGAGGGCTTCCAGAGTGAAGGCCTGATTAAGCAAAGCACATTAGTAGGGGCTTACATTTCCAAATATGCTAAAATCAGCAGTTATCTTGATTCACCAAGGACCCTTGTTCCACCTAACTGTCCCTGAGGTCTCCTCTTCTCCAAATACAGATCCCCCAAATCCCTGTCTGGTTCCTGCATAATTCTGGAGGGACTTAATTCTTTAGGCACCTCAGTTTTTGCCAGTAAAGTTTCCTCTGGTTTCTAAAGAACTGATTTTGGGTGTTCCTGCACCTGATTCTTGACCATCCTGAGCAGCTAAGCATCTCTGTCCTCTCCATCCTGCCTAAGGTCACTTGGGACTCCCCCCTCTGTCTTGCTGGTGGGGCAGTAGGTCTTTTCAGAGTACCACCAAAAGAGAGGCAGTGTCTAATAGCTCAGTGGTTTAAAGACGGACGTGGAAGACTCATTCGATTCCCATCTCTGCCTGAGGGGATCAGGATCTGCTAACTCCAACTGAATTAGTCGAACGTGCTAACTCCAACACTGTCAGGCACTCTTGGGTGAGGGTGCTTTCAGCTCCTCCCATGGAAACTGCTCCATTTTGCACGGAATGATTAAATACACATTTGGCCAGCGAGAAAGAACGAGAGGGACCCTGCAGTCTTGAGATTCGGGCATTCATCGGAGAGAAAGGAAACCTGCTGGATTCTTGTCCCTGCTCCAATGAATTTTCAATGGGACTGGACCCCAGGCCTTTACTCTATAAGCTGACGGCCCTAACCTTCCCAATAAACTGTGGTGCCACAATTGTTTTTGTTCTCTTTCTTTCTCTCAGACCCAATGGAAATTTAATTCCTCCAGGCGAAGAGAAATTGCTTCAATACGAGGGACTGAGAACATCTCCCACCCCAAATTGCCCCATCAGCAGATGCTTGGTGCATGCAGGTTCAAAACCTCTTAGGCAGAGGTCAGAATTGAATGTAGGCTTCTTCCATCCTAGATGCATGCTTTGCCTCCTAAGCTAATGGATAAAAGGAGAGGGGTATGGCATTGCTGCCTTGTCCAGCTGTGCACTGAGAAAGATGCCTCTAGGGCTAGGGACTTAACTCCCAGAGAAAGTTCAGGGGTGTGAGTCCTAGGAGAACTAGGCACCTCCCTTTAACCTAGAGGAAAGTGCCTAAATCTGGGAAAGGGGTGGGGCTTAAGGCATATTTTCTGAGGCTTTCCTGCTGGCTAACTTAGCTGGTTTCCAGTTCAGGGGCATCTTGCTCTCCCCATGCATTGTACAGGGTGCCTTAGGGTCTACCTTGGGGTGTGAAGGCCACTAGACCAGGGCTGCCTACTTTCTGAGAGTCTGGGGCCACGCACTGCATGGGCCATGCACCCTGCACGCCATGCCATGCAAACCACCCCCTCCCTGCTGCATTGCATGGGCACCTGGTGCCCCCTGTGACAGGCCAGGCCACAGATGCTGGAGGGAGGGGGACCTGAGGACCCCGACAGCAGCAGCTGCAAAAAGCAGAGGGTGAAGTGGCAGTGGACCTGGAGACTGCAGTTTAACTCCTCGGGGCTTCATGCTGCCAACAGGCTGCCAGCTGGACAGCCTTGCTTTAAAATTAAGCACCTGCTTATCCAGGGTTTAAATCCTGCTCCCAATAACTGGTCTGGCCAATGGGGATTTTCAGAGAGGATGGAGAAAGGGATTCTTCTGCTTACACTGGACAGTGGCTTCTCACTGCTAAAGAGGGAGCTGGGCCGCTGAAGAAGGAGAGGCAAGGCACAGGAATAGTGAGGTTGGTACCCAGCATAGGGCTGCAAACTGGTCTCATGCAAGGTCCCATCATCCTGCCCATCAAATTCTGCTCCTCTACCCACACACCTCTGTCCTCTGAAGAGCGCTATGCATGACATACCCCTCACTGCAAACAACCAGCTGACAATCAGTGTCGGATGTGTCCTCTCTAGGACTGAAGATGGAGATGGAGGGGTTTGCAGGAGAGAGGTTGAGGGAAAATGTTCGTACTGTATGCAGCTGTGTGAAAGGTGAAGTAAAAGCTGAAGGGCCGCTCCTTGTGAGTATACCAAGGACGTATCATAGATGACTTGAACACCTGTCACCAGCATTTGGTTCACTTAAATCATTTTCCATTTTTCACTGTCATTTTTATACAAATGTAGCAGGCTTACCTTTCTGGGGCTTGGGTTGAGCCCCAGGTTCGAGGGTCTGCTGTTTGATTGGTGGAGCCCGTCCACCTATCCAGAGGCAGCCCAAGGGAAGCAATGCCCTGCCCTTTTCTGAAGGGAGGGAGCAAGGAGCAGCTGGACCTGAATCAGGACTACACCAGCCAGGTCCAGAGAACTTCGGGGGTGGAGCCCCTGAAGAGTATAAAAGGGGAACATGCTCGGCAGGCTGGGGAGAGACAATGATGGACAGCGAGGAGACAGGAGCTCCGGAGGTGGTCGTCCTCGGGACCCTGCTTGAGTTTCAGCAGTGCATGAATCAGCACACGGGGATCAGGCTCTAGGAGCCTCTTGAGGCAGCTTGAGCCTGCGAACCTGGCAAGAGGCTGGGCAGTCAGAGTGTAGATTGGCACATGGAGAGCTGATCCTGGAAGCAACTCGAGGCTGCTTGGGCCCCACACGGTGTACAGATTGGCACACAGAGAGCTGATCCTGGGAGTAGCTCGTGGCTGCTCCGGCTTTACCTTGTGCACGGGCCGGTGCAGAAAGGACCCGCCTGGGAGCAGCTCGTGGCTGCTCCGGCTTTACCTTGTGCACGGGCTGGTGCAGAAAGGACCTGCCTGGGAGCAGCTCGTGGCTGCTCCGGCTTTACCTTGTGCACGGGCTGGTGCACAAAGGACCCGCCTGGGAGCAGCTCGTGGCTGCTCCCGCTTTACCTTGTGCACGGGCCGGTGCACAAAGGACCCGCCTGGGAGCAGCTCGTGGCTGCTCCGGCTTTACCTTGTGCATGGGCTGGTGCAGAAAGGACCCTGGGGAGAAGCTCTCATGGGATCGGCCTCCAGGGGATGAGTTGTGGCTGCTTCAGAGAGGAAGCGTGAGTTGCTGGGGAAGCAGGCCCCGCAGGGGAGGCGAGCACGGGACAGGAGGGTCTGCCTTTCCACCCTCCATTGCGGGAGGGGCCTGTCTACCCCCCAGGGCCCTAAAGGGGATGGGCTCCAGGGAAACCCCTCCAGGAGGTGCTGAGTGCACTCCCTATTTTGGGTGATTGCTGTTGCATCAAGGTCTGTATAGCTGTGGGTATTCTTTAAGGGAGTTTATATGTGTTCTTAATGTATTAATATATATATTTGCATTGTTATTTGGTAGGTCTAGGGAATATTATTATTCACTTATTTGGGTTATATAAGTTGATTCCCCATATGTGTTTATCGTGGTGTAACCTTAACTGTCTCGTTTGATGTGTTAATTATTATATATGCTGTAAGTTATATGGTTTATGTGGATTGTGAGATATTATGTGTAGTGTTGTATGCTCAGCTTCATTGTAAATAGTTCATATTTTATTTTAAGTATTTATTATAGTAATAAATTGTATATAGTTAAGCACTCGGTCTCCGCCTGACTGTAGAGAGGAGAGGGAACTGCTCTGGTAGTCGGCCCCTCCATCAGCACCCTGCCTGACCCCCACCACTGTCATTAGAGGACACTGATGCAGGCTACACAAACACAGACCCGGTGAAACCTCTACCTATTACAATAACTGGTATGGCATAGTGTGACAGCCAGAACCAGAGGGATTAATAAGCAATGATATGTGCTTCTTGGAGGCATTTGGTATTTTGCCTAAACAGGTAATAGTTAATATTAGCTTGTAAGTTTGTAAACTGCAAATGTAACTTGTCTGTCATAAGTTTAACCAAAATGATAAATTAACTGTTCATGGAACTGACTGGGCCCCAGAGGCAAAGCTGTAGCTGTGTTCAAATGAAGCCTAAAAGGGGTTGGGGTTCAGGCGGAGCGATGTCAATTTCAACGTAAAGGTGCTGCATCATAATTTGCTTATTGGATAAACCTGAATCTGAGTAGCAACCTTTTATGATAGTTTTAACACCTTTCAATCCCATACGGTAACAGCTATAGGGCAACATTATGAGTGGCCCCGAGGTCAACAGATTAACATAAGACTAGGTATAAAAAGCACGTGCATCGGGTACCCAGCGGGAAGGAGGGAACAGAACGGTCATTTCTGTCCCACGCCCGGATCCCAGACTCCTGGTGTGAGTGAGGATCGGATCCTGATCAAGGGACCTTCCCCGGTAATCCCTCTGACCGTGTCGATCACTGGGGACGCCTGACTTCGCTGGAACCACTTGGCGCGCACCTGGCATTGAGGGACTATCGATAAGTTGCCAACCTATGTCTGTCTATTTGTTGTTTTGAACAGCCCAGTGTGGCTAATACCCTCGCAGTGCTGGGTTAGCCTGTGACAGATTGATCTATCTATCTGTTATTATTATCTGTTATTATTTACTGTTAGCTCTTTTATACTGCCTTATCTGCTTATCGCATTTGTCTTTCTGTTAACCATTGTGTGTGTGTGTAAGCTATAATAAATTTGCCTTTATTTCACTCCCAACTTTGCCTCCTTGATCCAAAACTGAATCAAACAGCCCAGTTGGCCTGTGATAAAATTGATACACTCACAGTGCCCAGCTGACCTGTGACAGCGTAGACAGTGGCACTCATGCATTTCTTGGAGGTCTCCGTGAATCAGACCACCTGAGTCCATTCCTGATTCCACCGCTGACTTGTATCACCCTGGGTCAATCAGATCACTTTACTGTGCCTCAGTTTCCTTGCTTGGTTCTCTGGTACAAGCACTATAACATCTACCACTGCAATGATCTCTAAATGAAGTGATTAACAACCATCTTTGCTTTGTCCTAACATTGATTGAAAGCAAAGAAACTTGCCAACATAGGTGCAGCTAACATTTCCCATAAATAAGGGCAGATTAAAAAAGCAACAGCTGAAGCTTTTCTGCTCTTACTTCTATGAAACGTGGTGAAGCAAAACAAAATTTAATCCTTCTTCAAAGCGTGCTGCAACATGCGGAGACCTGCAGAACTTTAGCGGCACGTCCCCAAGTGGGTCAATGGTGAAAAATGCCTGCTATTTCCACTTGGATAGAGGACAGAGACAGACCTCCTTCAGAAAAGAAGTGTATTCTGATCATAAACAGGAAAGGGCAACACAGGACTCTTAACTGGACTAAGGACTGAGTGCTGTGTCGTACAGCAGAGAAGCTAATGTTTAATAACTCTTGCCTACAGTCAAAGATTATCATTTTTTTTAAATCATAGGGATTGTCTCTATTTTCTTTTTGGAGGAGGAATATGTGAAATTAACATTAGCAAAGACTCCAGTTTTTATCAACACTCCAGGCAGCAAAACGTATCTCCACCACTTTCCATCTTCCTTGTACAAATGAGAGATAACCCTCTCCCTTTCTTGTGTAAGCTGGGAGACCAATTTATTTTGCAATTCATTTAACCAGCATAAAGCATATGACTTAAAACCATTTCTTTATGTAAACAGCCTTGTACAGCATTGCAATCTAAAATGTATTTCCTTAAACGCCATCATTTAGACTATTATAGATCAAATCACACTTCAAATGCATTGTCCCTTCATGCCTTTTAGGTACTGATCAGTACCTGGATAACCTGATAGTGCATCTGTACAAGGATTGGCGTAGATGACCCCATGGTCACATCCAAACCCATGCCCCAATGATCCTATGATGTGACTGCCATCTAAGATAATTACTTAATCTGATGGAGAATCTAGTCTGACCTGCATCCAGCAACACTTCAATAGAAAGAAGAAAGTATGAGACGGAACGAGCAAGCAGAGACAAGAATGAAAGGCTGAGTCAGTTCATTGGCACAAAATGGAACTGCCCCTGTTTTGAAATTGCATTGAAAACGTTCATAGTGGTGTCAAATTTGAACTGAAATTTTGCTCACCATTTAAAATAAGCCATTTAACATTTTGATCAGTTACAGCTGCTCTGCATTTTTCAAAAGTTCCATGAAAATATGCCCCAGAATGTTAAATTTAGATAAAACAGGCCAAACAATGCATCTCTGATGATGTTTTCATGCTCCCTTCCCACATACCTTGCTGCAACCATCTCTACTTTAGATGCTGTGGAGAGGACACCTACAGACTAGACTGGCGTAGGAAGGGGTCATGTAATGCCTACGTTTGGTTGCATCTACCATTGAGCCCTGGAAGAGCTGGGGTTGCTCTCCCATCCCACGGGAAGGAGGCATCAGTGCAGTTCCCAGGGCTACTTATGGGATAGGCTCCATCCTGTGCTCAAGTCACGGCTTTAATGCTCCAGTTCCATCTCCCCTCAGGTTGCAGGTAACTGGATATTTAGGACGTCTGTGCGAGGCAGCATAGTCCAACGTTCACAAGACTTGGCAGTCAATCAGGAGACCTCCGTTTTCTTCCGAACTCTCTCCCTGACCCACAGTGCAGTCATCTAGCCAGCTGTCTCTCTCTTTTTTCCTTCCCACCTTTGTCTGTCTTGTCTCTGCAGGGCTGGGATTGGCCCCGTTTCACTAGTTATTCATTGCCCAGCACAGTGGGGCATTTCAGAACTCCTGTAATAACAAGGAAGGCATAATTGCCTTTGTTGATTGTAATTTGGCTTTTAGATAGTTTTATTAAGGCATCACGAGGCCTCTGGGCTTGGGCTCTGATAAATTATCATCATGAATTACCATATTATTAATGGTTATCATTCTAATTTTATTTGTGACAATAAACTATTAAGGTGAAAATACTAAATAGCGGTTCCATTTTTCTGGCAGATTATTGGATTTTTTTCTTGGATAATTGTAATTAACAATCAGTTGAGGAACTCATCCTTGCCATGTCACCTGCAATTGCTAGGGTCCATGCAACAGCTGTAATTTAGAGGGCTGAGATAATCACATAATTACTCTGCACTGATTATAGGGGACTTGCATGGTCGGTGGATAACAGAGACTGTATGACATGGGAGAAAAAGATGGAGACGTATGTCGCTAGTTTAGTTCACCATATTCCATTCATCTTGATTTCTTTACATCCTTCCACAAGCTACAGCAAGGAGCCTGAGCACTAGGGCTGTGTGAAATTTCAACGGGTGTTTTGAAAGTGTTGAAACGTTTTGAGTTTTGAAGCTGGTCTTGCTGCAGCTAAAGAGAAATGAAGGAGAGGGAGGGGGATGAGGGGGGAAGGACTGCTCTCTGATATTGATGTCTAGCTCCCAGTTCGATTCCCCATCCCTCTGTTTGCTTCCCCCAGCTCTCTGATCATTTCCCCAGCTGGTCCCACGATCTGCACTCGGGTCCTGGTGCTGGCCCCAGCTGGCAGTAGCAGCCTCCTGAAACCCACTGTGCAGATCTGGGGGCCTGCATCCTCCTGGGAAAAGCTGGGGGAGGCGATCAGAAAGCTGGGGATCTGCACACAGGATGACAGCAGGCTGTCACTGCCGGCTGGGGCCAGCGCCAGCACCCAAGTCTGTCCAGCGCAGCCCACGCCAAACACTGGGAAGAACCCAGGGCTGGTGCTGGCCCTAGCCCTAGCCATCAGTGCCAGCCTGCTGTCATCCCGCACCCAGATCTGGGGTACCGTGCCCCCCAGGAGGGCTGTGCCAGACTCTTCCGGGGGTGCAGGCCCCCAGATCTGCGTGCGGGATGACAGCGGGCAAGTGGTACGAGTTTCGCTTTGCACAGTTTGAGGTGCAGTTTCCCAGAAACCCCTGTACCTATTTCCTTGAAACATGGTAGGCTTCGTGCCCTCAGAAAGGGGTACCATCTCTGCAATATTCATCTGAATCAGGCAAGAAATGATAAAGTTATAGGCATTTTTGTGATTCCCCATTAAAGCCCTTGGGTGAACCATTGAAACGCGTCGAAACAGCACTGAAACAGAGAAAGAGTTTTGATGAAACAGAATCGAACAGCGCTTCCACACAGCGAAACGAAATACTGTCCCTTCAAAACAGCGAAACAGAAGTGGAAACGAAACGGTGCTGTTTTGCACAGCCCTACTGAGTGCCCTATACTCCAGCTCCAGTGGGCAAGGAGAAAGGGTCCAAGACATTTCATGAGTGCTAACATATCTCAGGCCCCCTTGGCATCTATTAGGGGCCCAATCTAATCCTCAATGAAGTCAACAAAACCATTTCCATTGACTTCAGTGGAAGTATGATCATCTGATTACTAGAAGCCAGTGCTCCAGCAGGAAGAGCATTGGTCCCAGCATTAAAATATGAGGGTCTCTAACTTCACCACTGGCTCATCTAATAATTTTGAGTAATGAGGTGTCAGCTCCTAGGGACCTGTATGGAGATGCAGAAGTAACTTGTTGAGCAAGGATTACAGCCACCCCTTATCCCACAGAAGATGATAAAAAACGGGGCATCTCTACAGGATCTGGAGAAAAGAAATCCCTAGAAATCGCAAAGCTTCATGGAAGGTTTAGAGTTCATTGTTTTTAATATTAATAAAGGGGAACTTTGGGCAGCAGGTGAATTTTTGACATTAACACAATATGTGCTCACTGTGTTGAGAGCAAGGTGAGAGCTTGGCTTGGGCCCCATTTGGTAGCCTCAGTTTTCCCATCTGTAAAATAAGGATAAGGAGAGGGATCATGTTTTGCAAAGTGCTTGGACTTGTTTGGTCACAATACACTACAAGCATGCCAGGTAGAGAAGGAAAAACTCCGTCCTTTGTAGGAATTTGAAGCCAGGGATACTGAGAAAGGGCCTAGTTTTTGGGCAGCCCATTTTATTTCCATGAAACTGGAGAGAGAAAAACTTCCAACAAGATAGAAAACCTATTCTGGGAATGTTATTGGCTCTTCCCCCTCTTTGGGGAGAGGGCAGAAATCCTCTTGCCAAACAGAGCGGTGTTATCAGTTGTACAGGTGCAGAGCGCCGGAGGTTAATAAAGGCAGGCTATGAGGAGATTAGCAGTGCATTGCAAACAAGTTTGTGCTAAGTGGCTTAGGATTTGTCCTGTTCTGCTTTTAAAAACAGATTCCTGCTGCCTTCCTTTTCCAAAACACACAAACTGTTGATGATGATTAGTCCGTGAATCTGCACCGATAAGCGGTCACCATCTGCTTATGCAGCAAGACGTGCACCTCAGGCCTGTCCTTTGACATTCAAAAGCCAGCTCGTCTCCTTTGAGCCCAGGTGGCTACATGTGACCTGTCATGGTGTGGATGGTAATTCATTTCTCTGACTGTGTATACCCCTGCCTTAGGCTTGCACACTGCCATACGCAGTCAGACACCTGCTGACCTCACCAAGGCACTGTGAACGCAAGCCTGTCAAGGTTGCTGGGCCCTGAATTTTTATACATTGGGAGTGTTCACATGGCTCACATAATACACGTGGGCTTTATATGATGCAGGCCCAGTAACAGGTTTTATGGGGGTGGAGGGCAGGAGAGGGGGAATGCCCAGAAGGGTTTTGAGATGGAAATTGAAGGAGCAGATTGCAGGTGGATCACAGATGTGCCTTTTATACACTCTCACAGGAAATATTTTCCATATGAACATTTCAATTTGATTGTGGTCACAGGTCAGAGTGAGTCGTCTTATGATTAGAGGAGTGCTTCAGAGTTGCTTAGCACTGGAAGTGGAAGGGAAAAGGACTGTGCTATGTTGGTGATGGAGGGAGAGAAGAAAACCTATCCCTATTTTCAGTCATTGAGGCTGGGACTTACAGAAGGAACTAGGCACCTTATTCCCATATGCAACCTGATTGCATCAAACTCCCCTGGACCTCACTGAGACTCTCGGCCTAAAGGTCATGAGCCAATCCCTGCAAACTTTTACTGCTGGGAATACTCCTGTTGGAGTCAAAGCTTTATTCGTGGATTTGAATATTTATGTCAACATAAACATGCACAAACACTGAATTCTTAGAGCCCAGGCGTGGGTTATATTCATCTCAGCAGACATACGGTCCCAAATCGATCCTTGCAGCTGTACATAGCTTGGCAAAGGATCTGGAAGGGAGAGCCTATCTTGGACCTTCCTGGGCCTATTTCATTCCCAGTGCAGGTTACAGCGGCCCTGCAATTCTCTGCTGCGTCCAGCCAGGACGCATGCCCATCCGCTCCTTTGCCTGGAACAGCCCATGGAAGCCTGTTGCTGTGGGAGGCTCCAGCAAGCAGTCCACAGAGCCAAGTGAAATAGCTTAGCATCACTAGTGCTGTCCTCAAGGGTCTCCTTTCTAGCAAGCGTGGTCCTATACCTACTGACTGAAGCTAGGACGTAGGCGTCTAGGGGTCAAATCCCTGCTCTGCTATAGCTTCTCAATAGGTGATTCATGGGATCCCTCTATGCTGTGAATTTCTGCATCGTGGAAATGACATCACTTACTGCTTGAGAAGTTTATGAGGCTTTATTAATTCCATGCTTTTATGCTCAGCCATACAGAAGTGGCTAAAAATAAAGCATGCCTATGCATGTGCCAAGCCACATGGCTAAGAGAGCTCCCAACCTTGTTATTCATCCAGAAGATGAGAAGAGTCTGCCTATGCCTTTGTGAGGACAGGATTGAGGGTTGTTTACTCGCAAATCCTTCTTGGCTTCATGTCCATGTGGATTTCCAGTCAGAGCTATTAAGACAAGCAAAATGAGGTGCCTGGAGAAGGGATCGCCCAGGGAAATGCAAGGTGATGCCCAGTATAAAATCACTTGTCACTTTGGACTGGATAATGCCTGAGCACTTGGGCAGGAGTGTGCTGTGCTGCTGCAGTTAGTGGTGTTGTTTAAAGGGAGGCTCAAGTGAAACCTTTGACAAATTCTGGCTGTGAGATGATGGTGCTCACAGTTACAACAGTTGATGATCCCACTGCCAAATTCCAGGCTTCATAATGACACCATGCCTACCTAAATGCCCAGCTGTAACTGCAAGGGGAACACATGTCTTCACATCCACATCCTGACCTGACCCAATGGGTAATGTTGCTTCACCTTGTTACTAATGATATAATAGTAATAATGAGGCAAGGTGGAGGGTTAGATTATTTAAACTCCTTTATGGAACCAGATGGCTGAAATTATAATGGCTTCCCTACCAAGCAAAGGTATGTGTCCTTACCCCCATAGGGGAATGCAGAATCTCTTAGAGGAATTCAGAAGTCCTTTGAGTTGCCTTAAGTTCAGATACTGGAGCCCTGCACAAAGATACAGTGCAATTACTGCTGGCTTATGGTCCCCAGTGGATCTTGTTAGCACTAACCAGGCTTTCAGAAAGGCTGGGTGCCTTTCTCTAGGGCAATGGGAACTAGGAACTGAGACTATTTATAAAGCAAAAGTTTTACACTGATGTAAGTGAGGGGAGAAATAAACCTGGCATGCATATTCTGTTCAGGGAGAGGTTGAAACCTTGATAATTAGAGTATAAGAAGTGCCATCGTGGGTCAGATCAATGATCCATCTAGCCTAGTATCCTGTCTCCAACAGTGGCAAAAGTAGATGCTATAGAAAGAGAGCACTGAACTGGATATCTCTGGAGTGATTTATCCCCTATTCAATATATACACATATACTCCCTCCTGGGTATCCATCATTTATTGGGTTAGAGATGACAGAGAAAACATCTCTAAACATTGTTTTCAGGAGTCATTAATAGAGATATTATCCATGAATATATGGAGTCCCCTTTATCCAGTCCTTTTTGAACCTGGCTATGCCATCTGACTCCACCACCTCCTGTGGCAATGAATTACAAAAGTTAACTATGTATTGTATAAAAAAGTACTTTCTCGTTGTTTTGAAACCTGCCACTGACTAATTTCAGCGGGTGCCCCTTACTTCTATCACTCTGGGACTTGGCGAACATCAAGAATACAGGTTTAATAATCACACGGCAGTTGCCCTTTTCCACTCCAGTGAAAGGTGAGGTGATTCATGTCTGGCTTCTAAAATGGTTTGAGATCTGTTGTGACAAACGTTGCCACACCAATACCAGTTATTAGCAGGCATGTGAGAATGTGTGTATGAAAATTGCGTGCTCCTTAAACCTTTTGGAGAAGAACAAAAGTGATCCTTGGGAATGGTGTCTCCAAGAGGTGCCGGCAGAGGAAGGAAGCTTTCTCGTAGGTAGTAGTGGAACATGGGATCCCTGTGGTATAGAAGTGCCTAGGTGACAGCACTAATAAAGACAGTCCTCATTTATAGGGGCTGCAATCTCAAGTAGTAAGTAACTGAAGGCTGATAGCATTTCGTTTACAAAGACAAGAAAAGAGATGAAGAAGCAGAGCTGGTTGAGAACATTTCAAATCTCCTTCCCTGAATTATAGTGAGAAGATTCCTGGTTGAGAGTGAATGACTTGGAAACCCCCTGGAAAATGTTCAGCAAAGATAAATCTATAAATAGATGATCTAGACTGGCGTAGGCAAAATATAGGCCACCCACAGATTTGATCTGACCCACAGGTGGATGGCTGCTGGCTTTGACCTCTGCGTGGTGCTGGTGCTGGGTGGGTGGCACAGCTCCCACCCAGCAGCATCAGGCATCAGCTGTGGACCCAGAAAGACAGAGAAAAGAGACAGAGAGAGAGATGGCTGTGGTCCTTGACTGGTCCCCAAAACTTGTTAAGTGGCCCTCCAGCCAAAATAATTGCCCACCCTTGTAAACACTTGCCTCAGCCCAGCTGTGTGGTTGACTATAAATCCACTTCAGTCTTCAGGCATCTTGTAGCTCCTTAGAAATGCCCTTGCCACAGCTGAGTAGAAAGGCTGAGCAGTTACCAGATCCACAGTAGCTCTGCTGAGAGTCATGATAGCACTGGGGGAAGGTTGTCATTTGAGCACTTTCTCACTTTTTTCCAGGATAGGATGCCTTCCAGTTCTGTCTTTCCATCTTCTCTGGAGAAAATATGATGAAAACTCAGGGGTTAGCACATCATGGTATCACAGTGCAATCATGGCAACTAAAGGATGACCTGGATTAACAGCCTGACTCTTACAAAGCATGTCCTGGGAGGTTTAATAACCTGCTGGTCCATATCTCAGGGTGACGTGATCTCCAAAAGAAGGAACCGTCGTCAGCACAGGGGCCACTTTCATGCAGGAACATTACTTTAAAACAAAGTCAAGGAGAGCTCCAGTGCTGCTTCCTATATACAATGCCAGGATTTTCTTTGAAGATCTTCTGTTCAAGTCAACACCACAGAGCTTCTGAGGTTCTCCCAATGCCGTTTAGTTTTATATGCATCTCAGACTGTAGGGCCACTGAAGAGTTGTGGGGTGACCTCTTATTGCATGTCAACTCAGATACAGACGAATTTGAGATCCTTTCTGAGTTCTTTTTCTGTGTGTGTATGTGTGTTTAGTAAAAGAGAGACAGAAAAAGCCTATCTCTTTGCTCCTATAATACTGTTACTTCTTTCTGACTCATTTTTGGCCAAGTGGTTCATTAAAAATTAGGAACCCTGTGGGTCATTTCAGTTAGGCAGCATACTTAATGAAGGATCCAGGCATCTTTGATGCAGTCCTGATGGTTTACAAAGAATGTGCTTAATCCTGCTTCCCCCCACAAAGCAAGAATTAAAGAGCAGAATATATATAGACATTTACACATATTACACACACGCACACACATATATGTATGTATAATCATTTGTATGTACATACTTATGAAAGCGCTTGTATTCTCTGCCGATAGGTCCTGACCCTCTTCACCCAGCACTCAACCCAAAAACCTATTTCTCTAGGCTTTTATCAGGGCTGTGCTTCTCATATTTCTTCCAGCTGTGTCAGGTGCTTCTTACAACTGGCTGCTTCCTTTCTCTTGCAGACATGAATGCTTCCAAAACAGCAGACAATGAAAATGCTGTATCTATATGTGCCTAGTACGTTCTGGGCAGTGCATCAGTGGAGGCTGGTGCAGGTTCAGTTATCTGGTTCCATAAAGGAGCTTAACTCTTTTTTGCAACTTCCTTAAATGAAGGGCAGCAGTTCATAACAATGCTGAGTGGCTTTCCAGTATTTCCAGACTGCCTCGTTATCCTTCCCTGGGATGTAGGTCCTGTTTGATTAGATTATCCAAACTCACCAAAACTCTGAGGTGCTGACTGGATTCACAATCAGTTGTAAAGCTCATTACCTCTGATTAGTTTTTAATTCTTCCCTCTGAAACCCAGAAACCCTGTAGCATCCTCACTGGGGGTTGCTTCATGGTCTGCTGCTATTAAGTAGAGCTTACAGCTAGGTGGAAGCTGGAGAGCTTGGGAGCAATCCAGTGCTGCTTTCTCTGTGTTGACTCTCCGCAATCCCCATTCAAATCTTTGCTACAGGGGCTGTGGACGAGGAATGGTGTTGGTCCGAAAGTGCTTGTGTAAACATGAGCAACTCTCATAGGCCCCAGTTCAGCAAACTATTTTACCTTAGGGTTAACTTAAAGCACATACTTATGTCCCTTTGACGTAAGTGGGATTAATATGCTTACGTGTTTTGCTGAATTAAGGCTGCAACCTGGCTCTGCCTCAGTTCTGTCTCCACTTTGGTCTGTCCAGTCGCTACAGACTCTTCCTGTATTCTTTCAAAGACTTAGATTTTTTACAGACACTTTTGCAAGAGTCGTCAATAATACTTTCAAAGAAAAACAGCAATTTAAGAACCATTAACTTCCCCCCCCCCATCTTTGGACTTGTCAGTGTGTCCTGTCTAGTCTAGACTGTCAGCTCATCAGGGCAGGGACTGTTTGTACTTTCTGCCTTGTCTGTGCTGATAAAAACAGTGCTTTGTAAAGCTGGCAATAATAAATGTATTTCCCTTTTGTTGGGAGACTTCTTCTGGTAGCGGGTGGAGTTTGCCCTGGTGAAGGATCCTGAATGAGGGTGGATCTCTTTTGAGATCTATGGGCGCTTATACACATACTCCAGGAGATGTGGGGGAGGGAACTCTTTAATCAGAGAGGGTCCCAGAGAGAACAAGCTTTATTTAAAGTGCCCCTGCTGCCATTTTTCAGTGCAGGGATGCTGAAACACTGGAGTGTGGTAATTACCACGTTCCACCAGGCTCGATTAATCAAGTCTGCTCTGACTCACTGTAATTACAGCACATCAGAGCAGCCTCAATGAACATGTATAGGCACCCTGTATGGTATCCAAGTCCCCTTTTGGGGATTATAAGTGGGGCACAGGCTTTGTGCTATCTGTGCAGAACAATGATCTAACATAGTCATAGTGCTTTGGGGGCCCTGGAAAAGCAGACAATACAGACAATTTTGTTCTCATGACAAGGTATTTAGCCGAATTCAGGTTCATTGGAGTCTGATAGGGCCACATCACAAGCATTTCTGCTATGGCCTTGAACTTTCAACCGCTGTGCTGTTAACCATGTGCTGCAGCACCCATGCCAACCCGCCCCCAGGCAAGTCATGTGTTCTTATGTAACCCTGGCACATGGCACTACCTGTGCGCCACGTCGGAGCGTTGGGATCCCGGGGTGCCCAGTAGCGTAAGCCTCTCTTAGGAGCTGAAGTATGGTTTTTCAGCAGGGAGGGCCCCTTTTACATTTACAAAGTCTTTGCAACCACCAATATAATTATTTACAAATATTTAATTATATACAGTTCAATTATATACAGAATAAGACAGAACGTAAGTGGACACAAATTACAAATTGCTACCAAAATAACGCTAGGTACAGTACACAAAAGGAGCACTGGTGTTATGGAGATAGTCACTTGGGTGTCTCTGGGGTTCACAAATATAACCACTCAGGTGTGATATAAGTTAAAGGAGAAGAATAAACAATAATTAGACACTGAAGCACTAATGACTAAATTGCTTAATATTTACAACATGAGCTATTGAATACTTATTTACTAACAGTACTAATGATCCTTATGCACAATGAATTTACATATAACCCCCATCTCCTCCCACCTCACCATAGCGGGTCCTTTGCGGCTGGGGTCCTCTCATGTTGGCCCAGGTGTCACGGCACTGCTGGCAGCTGCTCCCACATCTGGGTCCCTGCAACACACAATGCACGCTGCCCTGGCCCACGGTCCCTGCACAGTGGGCTGTGCAGCTTGGTTTGCAGGCTACAGCAGATACACATCTCCCACGGTTGAGCACATAGGCATGCTGGGTTGGGCTCCTGCAGCTCGCACCCACCACGAATTGAGGCTAGTTCCTGGTGTCTCGCCTCCCCTTGTCTGAGCCCTGGGATGTGCTGGGCTGGGCTTCTGCAGCTGTGTACCCCCCGCTTGAATTACACACATGCACGCTAACCGGGCTTGCTCCCCGACAAGCAAACTCAAGTGTTTTTCAGGCGGCTGCTTGAGGGGATCAGCTCGCGTCTTCCAAAGCCCTGGCTTGAGTCCTGGGGCTGCAAGTGCACCTCTGACCTGTCGGCAGCTCACCGCAGCTCCGGCAAGCTCTGGGAGTCAGCCACTATGGCCAGGCCTGCATAGCCCTCTCCCCGCAGCGCACCTTTTTCTCCCCCTCTTCCTCCCTTTGGGCAGGGGAAACTCCCCACTTTTAAAGAAACCCTCCCCGCCAATCCTGATCCTGGGATTTTCATGGGCTCTCCCTAACTGTCCGTCTCTGATTTCCAGGGATCCTGGGTTTTTTTCTGTTTTAAAAAAATCCCCAATTTTCAGTTTAGAAGAAGTAACTCAAATCCACATTCTTCCATGATTAAAATGAAACACCACTGATATATATCTATCTATAGATATCTATCTATATATATCTATCTCAGGTTATATATTAGTGGTAATATATAATATTAGTGGTGTTTCATTTTAATCATGGAAAAATGTGGATTTGGGGTTACTTTTTTTTTTAACTGAAAACTGGAGATTTTTTTTAAGTCAGAGAAAACCAGGATCCCTGATGATTTCAAACCCCTGGCCAGGTTCTTTCCCTCTTCATAGACGTCTCTATCCAGGACAGCTTCATTCAGCCCTGAGTTCAGGGTCCCTGTTGGGACATGTTTCCCTTGCCCCAGTACAGTGTCTCCACAGAGATACGCCTTGTCGTGGGACGCCCGCCAGGCAGGTAAGCAACACTTCAATGTCTGTCCAATGATTATGATGAAAGTTTCAAGGGGGAATGTCACAGGCCTTCTTTAAGCGAGGTTTTGCCAGGTGTTTGGGATTAGTCCTTTACCTATGATGGTGATGATAGGAAACAACAGTGTCTTTTCACTAGAACTAGTGAAAACAAGGAGCATCACCCTCTAGAAGGGGCTTGGCTTATCCAGTACTGGGTCATCTCACTGCCAGAGTCAGGTGCAAGCCCACAAACAGGAGTAATGCAATAACTGCCCTCTGGTTTCGAGTTATCTGAAAGAAAGACTCCCAAACTCATTAGAAACAACTGCTCTTCCCAGCCCTTTCCCTAATTGAGCTTCGTTAGCCCGGCAATCTCTCGGTGCTTTCCCTGGTCCAGTCCCTTACGAGAACTTATCTTCAACCCATCCTCCAGTGCTCCACAGCTCTTCCCATAAACCCTTCCCTGCTGAGCTATTCTTCCTTCTAGAGGACAGACTTGAAGATTTCAAGGCAGAAATGAACAGCTATGACTCTCTAGCCTGATTCCACCTCCAGCAGATATACTGGACTAATGCACATCTCATTTGAAAGGCTCCAAGTAACACTGAGTCCATGCCCCCACCCCACCCCACCAGGTAAACTCTTCTAGTGTTTAATTACCTTCACTGGTAGGGAAGTCTCTCATTTCATTTCAGCTGGAGCATGGTGCCCAGGGTGATAAGAAAGATGTAGAGAAACTGGAGAGGATCTAGAGCAGCAAATGACGACGATGGTATAGGGAACTGGACAGCCAGCTGGATGAGG
Organism: Caiman crocodilus; assembly: GCA_030014935.1. NCBI lineage: Eukaryota > Metazoa > Chordata > Crocodylia > Alligatoridae > Caiman > Caiman crocodilus. The sequence continues at coordinate 191,555,169 of JAGPOW010003316.1, read as the reverse complement.
AAAGGTTGAAGGATCTAGGTATGTTTAATTTGGAAAAAAAAGGAGAGTAAGAGGGGATATGAGAGCAATTTCTAATCTTTGAAAGGTTGCCATAAAAAAGACAGAGGAGCATTGTTCTCTTTTACCACAGAGGCAGGGCACATAGCAATCATTTTAAAAAATAGCAAAGCAGGTTTAGAGCAAATCTCAGGAAAAATAACCTTCCTACCTGTAGGAATAGTTGGACAATGGGACAAGATGTCCAGGGAAGTTGTGGCATTTCTTGCACTGCAACTTTTCAAGAAAATGCTGGCTAGGCCTCTGTCCTGGCTGGCTTTAGGAACAGCAATTCTGTATTTGTTCAGGAGATTGGAGGAGTCGATGCCGGCAGTCTCTTCTAATCCTTTGATTCTATGATTCTGCTCTGGGCTTTGGATCTTCTTATGATTTTGTCGGCAATACAGATACAGTACATTTTGGAAGGAAAGTTTTTTTTCAGTATCTAAATCCTCCATACAGTGACTATGTCACTTGTTTGTCTGTCCCCTGACAAGCAGAGCTCTTTAATCCTTACAGGGTAAGGCTTGTTTTTCATCCCCAGGACCAATTTGAGTTTTCCTTTTGAATTCTCTCCAATATTTGTACATTGTCCTTTAAACATGGACGTCAGACCTGCACACAGTAATGGTCTTAACAAAGTTGGGTAGCGAGGCAAGATCACTTCTACTTCTCCTTAATGTTCCCCTTTTTATGCAAGAATCACATTAATTGAAAGACTTTATATTGATTTTTAAATTAAAGTTGGACTTCCATGACTGGTTTTCCTTTAGAAGCCTTCACAAACATCTGATGAACTAGCAGGACTGACTTCCCAAGTACAAAGCAGTAAAACTCCAGTTGCTGAGAGGAACCTTTTGTCTTGTCTCCAATTCTACCTTACCTAGTAGGGCCTAAATCCTCCCAAATGAACATCTGTACAGACAGACCACCTGGTAAATCAATGGGGTTCCCCCTAGATACTGGGATATGTCTGCAGTCTGTCTTAGGCCCAAATCATCCAAGGTGTTTAGGTACCTAACTTCCTATGGAAACCATTGGTTAATGTAGATACCTAAATGTCTTTGAGGCTTTGGGCCTAGGAACAAAATTCTTTAAGGAGATAATTTTTCTACCTTCCCAGTTAATGATCAAGACTTCCCATCCCTCTTCTCTGATTCTGCAAAGAGATCTCCCATCCTAACTAGACTCCTTTCCACAAAATTTTATCTATCTATCGATCTATCTTATAGATACAATATATATCTTCCCTATATATATATATATGAGGAAGATGTTAGAGCATCAAAAACCTCATAAAGGAATAAATAGATCTGCTCTAATTTTACCTTAGATAACCTAGTAAGGTCTAAATCCTCCCAAATGAACATCTGTACAGACAGACCACCTGGTAAATCAATGTTCCCCCTGGATACTGGGATATGCCTGCAGAATCTGCCTTAGGCCCATATCATCCAAGGTGTTTAGGTACCTACTTTCCATGGAAATCACTTGATTAACGTAGATACCTAAATGTCTTTGAGGCTGTGGGCCTTAGGTACTACCGGAGTTCATGCCATGTACCTTGCAGCTGGAGGGGCTGAAGAACAACCAGCTCACAGTTAATTATTACAAAGATGTAGAGTCTCACCAGATTAAGGAGAATGCATTGTGTTGTGCTTGCCCCAGGTACATCCACAAAGAAGAAAGCACTTCCTGAAGTAGGCCATGGTCGAGCAGCTATCGCAAGTGAGCCAGAAGAGCGAGGTCTTATTCCCTCTTCTGCCACTGACCCTTGACGAGATACTTAATGCCTCCGTTTCCTTGAAGCTCTCCTTTGCTAAGCACTTTGGGCTATTTAGATGACAGGTGGAGAGCAGGTATTCCTGAAGATTAGGTGATGGAACAGTAACAGGGGAAATGATTGTAATAAAAGAGCAGCAGCTGCAATAAATGGGAAAACACACGGTATGAGTGATGGCAGTCAGGCTACTTTGGTTTCCTGTATTGCCACTTCAAGTGCTAAAGGAACATCAGCTGTCTCTTATTTTTATGATTCCACCTGTGAATTTAAACTTTGACCCCACTTCGTATAAAACCTCTCCACTATCTATAAAAGCTGGAGATAAAGGCATTAGTTCTCCTTCCCAGCAAGATGATTATTTCTGTATTAAAACGAAAATCTCTTCTTCACTTTATCAGTGGCACAGAAGTTCCTTCTGCCTTGCGCTGTATTGCAGCATGCAGTTCTTTCCAGGAGGTGGCAGCACAGCACAGCGCAGCGCAGCACAGCAGGTTTTAGGAGCGTCGTGTTTGAGGATGCATGTTCCAAAATGTTCCAAAAGTGTGTAAAATATTTATTGGTGGATATATTTGGATCTGACTTTTTTGCCTCTTTATAGTTGAAAGGTCTTTCTTTCCCATCCTTGTCTTTATGCCATTGTTAAACAAAAATGTGATGCCACGTTCCTGTCTATTTTCTGAATTACATGTTCACTGACTGGCTTTCTTGCATGCATGCTGGCTTCTGGCTTCTTTAGTATCTCATCCAGGAAGAGCACAGACCAGCTGCAGATGCTTCCTCAGCCTGGCGATGGGTATTTGTAGCTGAAAGCTTGCAAAGAAGAATTGTCCCAACTATTTGAGTTGGTCTAATCAAGGATGCTTTACCCAAAGAACCTTGTCTGAATGAAACCTGGCATTCTTTCAACACTTGTTGAGGATTCAGCTATAGCCTAACTTCTGCTGATTGTCTTTGGTGGGAATCAAAGGTTCCTATGAAGCAAAACGGATCAAAATCCCGTGTGGGTTTGGCAGTTTCTGAACAAGAGAAAGGGTTGGATGAATCGGAATAATTTCTTTCCAGATTCTTTCCTTCATGATGCCATGCTTATCTTGCTCGTGAAACCGGAAAGTGTGCTTAGGACAGCAAGGTCCAAAGATATAACCCTTCCCTTTCAGATAGAAAGAGATTGAATTGCACTTCTGTGGCTGCTCAAGTAGACTTAATGATTTAATGCACAAGTAGATTTAATAACCAGAGAGAACAGTTTAGGAGAAGATCCCCTCTTGATCCCACCACAGGCAAGGAGTTGGACGAGATGACCTCTGGAGGCCCCTTCCAGCCCTGCTTCCCTGTGATTCTGTGTTTCAATGATTCTCGCTGCGAGGGGCCACCAAAAGGGTGTTTCCAAAGTCTATTTTGATCTCAAGTTGGGATTGGGATAGTCTGGACTAGAGTAAGGGTCAGCAATCTACAATGTATTGGCCAAATGCAGCCTGCAGAGCTATTTTATCTGGCCCATGGAGCTGAGGGGCTGCTGTGGTGTTCTGGCAGTGGAAAGCTTCATGTAGGTAGTAGGAAGAAGGATGGCAGCACTGCGGAGGGAGCGCGGTGAACGTGGGTGCAGCTCCAGTGTTGACTGAGTTGCAAGGGCCTGTGCTAAGCTCTGTTAAAATGCCCACCCCCTGCAAGGCATTGCCCACCCCTGGTCTACAGAAAGGGTGGTCAACATACAGCACAAGTGCCACAAGTGGCACAGGCAGCCTCTGTGTGTGGCGTACAATAGATCAGAGAAGGGATGGGCAGCACAGCACAGCAGCAGGTAGGCCAGGAAGCAGAAGGCAGAGCAGCAGATCGGGCAGCCTTGAGAGTGATGTGGAGTGGGTGTAGACATATTATCAGTCTAAAGTGTTCACTTCCTTGAAAGGTATCCAGGTTGTAGCCATATTGGTCTAAAGGAAAAGGCAAGAAATCAGGACTTATAGTAGACATGATACCTTTTATTAGACCAACAAGATTTTTGCAAATCACCTGATGAAGGGGGCTCATGCCTGAAAGCTTGCAATTAAAGAATTATTTTTGCAAAAATCTTGTTGGTCTAATAAAAGATATCATCTCCGCTATGAGTCTTAATTGCCATTTTCTTGAAAGAAATCTGATTGGGGAATGTGGGGAGGAATCTGTGCCTCTTTCTCTCCTTTGTAGTATACCAAGCCTGGCTTGTTTGGGTTTTTTTTCTTAACCTTAAAATACAAAGAGTGCTAAGTCTTGTCTTGGTGGCCTATCCTGGTGCCTGCTTCTCCCTGGTAGACCAGAAAACTGAAACCAGTGGACATGAAATGCTAATTACTTGTATTTGGAAAGCAGCGGGCACAATTGGTTTTTTAGCAGGGATGGTGATTGCTTAGACAGGTAAAAGAATCGACAGCTGATGAAAACATTAGGGAAGAAGAGATCGGTTTCCAGATTCTAGGATTTTTACAATGAGATTTAATAGATGGCTACAGTGCAAGGGCAGTGAAGAATGAAGCTATCACGGAAGTGTGATGGAAAGCTTCAGTGCCATCTGTCTAGCTAGTGATGATTAGGAAAATGGGGGAGCTAGCGCCAAGTCAAGAAGAAAAGCTACTAAGAAGGAAACTGGGCCAGAAGTATGGGGAATGGCCAGCAGGACCGATCGGAGCAGTGGAGGCCTAGAAGGTGAGAAGTGGAAACCAGTCTGTCCTCTCCCAGTGGGGCTCAGACACCTCTCTTCTTGGGGCTCCTTGGCTGCAGTGGTCAGATCTATATTACGGATGCTAGCAAGAGAGGATAGGACTCAGTGCGTAGATCAGAAGTCCACCTGAGCCTAGTGGCCAATGGGGTTAGCATGACTAAGGCAGCTCTGTTTGTATAGTCAACAACACAGAAGATAGTGTCTTGTCTAAATACCCTTGACTAACAGTAGCCATTTACAGCTGGACTGACTGTGAACAACCTTGGTGTGAATGTAAAGTGAGACTCCTACATCTCCAGAGTCCTGGCGAAATGTCTCAGCTGTCCTGGCACTGAAAACCTCTACTGGGGCAGAAGCAAACAGAGATGGAACAGAAACCATGTCAACTTGTCATCCTCTAAAGCTGCCTAGTGCTGTATCAGCCTCTGATTTTTGACATTTCATAAGTAAAGCAGCATTGGGCTTGGTCAGCACTTGTATTGGAGTCCTCTGGGGAACAACTGCTTGCTGGGGTTGGCCATTCAGGGAGTGAGACTTGTCCTTATTACTTGTTGTTCATATAGAAGAGGTATTTAGGCAGGTAAAGTTGCAGATAAGGGCTCTTAAAAATCCTACCTACACATTTAGGTGCCTAAATATCTTTCAAAACTTGGCCCCTAGCACTCTAATCTTATTGTGAAGTGTAAAAGGTCCAAATAGGCAACATCGTCAAATCTTTGACCACAGGGTGTTAAAGGCACAGTCTTAGGCCTCTTCATTCTGAATCAAAACTAAACTATGGCTCTGATACACCAAGGCACTGAAGCACCTGCATAAACTTAAAAAAATTACTCAGATGCTTAAAATTCGTCATGCATTTGAGTACCTGCCAAGAAAGGGCCCCGAGCTCAGGCAGGTAAGTACAGGACCACATACATCTGGAAGTGACGTGTTCCACTTGGCTTGGAAAACCCAGAGTCTAAATGCTGGGGGTCTTTTGATGTTTAGCAAGTGTTGTTTTTAACCCTGGGGTCTTGGATAAAATCCAGGTTGGATGATGTAAACAGGTTACCTAGCCTGCTGCCTTCTGCAGGAGCTCCTCAGCCAGTCCTCTCATGTAACACAGGGTGCCTATAGACCTGCAGCGAGGCTGCTCCAATGTCCTGCAATTACAGCATGCTGGGAGCGTGGTAATTACCGCACTCCAGCAGATTCCAGTGTCATGTAGATCAGCATCTCTGTGCTGAAAAATGGCGGCAGGGGTGCTTCAACTAAAGCTTGTTTGGTCAGCTTCAGTTAAAGTGTCACATTTTTCAGCATGTGGATGCTTGCTGATACACATGATGCTCCAGGCTCTTTAATTAGAGTGGCTCTTGGAGGCCTGGTGGCCCAGGGCCAACTTTTAGTATCAAGCTGTCCTTCACCAGAGATAATGATAATAATCGAACAATGGAAAAGAATTTACCGGTTTTAGGCCTCCTTTCTGTCCGGCCCCTGGGCAGCCTCCCAGTTTGCCCATGCCTGTGTCTGGCTCTGCTGAGAGTTAGTGTGGCTTGGACATGTGTAAATGGTGCACAGGATGGAACAACTGACCTCAGCAGCATGAAAAATATGGAGAAGACAAATGGTTTTTCAGACTGTGAAGTAGCTCTGGGTTCAGTGCTTGTCTTTCCTGGAGACTTCTTGGGTGACCAGGGCAAATCACTTCATCTTTCTGTGCCTCAGTTTTCCATTAGAAAAGAGGATCTACTTCCTCTTTGCCAATGTCAATTCTATTCAGATGGTAACTCCTTCTGCACGGTGACATTCAATGCTCACCAAACAATCTTGGCTGAAATCTCTAGGTTGCTAGTGGAATAAAAATATTCCCACCTTTCAACATTTCTCTTGTTTTCTGAGAGTCTTCTCCTTTGCAACAGTTAGGGGGTCACTTGTTGCATCTTTCATCCTCTTTGTTCTGAGGGGTCTCAGTCATCCTGAGGCTTGCCATTGTCTCTGCAGGGGTTGGTCCCATGCTGCACAGAATCCAGCTGCAAAGCAACAAGTCACCTGGTATGAACAACCCAGCGTCTTACTGCAATGCATGCTAGGGGAGTGTGGCTGTCTAGTCTTTGGCCCATACAGGAAGATAAAAAACATGATGTAGTTATTAGCAGCAGGTATGACTCATTCAACTCAAGCCATGGAAGTTGTATATATTTAATAGGGCTGACAATTAAAAGAATTAATTGCAATTAATTCCAAAAGTCGTAATTAATTGCAATTTTAATTGCACAGTTAAATAGTCAGCACCCTACCACCCAGCAGCCCAGAGCCTGTGCACCCTCCATGTTCTCCCTATCACCACCAACAATGCACAGCCCCAGACCTAACCCTGGCCCACCCCACACCCAAGGTAATTTTGAGCAGTGGAGTGGACCAGTTCTGGACCAGATGGAACCCGTGTAAACAGTCCCAACCCCGGCCCACCCTGCACCTACTCCAAACTCACCTGCCCATGCCGAGCAGTGGCAGCAGACAGGCAGAAACTGGTGCTCAGTGCAAAGGAAAAGCAGCCCTTCCCTCTCACCACTGCTGGGCCCTTCTTGCTGCAGTTGCCAGGACCCTGCACCTGGGCTGCCCTGAGGCTCCTCTGCACTGACACTGCTACCCTGTTGGGTGGCTGTGAGGCAATGGTGACAGCAGCAGAGAGGAGCTGCAGGGCAGCTAGGGCATAGGCTCTAGGTGGCTGCAACAAGAAGGGCCTGGCAGTGGTGAGGGAGATGGGCCTGTTTTTCCACCCCCCGCATACCAAGTAGCAGCTGCTGCTGCTGCTGCCATTGCTCAGCACGGGCAAGTGGATCTGGAGCATGGGGCCAGAGTCGGGGCTGTGTGCATGGGTCCCGGCTGCTCCAGAGCCGGTCCACTCTGCTGGTCAAAATGATGTGTGCAATTAATGCAATTAAAAAATTAAGTTTTTGTATGAATGGTGTAAGTTAACTGCAATTAACTGACAGCCCTAATATTCAAGCAAATAGAATCATAGAAAATGAGGGTTGGAAGGGACCACAAGAGGTCACATCTAGTCCAACCCCCTGCTCAAAGCAGGGCCATCCCCAACTAGATCATCCCAGCCAAGGCTTTGTTTAGCCAAGTCTGAATAACCTTCAAGGATGGAGATTCTACCACCTCTCTGGGTAACCTGTTCCAGTGCTTTACTACCCTTCTAGTGAGAACGTTTGTCCTAATATCTACCCTAAATTTCCCTTGCTGCAGCTTGAAATCGTTGCTCCTTGGTCTGTCATCTGCTGCCACTGAGAACAGTCCAGCTCCATCCTCTTTGGAATGACCCTGCAGGGAGTTGAAGGCTGCTATCAAATTCCCTCAGACTTTTCTTCTCCAGACTTAATAAGCACAGTTTTCTAAGCCTCCCCCCCAAGTCATGTGCCCCAGTGCCCTAACCATTTTTGTTGTCCTCTGCTGGACTCTCTTCAATTTGTCCACATCCTTTCTGTAGTGGGGGATTTCAAACTGGACACAGTACTCCAGATGTGGCCTCACCAGTGCCAAATTGAGGGGAAGAATCAATTCCCTCGATCTGCTGGCATCACTCCTACTAATGCTCACCAAACAAACATTTATATAAATAGAGAAACAAAACTCCAACAGTGGATTCGCGCACAGGAATTGCATAACGTTAGAGTTAATACATATTTACAAAATAAATAATATACAATTCTTATAATTTATCATCTGTACTATTACTATAATATTTATATATGTAAAGATAATATTAATTAATATTCAGAAATATGGCTAGAGACATTGACTTACACATCTGTACATGCATATACTCACATACATTAGCTGTAAGTGTCTTTGCCTGTATAAAAAAATAAGAAATAAAGCATATCTAAATGATGTTTGGCCTGCTTAAAATACCTACAGTACTTTTTTGGTTCTGATGTATCCTGTTATACATTCTTGCCCTAAACATATTTACTAAAGCTCCTGCTTTCTCCTACCTCCCCCTCTTGTTATTTATCTGCCATGCTCTTTGTATAGCTCACAACAACCAACAGAGGATGTGACTGGCCTCCTGTGGTGTTGTTTTTGACTTCCCAGCCTAAATGAATAGATATCCTTTGGCAGCTGGGTAAGCCAGGGCTTGAACCTGTCTTTACAGCTATAGCAAGAATCTGTAACCAATGCACCACTACAAAGCAAACTAGTCAGGATCATGACCATTTCACAGGTAGGGTAAATGGAGCAGGACATTGTTAAAGCTAATTTTTTTCAAATCTTAGGCAGGAATAAATGTAACGGTCTTTATATGTCAGCATTCCCCCAAACAAGAGGGAAAGAATCAGTAGAGAGGAAGCTTGGTTTTTGGGGGGTTTTTTTTGGTTATCTTTAAACACATGGGTAGAAAGGCCTAGAAGAATCCAGACATAAGGGTAGTGGGGGGAGTGGCAATAGCTGTTTTTGAAGCTCTCTAGAAGTTTCCATTGTGGGCAGTCTGCCTGGCAGGTCCACCTTCCTGACAGACACTCTCTGAGGCCTGAACCAATCCAAATAGAGAGGGAGAGACTGTAAATACAGAAGTCAAAAGACTGCCCTTTGGACTCAGCTGTTGATGAAGGTTGGGTTGGGCTGGGCTGAATTTAGTTGATTTGAGTTGGGTTGAGTTGGGTTGGGTTGAGTTGAGTGGGGTTGGGTTGGGTTGGGTTGGGTTGAGTTGAGTGGGGTTGAGTTGGGTTGGGTTGGGTTGGGTTGAGTTGAGTTGGGTTGGGTTGGGTTCCATTCTGTTCTGGTCTGTTCCTGCTCTGTTACCATTCTGCACACAGGTGAGTGCTGTTCCTGCTTTCTGGCAAGGGAGCTGTTACTTGGGGACTATGCTTAGTACTTTGCATGTTTTCAGGAACATAGGACTGGAAGGGGCCCCCTAGGCCATTAGGTCTAATCTCTTCTCTTTGCAGGTAATTGTTTGGCCAGGGAATTCCCCAAAATTGCTACTTCTGAGCCTCATACACAAGATGTATTACCTGAGGGACCCTGACCTAGGGGAAAAACTCAATCTGGAGCCTGAATTTGGCAGAGTGGAGAAGAGTGAGATTGTACAGTTGAGTATTTTGAGGCATGTGCTGAAAGATGCACTCCAGTCAAAAACCTTTTTATATCTAGTCAATGCTCCAATGGTTTGAGGGGAAAGCTAAAAAACCTCTTCAGAATCTCATAGCACCCATGAAGTGGAGGGGATTCTTCCTGGTTCCTACTGGTTACCAGTAAAAGCCCTGGGGAATGGGATTACTGGATAGCTACCACAGGGGGAGACTTCCTTCTGTTCCCTGGTGTGGGGGTTACACTTACATGATCCCAAACCCTGTCTTGCCATACCACTGCTTTCATAAAGTCATCCAGCGCAAGCGTTTCCTGTTCTTTGCCTCCAGTAGTTGGCTCAGAAGAGCATTCCAAAACTGCCTTCTGATGGAAATCTTTTAATTGCCAATCTAAATGTATCTGTAGCTAGTTAATAGCTATTTGATCTTGTGCTGGTGCTCTCTATTTTTACAGCCTAAAAAGCTCTTCTCCCTCCCTCTATTCACCCCACAAATGTACTTGTAAAAGGTAATCCTACCCCTGCTCAGTCTGTTAAGTTAAACAAGCCAAGTTTCTTTAATCTTCTTTCATAAGAAAAAGTTGCTGTTCCCGTAACTGTCTTAGTGTCCCTTTTTTCAATATGTTCCAGTTTAAGTTCATCACTTGAATGCTGTTGTGTGAAGTTCTGGTCGCCCTTCTAAATAGGGTCTTAACCAAGCCTTTTACAATGGTACTTGTACCTCCTTGTCTATACTGGATGTGCCCTGACTAACATATCCTTGGATTGTGTTATCTCAGGGTTGGGCAATTGTTTCAGCTGGAGGGCCACTTAATGAGTTTTGGTGAGCTGTGGAGGGCTACATGCATAAAATCTTTCAGAAGGTATCATTTTAACAAGTTATAGATAAAAATAAATCATATACTGAAGATCAAACTTCTACTGTAACATATTTTAATTTTATTTCAAAGACTATTTTTGTCCTGATCTGTTTTTTTTTAGTATATGTGTATAGGCTATTGCATAATAGCTCAGAATAAAGTCTTATTTTTGTATATTGTGTGTGTGGGGGTGTGTGTTTGGGGTTGGGCATGTGGGGGTGTGTGCAGGGGTTGGTGTGCACCTGTATGTGGGGGGGCTACCTGCTTGCTCTTTCCCAGGAGCTGGGCTGGGGGGTAGGGGGAGGGAAGGAGAGGGGGACAGGGGAGCATGCTGCAGAGCTTGCCTAGGTGCTGTGGTGCAGGTGCTGCCCCCCAAGCCCTGCCTGTGACTGCCCCCACAGTGCCCTACCCGGGGCCAAGCCCTGCCTGCTCCTGCTCAGGGCAGCCCACACTGTGCTCCTGCTTGCACCCACCCTGTGCTAGCCAGACAACACCACCCCAGGCCTGGACCTAGCCAGCATGCATAGCTTCCCAGTGGGGCTGCTGCTGCAGCTGGCCAAGTACTGCTCGGCTCCCCCTGCCTACAAAAGCTCCTCCCAGGAAGGTAGATGGGGAGAAAGTTATTAACAATCAACCCTAAAACTGCTAACTTTGGGATTTGTAAAGTGCAGGGGAAAGGAAAGAAGTGCAAAGTGCCTTTTAGCACGCTGACTTCAGAAAAGTGTATGTGGAGTTTTACTTCTCTTTTCCCTCTGCTGGTATCAGGTGGTATGCCTTAGGCTTGCCAGAAGTGTCTGCACCACAAATGGCATATTCTTCACAGTGTGAAGCAGGGCTGGGGACTTCATGGCACACTAGATCTGGTGCTCAGTTTCTGCAGCATCTCTATCTGCCTTCTCAGTAGAAACATAATGTCTCTTACATGCACATACTTATTTAACTTTTTCTTCTGCTGCTCTCTGTGTTTTCCATCCATTCCTGCCCCCAGAGTGCCTGGTGGTTTTGGAGCCTTTTAGCACTCCCATTCCTGTGTCTTCTCTGAAACACCTCTTCCACCTTCCCCAGGACGGCCACTGCTGAAGATGCTCTGTTGAAGGTCACCTTACTTAGGTGTGCTGATAAGACAATGAATTTGTGAGAGCTACTGCATAAAAAGGAAGCTGGTCACTGTGTACTGGTGCAAAGATTCAAGGAGATGCATATTAACTTCTGAAGATCCGCATGTGGCTCTGGAGCTGCAGTTGGCCACCCCTGCTCTAGTGCTTTCTGAATGGTCTTGAGAAGAATGGGGGAATGGGGTGGGTATGAGAAGCTTTGGGAATTTTTCTGGGCAGACCCAGCACCAATTCAGGATGCCCTAATGTAGGATGTGGGAGCCTCTAAATGGTAGGTACATTTAGTTTTTATCTCTTCAGCTGAAAAATTCTCTATCTGCCTTGGGATGGCCAACCAGGCCAAAATAATGCACAAACCACTTTCTGTAATTCCCTCCTTATGTTTCCCCTTGGGTCTTAATTACTCAACTATATCTCTCCATTTGTTGTGGTCTCTGACACAGTGGTTGTCCAATTCTACTTCTCCTAAACCTCTATACCCAGAGGTTCACTTCCCCCTGTGTCCCTTATGAGAGGGATTGGGCCCATTATCTCTGCCTTGGGATCGGACTAACTGCACCTTGGTCACTGTCTTTCACGTGGAGGTGCAGCTGACTGCCGTTTATTTCTGAGGGGGTGGGAGGAAACAATCTTCCCAGGTGGAGAAGGACCAAGGCACAAGGAAATTCAGGGAAGAAAAGAAACAAAAATAAGCAATCAACGGAAAGCAGCAAGCAGGTGCCAAGACCATGTTGTAAAAGAGTAATACCAATGTGGCCAACTTTTGTGTGCTATAAAGCAAGGCACTGAAGGGGAGAGGAAGGCGAGGCTATGAATCACTCTCAAACAGCAGCCATCCTGGGCGTCTCTTCCACAACAAGATTTTGCTTTACTTCTGATTTACCAAGCTCTGTTGCTCCTAGTGGTAGTTTCATGCCACCTACCCATGAATCCATGTTTTACAACCAGGTCCCCAGTCTTGTACCATGCTGAAGTGTCCCTTATGGAAGGTAAGAGGTGAGACTTGGCTGTCATCAGCAGAGAGAAGAGTCAAGATGATCCATGTAGGGTCTCCAAGCCCAGTTATGGACAGAACAGTGAGGAAGAAGCCGATGTCACTACACCATAAAGGGGCTGATGTCATTGGCACCAAGCTTTCATTGCCAGGTTTTAGTGGACTTGAAGGAATAGGTTGGACAAAGTTTTGGATGGTTTGGAGAGGGATGATCCTGCTCCGGGAAGGGGATTGGAGCAGGTGATGTATGGAGGTCCCTTCCAGACCTGCTTTCCTATGACTCTAAGGGAAGAAGTTTGAACTGTTTTGTAGGTCATCTACAGCTTTTGTGATATACATGCTGACTTTGAAGAAGGACATGGTAGTGTGGTATTTGAACCTCTCTTGGTCTGTAACCGCTGGCTCATGTGTCCTTGAAGGTTTCCTCATCCCAGGGACAGGCTTCTGCCTCTAAGGGGAAAACAGGTCTAACCTTACAATTAGCATGGCTCAATAAGCTCCAGCACTGGATTCTATTACTCCTGGGCGCAGCATTTACACGTGCACCTGGGACCGCAGCATGTTGAGCTGGGGTGCACCAGCCCCAGCTGGCAGGGTGTCCAGGGGATCAGCGTGCTGCAGAGGGGCTGGCTGGGGCACAAGGATGCTTCACTGCAGGGCTAGCCAGCAGGCATCCCCCCC
>JAGPOW010003316.1:191527507-191541828 GCA_030014935.1 Caiman crocodilus | reverse complement strand
CCCCCCCGCACACACACTGTAGCACCCTTGTGCCCTAGCCAGCCCTGGTCACCATCTACATGTGCAATGTGTTGTACTAAATAACTCTGTGGTAATTGTGTTGGGTATTACTAGCCTACAGTAGAGTTCATTAGTTTACTCTGGCGCACATATATAGGCAGTGACGCTTTACTGCGGACCTAATTAGTCAACTTTGCAGTATAGTGCACATGAGTGTAACCTCCTGCCATTTCAGGTGTCTTTCTTAAAGACCCCATTACCTAGAACGGTGCTATTTCATAAAGTCCTTTGCTTTTATTTGCAAATGGGTCATATTCCTAGCCCTCCCAGTACAACCTGAATACATTATCTCTCCAAAGGCACAGAAACTAGATGGGACATCAAAAGAATTAAAAAAATACATATTTTCAAAAAACTTCCAGATCATGTCAATTTTATGATGATTTTAGGAGAGCCCGATCATAATTTCTGAGGTTTGGGGGGCAGGAGCAATGCTGTAGCCACTTCCCTGGTGCTATATGCATAGGCATGCTCCTTTTATAATCCTCCTGTAATAATTTAAAGCCCGTCTATTCTCTCAGAGGGCCTGTAGAGTTTCAGTGAAGAGACGGGCAGGGGGCAGGGAGAATCTGAAAAAACAAGGGCCGCCATCTGAAAATATAGGATCGAGACATAAAGGAGAGTTCACGCTGAACTGTTTCACACAAAGGGCAATAAACATATGGAACAGGTTAGCAAGTGAGGCGACTGAAGCCCAGACTATAAATAAGTTCAAGAGGCCCATAGACTAGTTTCTGGAAAAAATGGAGTGGATCAAGGGCTGTTGTGATGGTGGTGGCGGGCGGGGGTAGGGGGGTGAGGCGGGGAAGAAAACCCGAGGAGGTGAGCATAAGATCCAGCAAAATGTAGGAGCCAGCACATAAGAGCCAGATGGCCTCTTCCTGGTCCAAATGTGCTTTGTGTTCTCATAGTCCTGCTAAATTCATCTGACAGTCTCTGGGAAACAATGGCTTTGACCCCATGCCTCTGAAGCAGAAGTGCCCCTAGTCATTTTGGTAGAGAAGCAAATGACAGTGGGGGAGGGAGTTGGCCCCTCAGGTTTGAAGGGAGGGCATGCTCTGCCTTTCTCGTGTCTTAGCTGTAAAAGTGCACATGCATGTGTGTAATCCTGACTGACCGAGCAGCAGATTCCTGGTCACAGGAGAATATCTCTGCAATAACCACACGGAGGTCAGTGGCCATTCTAGTAAACGACTGGTGTAAATGAGATTAGACTCAGTCCCGAAAGCAATGTTTCTTTTCAAGCGGGGTTTCCAGAGATGCACGGTCAGTGGGTGTAGGGGGGGAAGAAGGAGTGAGGAGAGGCAGGTAGCTTTCGTACAGAGCTGAAGGTTTTTTGCCGTGTCTTGACAGACCAGATAATGAACTACTACAATGTGATTTAAAGCTCAGCAGGAAGGCTCCCAGGTTTCTCAGTAGGCTTTGGATCAGACCCCAGGAAAGCTTGCTTTCATTGCATGGAAGATTGATCTAAGAATAATATATCTCAGCCATAAAAACTCCAGCCACAAACGAAACGAGGAACAGGAACCTGAGCCTTGCAAAGAAAGACGTCAGCAAGGTGTTCAGGTGGGGGAGTGTTTTAGAGCTGAAGGCCCTTGGTGGACATAGTTGTACCACAAGACAAGCTGACTCAGCCATGCTCATCTCAGTTCCTAGGGCAGCCACCATTGTGTGTGTTGCATCAGGAGATGAGGTAGACATGCACAGCTAGTAAAAAATGGGGTTTCCTATGCCAGATACCACTGACCAATGGGTTACAATTATATAGACCAGTGTTATGTTATTTTATATCTTTAACCCTAAAAGCAACACCTTGATGCATTTGCTGAATGCAAATAGATGCCATAGATGTGATCATGCTTCCATGATCTTCTCACAGCAGAAACCTGTAAGTCTCTTGGAACCTAAGAGCCAGTTTAGGGCTTTGCCCACGCTCCTTTAGGAAATAACACCACGGCCACGTCTGCACATTCATTAATGCGCCCTAATTACAGTGCATTAAGTTTAATAACTGTACTTTTAATAATTCATTTAATAGCCAGGTACTAACTTAATGTGCTGTACTCAGCGCTACTGCACATTAGCACAGACAAATGTTTTTTCATAGATGTTAGGGGCTGGAAAGGACTTCTTGAGATCATCAGGTCCAGCCCCTGTGTGCTTGGGCAGGAAAGACTGCTGGGGTCAGATGACCCCAGCAAGGTGGGCATCCAAGATCACTTGCCCACACCCAGACTTGAACTACAAGCCTTTGGGTTTCCTCAAGTGATGCATTAGTGCATTAGTACAGTTTTGCCTGCTGCACTAATGTGCAGTACAATTACCCTACTGCGATGTTAGTGTCTCATATAGATGCACTCCTAATGCAGTGTCAGGCTGTGTCCACACGTGGTATAGAAGTTTTGTTCCCTGCGGACAACTCTCAGCAGCGCACTTTACACTGCCGGTAGTTGTTCCCGGGGTCCTGGGGGCCACCTGGGGCTGCAGGAGCAGCAATTCTGCCGCCTGGAACCCGGCTGGCAGCCGCAGCGTGGCTCCGGGCGGCTTGGCTCTGCTTTTGAGTGGTGTGCGCTGCCTGTGCGGGCGCTGCTCAGTTTTTTTCTCCATGGGTTTTTTTGACCCCTGGATATCCACTCCTCCCTTGCAGTGCGGAGAACAACTGAACATATGGTATGTGGCACCGTAGATGTGTCTGTGGCGCCACATACTGCATGACCATGCTCGTCTGGATGCGGCCTCAGAGTCTAATTATTACAGCAGAGTGAAGCCATCATGAGACGGTTCCTAAGAGTTAATTCATACATCCATTATTAATGTGTGCCTGGAAATTCAATTTACTCTCATTAAAGTGTGATTGATAGTAAAGATAGAGCAGATTACAGTCACACCATACCTGCTCTTTCAGTGCCCTCAGTGTGACTAACTGGGTAGTATTTTCCTAGCAAATTTTATGAGAGGTGCTTTTGTTTTGGAAGCAAAATTGGGGCTCTCTTCTTTAATAATCTGGAAAGCCAATAGTAGGTCTCTTGTCCTGGAAAATATGAGTGGTGTCTCTTCTTCTTGGACCCTACTGGAGAGATGCTACTTTTTTTGAAAAATGAATTCATACATTTCCATCATAAAGGGAAAGGACCTAATGGGCAAGATCTATGATGGGTTGTCATTTTTGGGTTTGCAGCTTGGATTTGTAAGGTCATGAATGACAGCATGCTCCAGTGAAAAGCCAAGGGCTGGAGGAGATACGCAGGTATCCTGATGTCCCAGCATGTCATTGAGGAGTTTTGTACTCTTACTGACACCTTTTTTGTGTTAGACTGAGTTCTGCCTATGGCCATGGAGCATCCTGTGGCACTTCTCAGAATGGTTGTAGTGGTCTGCCTGATACTTTGGCCAGAAACCAGCCTGTGCAGTTGCAGCAAATGAAATCCTGGCTCATGTTTACATGGGAGGTAAGACCTCATTAGACCTTTTCTTCTGTGTGAACAGGAAGCTCTGAACTGGCCTTTTGATTCCAGGAGACATTCAGCTAAGTGTGCAACGTGGCCACTGACAGCCTGGAAGTTGGACAGGCCTGGAATTGACTGTAGGGACATGGATTCAATCTGCGATACCAGGAGTGCTACTTATGGTATGGGATTTCAGGTAGATGAGTTCCCAGACCTCTAGATAGCCTTACTCTGGTCTCTTCCTCCCCACCTCCAAAGCACAGATAAAAACAGTTCCTAGTTTCTAAGGCCCGTTGTGGGGTAGCCACATGCAATGGGATTCAGATACCCAGCACGCACATGAAACAGAGGATGTGGGATAGTTTCATGGAATAGGAGAGAGAAACACCTCCCCCGAAATACTCGTATACAGCTCCAATGGGCTTGGCACTGCTCTGCAGTCAAGGCTTAATATCTGGGAAAAGCGTAAGCCTCAACAGCCTTAGTGGTTTTTCACTAGAGAAATGCTCTCTCTTGTTAAGTATTATGGCAATGAGGAACCATTCATTTATCATCATCATCCTCATCGTCATCAGGACCCATTGTGCTAGATGTCTTAGAATCACAGAATCACAGCAAATGAGGGTTGCAAGGACCTCAGAAGGCCATCTAGTCCCACCCCCTGCTCAGAGCAGGATCATCTCCAGCTAGATCGTCCCAGCCAAGGCTTTGTCTAGCCGGGTCTTAAAAACCACCAAGGATGGAGAGTCCACTACCTCTCTGGGTAACCTGTTGCAGAGCTTTACTACTCTACAAGTCTTCTGCAGAGCACTTATGACCTGAACATTTCTTCTTCTCCCCTTGCAGCCTTCTGTACGTGCCCTCCACAGTTCTTCAATATCAAAATGGCATGTATTTAAGTCCTAGCTCAGGAAAACAGCTTTCTCCTTGCGGGAAGTCTCCCTCCTAGTCTACGTACAGCTCTTCTTACTTCATGCAAAGCTTTTTCACCCACCATCTCGACATTCTTAGCTAGCTGCCCACTGCACTTAAATCTATCATTGCAATGTTATGACCCCTGGACAACTGGTGCCTATGACTAATTCCACACTTGATGGGACTTCTGTGCCAAATATAACATGTGTAGGTCTTTCTTTTCATTTACACTAAGGCTCCTTTTTTAGCAGCAGAGCAGGTTTTCTGTAAATGAGCCCAGGCTTATTGTTGCAACAATTTGTTCTGGGGAAAAATCTAACCATAAGTTAAGTTGAAGAATCCCCGGGATGCTTGTGCATGAAATGGCTGCTGTATTCCTTCCCCAGAAGTAGCTGTATTTGTGTTGTGTGTGTGTATGTGATCCTTGTATCTTCTTATCTTCTTCAAGCTCCTCCTAGGTGAAAAATGAATTTAAATGCAGGTTTTTGTTATGACAAATCTTTATTCCTAGATGGTTGGCATGGAAGAAAATTCCCTATAAATGAGCACCCTGCCTGCTGGTGGCATTGAAAACTCTTAGCTATACTATACAGGTTTTCATTTAATATGCTCCCAGATACCACTGAAATTCTTGACTAGCTAATGAAGATTACATGGCCTTTTTTCTCTGCTGCAAATATCTAAGAATTAAATAGCCCTTTGCTGTTGAGTATTTGAAGGGTGTGAATAGCTTGCTTAACCTGGACTGAGGGAATGGGGATTTATGTCTCCTGCTAGTGGGGAACTATATACATTGTTTTGTGTTTCAGCTGTTGCCTCTGGATTAAAACCTGGTCATTTAGGTCAAGAAGCAATGACTCATGCTTTTAGATCCCCATATTCAAGGTTGTTCTCTTGATGGACCGCCTGTCACTCACCCAGGGATGCTGTTGCAATTGTTGGCCTGCAAGGGATGAGAGTCACTGTGGACCTTACAGGCTCAGTGGTGCTATGGCAGCTAGCACCATATCCAAAAAAGGACCTCGGGGTCATAATGGACCGGAAAATAAATATGAGCCACCAGTGTGATGCTCCAGTTAGCAGACCAAACAAAACGCTGGCACGCATCAACCGATGCATCTCAAGCAAAACTAAGGAAGTTATTCCCCTGCTTTACTCGGCATTGGTGAAGCTGCAGCTGGAGAACTGCGTCCAGTTCTGGGCACCGCACTTCAAGAAAGACGTGAAAAAGCCTGAGAGAGTCTGGAGAAGAGCCACTCGGATGATTAGAGGCCTGAAGAGCAAGCCATATGAAGAAAGGCTGACTGATATGGGACTGTTCAGCCTAGAAAAGAAAAGACTTTGGGGAGATTTGGTGGCAGCTCACAAATGTATCAGGGGTGAGCATCAGGGGCTAGGCCAACAACTATTCACCGAAGTGCCCTAGGGGAAAACCAGGAGCAATGGTTATAAACTCCTAGAAGAAGGTTTCAGACTGGATAGAAGGAAAAACTTCACGGTTTGTGTGACCAGACTCTGGAACAGACTCCCAGCAGGGATGGTACAGGCACCTACCCTGGAGATCTTCAAAAGGTGACTGGATCCACACCTTGCTGGGGTGATCTGCCCCCACCAGTCTTTCCTGCCCAGAGCAGGGGGACTGGACCTGATGATCTCACAAGGTCCCTTCCAGCCCTGAGCGTCTGTGAATCTGTGATGCTGGGAATGAACTTCTTTAAAAGGATGTGGCACAGTGCAGACCTCTCCCCATCTTCAGTGGCTAGACAATGTGCAGGAGATCCATGGGAGATCTCCTGCAGCAAACAGGAGATAAAGTATGTTGGGAGCTGCAGGGGGATGCTGACTTTAAGCAACAGGACTGAATGAGCAGGAAAAATGAACGTTTAGGTTGAACATTAGGAAGAACATCCTGGTAGTGACTGTGTAATAGCCTGGAGCGTGCATCAGCGAAGATGCAGTAGAGTAGAACCTGTACAGGTTGGGAAACAGTGTCCAATCCAGTTCAAAATCCTATGGTGAAAACCCAGCTGTGACTGCAGTTTGTAGGCACCGGGCACATAAAATAGTCACATGCTGTATTACTCATCTGGGACTGGGTTTTGAAGTCCAGGGCAGAAGTTGCATTGATTTCATGTTCCAGACCTAGGGGCTTTATCAGACGAGCACCTGAAGTGGTTTGAGTTCAGCTGTGCACGGACAGGTTCTGTGACGTGCAAGCTGTCTTTGTCCATCTGTCCTGCACTTCGGGGCTGGCTTCCCGGAGCAGGCAACTCTCATCCAGCTGCTGCTTCTTGAGCTGGGCCCTCTCCCTGCTCCCACATAGGTCCTTCTTGGGTGCTTGCTTCCTCGGGTGGCTGTCTTCACCCTGTTTCTTAATGTGGTCTGGACTGTGGTAGTGTAGGATCCTTGCTTTGCGATCTCCTCTCTCTTTGGCTGATGATTCACGGTTGGCTTTCTCATACCTGCCTAAGGCTCCTGCGTCTGCCCTGGGTGCGTTCCTAGCACAAATGGCCAGGGCACAAGGCTGTGCCATAGCCAACTATTGGGAAGTGCCTACCCCTCTCTCTCACTCATAAGATATCCGTGGTGATTAAGACAGTCTTAAGAAGAAACCAGCCTTTTTCTACCGAGGTAAGCCCTCAATGACAGCCGGGCTTTAGCAGGCTCTTCATCTGAGGGTGCTCAAGTCTTCTGCAAAAGTTCTTCCAGCCCTCTGCAAGGAGCCATGCTTTCTGGTTGGCACTAGGAAGAGAAGTCCTTTTCCCCCCGGCAAGGTTTTTGCTTTAGTGAATGCAGATGTGGGAAACACCATTGCAAATCATGCTTAAAATTCGAGCTGACAGGGAAGTGCCGAAACTTCTTTGAAGGTGGCGGAGAGCTGAGCAAAACATTGATGTAAGCCCTTGCAGCCTGTCCCCAGAGTCAGAAAAGGCTGCTGGAGTCCCAGTATACTTTAGCCTGTTGGGTTTTCTCACCTGTTCCCTCTTGATCCCATTCATGCTTTGGTTACTGCTCTTAGATCTCCCTGGTAATAGGGTCCATATGTTTGTTATACTTCAAATGAAAATGATACCAAAGTTCACATGACATACTGATATTTTCTCTTTTTTCCCCCCAGTGTGCAGAGGTTAGGAGCCATTTCAGCCCCTTTCATAATTTCCAAAAAACTGCAATTAGATCACTACTTCTAGACTGCCTCTTGAAGGGAAAATAAACCTTTATTTCCTTTATTTGCCCTAATGCTAATAGCCTGGAATTTTTGAAGCCTGGTGTCATTCTCCAGTACTCTGTCCCTCAAGGGTAATTATAGAGTTTCTGAGACAAGGTCAGTAATCACTTATACAGTTCTCTAGGTGAGACTTAACTGTTCCCTTACATAGTAAAACCTCCCATTCCCTCTGATTTATGTGCTGCTCTTCTTGCAGTGCAACTCAGCATCCCAGTTGCTTTCTTTACTGCAACATTACAGAAGGTTTACTGCCCAAGAAAGTGAGCTTTGTTTGAAACCAGTCAAAATGGCTTGCCCATAGCTTTTTTTTTTGCCTCTTCCATTCCTTGTAATTAAACACGGTGTCGTCTGTGCGTTCAGCTCCTAATGCAGAAGATGTATTCGGTTTCTCCTTTCTAATAGCCACTGCACCAACAGTGGGCATTGAAGGATGCTTGGGCATCTCTATATAAAATAAAGAAAGCTGTGGAGATGATGCAGTCTTTCAGGTTATACGACAAGGATACACCGTAAGGACTGAGGTGAGGTTGGTGTTTTTTATGGACAGCCCACTGGATAAGTCCCACTAATGGCCATTTGTACATGCCACAAAATTGGCCTTTAAAGTCTCGTAGTGCCCTTTTGTACCGCTTTAATGGTGCAGCTGTTTGCATCTGTTGGCAGCGTAATGCGCTTTAAATGACTTCAGGGTGCAGCAAAATAAAACATCTCTGTGGTGGTTTAGTTTGCCGTGGAGGGAAGCACCGGGCCCTGTGCAGGCAGCCTGTGTAAGCAGCCCGGCAGCAGCCTGTGCAGGCAGGCTCCACTGAAGGAAAGAAAAAGCGGCGATCTTGATCTTTTTCTTTTAATTTTTCTTTTTTCTCCCCAGACCTTGCATGCCTGCCTGAGCTGCACAGGGGCCTGGTGCTTCCCTCTGCAGCTGCAGGGCCCCCCCATGGACTGCCCGGGCTGGGAGCCTGCGGGTAGGTGCTGCCCGGAGGACGCTGCCACTACCAAAGAGGGACACACTAGCTCCAACCCTGCAGCTCAGGGACCACTCAGCCTGCTGGCACCTTGCCCTCCCCTCCCTGCTGCTAGAGAGGCAGGTAAGGATCAGGCCTAACCTTTGTGTACACTCCACGGGGGCTTACTTCACCCTAAATTGAAGCGGTGTGTTTTAAATACCCCCTGTTTCAATTTAGGAAGAATTAAACCGATGTCAACCCCCATGGCACGTACAAACACCCAATGTGATTTAAATCTATCAAAGTCAAGCGAAACACATGCACGCTTTTCTGGTTTGGGCTTGCAAGCTCTGGTGACCACTGACCAATAAGCCAGTCAAAATAACTAAGGAAGGTATTTCATTCAGAGTTGAAGTACTTCTAAAAGCAGTTGTTTACTCTTTCCCCCAGGGCTAGGGACAGAAGTTACACATAAACTGGTTTAAGTGATCAGAAACTGGTTTAAACCTGTAACTGAACAGAAGTTCAGTGCACATAAACCAGATTCAAAATGGCTGAAACTGGTTTAAGATAAACCTGGTTGAATGTAGTATCAGACTTAACTGATTTGGGTCAAAGCAATGTATGAAACTTCTGTCCCAGACCCCTTCCTGGTTCAAGTTAAATCACAGCCCCACAGCATGCTTTGCAGTCTTGAGTTGGGCTGTGCTGTGCAGTCTGCTCCAGAGAGCAGGGCTGGCCCCACTCCTCTGCTCCCTAGCTGGAGCAGTGAGGGCTGGCTTACAAGGGGTAGGGCAGGGAGGGTAAGCTGGGCTGGGGATGCAGCCCAGTCTGCAGGGAGGGGGACTGCCGCCTCCCAGGCAAACCCCAGCTGGGGTCTGGAGCCAGGGAGTGGGGTTAAACTTCCCTTCCTTGCTTAAATTAGTGCTGGCAACATCTGTGGACTGTAGATCTCAGAGGCACCTGGAAACAGGAAGAAGTGATGAGCAACCCTGCAGAGTCCTGCTGCTTTGATTCTGGACTGCAAATCTCAGAGACCTCAGGGGCAGCAGGAACAGGAAGTGCTGTAGCACCCCCTCTTCCCCAGCTTCTAGCCTGAGCTACTGCAGGCATGTGGCTGCATTTCCTGAATCAAATGTAAATGTCTAATCACTTCTGTTTCAATTTAATCTGTGAAGTTTAGACTAACCTGCAAAGACTGAATTGATTCAGTCTCAGGCTTTTTGACTGACCGTACCTAGCCCTGAAGTACATTTGTTACAACCAAGGATTGATTTTTTTTTTCTTGTGGATATCACATTGTGTTTAGGTCTATCCAGAAGGCCTTAACCTTCCCTTCCTTACATCAGTATTGTGATTTGGCCCCAAAGGATATAGGTGAGGAAGAAGCTACCTCACTTTGTTAAAAGCATATCTGGAGATGTGATTGAAAAGACTACTTCTACCTTCACTCTAGACAGGCAGACATTTATCTAATCACATGCCAGCTCCTGTGGCACTTCGACAAACACGTTAGAGAAGGATGTATTCTTCGCTTCCTGAAAGGAATAACCGAGGAATGGAGGAACACACAGTTAAGCAAAGAAGCAGGAGCTACTGTGATGCCAAAGTGATGTAACTCTATTATTTATCGCTCTTATATACTTAACTGGACAAAAAGTTAAACTTTTGGGACAAACTGGTTTGAGGCTTAATAAAAAGAAGATACTCTCTTGCATGATGCTACAGAAGTACTCTTAGCCAAAAGTTGCCAAGTTGAAGTGATCAAGAATAATTCATCTTCAGCATAGGTGGCAGAAGGCTGAGGCTAATGGGGCTTAGCCCCCACAAATGCAAGCAGCCCAGATGTGGGCTCTGGGTGACTGCAGCAGGGCAGGGGAATGGGCGCCTACAGAGACGGGCAGCCAGCAGGTGACTGGGAGCTCCGCCTAGCCCGGCTGTGTGTGGAGCAGTGCCCAGCAGGTAAATGTGTGGATGGGAAGGGGCGGGAGGGGGGACAGATCAAGGCCCCCATGGGGGGTGTTGAATAGGGCCCCTGGGTGGGTCGTGGGATGCTTGGAGCCCAGGCAGCTTCTCCAGGGGTGTAGGGGGCTCTCGCTCCCGGGGCAGGCACAGGGGGCATATGCCCCCCGGATCTGTGTGTGGGGCGGAGGCAGCTGCCACTGTGGGCCGGGCTCTGCACCCCGCTGCCAGTGCTCAGCCCCCCCAAATATTTTCTTCCTCCACCTATGATCTTCAGTGCAGAAAACGTGGCTACGGTGTAGCAGAAAGCAAAAATATCAACAATCTCTCCCCATCCTCCACTGGACGCTAATGCTAATTACGTGGCCCCGAGTAAGAGAATTCAGCAACATCTTCACCACTGAGATTGCTACTCGTTTTCGTCAGATATGGGCATCAGATAGCAGTCAGCCGCAGTCTGAAGCACTCAGCGGGATAAAATGTAAGGAAAACTCCTGGACCTTCATAATCGCTTGCCTGTGAAGCTTCCGAAAAAGTCAGAATTCAAATCCCTCCCCCCTACAGCCTCCTCATAGGCATGTTGTTAAATATGTTCTGGTGTCTTCAGGAGAGATGTCACCCGCTATCTTCTAAGATCTTTTGCATTTGACGTCCATTACATGAAAGTTACTGTATTCACTTTTATTCTTGCAGAAATATCAGAACTGTAGGACGTGTATACCTGGGTTCCAGGAGTGTGTGGGGGGGCGTTTAATTAGAGCACCCTCATGTATCCGTGTGTCCCTGTGCTGAAAAATCGCAGCAGGGATGCTTTAACTAAAGCGCGGCAGACGAGCTTTAGTTAAAGTGCCCCACCACCATTTTTCAGCACGGGGACACTGGTATACGAGAGACTCTGGAGTCTGCTGGAGCACGGCAATGACCATGCGCTGATGTGCTGTAATTATATAAAGACCCCTTTTTCCTCCGGTCGAGTTGGAAACTTGGTGAAGTGTAGTAGGATCATTGCCAATCTGTGTGCTACTTGGGTATTGCTGTCATGGACTCCAATCCAACGTACTTTGCAGCTAGATAATTAACGTGTGGCTTTCTGACCAATTTTCATGGTGAAGACAGGAGTCCAGAGATCAAGACTTCTTCAGGATATAATGATTTCTCTTGCATGTGAAAATCAGATATCCTTGATTCAGGGGAGAGAAGCGATCAACGGTACAAGATGGATTTTTCTCCTCTAGCGTTGGGCACAAATTATATACCAGACTGTATAGAGGGGGAGTAACATATCCTAAAGAGCCTGTCATTAGGATTGATGGATTGTTCATATTTAGTAGCACTTGTAGGGGGTGGGAAAGGGGGTTTTGTCTGAGTTGGTTTAAAATGGATCATTTTCTCCTTTTGTCTCTGTAGTGTCTAGTAGCATCTCATCTGCACTGCTTCCATATAAATTGGGATTAAGTCAGAATTGCTTTTCCCCTTTCTTTTCCCTGTATCTGTTGTCCAAATAGCAGAGCAGATGGCAAGCGGGATAATGAGGGATCCTGCCACATCACCCTCTTCATTCCTGTGTCAGACTCATACAGGATCAGATACTTATCTGAACCTTCACACAAACTGGTGCTCTAACTTGCTGATGTCTCTAGAGACAGAAGTCCTTTATACCTGTGCTTGAGCTCCCAACCTATCCTCATATAAGTAGTTTTGTGATTTTCAGTGAGGTCCTTTGTCAGCATGTATTACTTTTGTGAGCAATGATAGCAGACTCTGGCCTGCTCCCGTTCTGTGTTTGGAAGAAGCATGTTAATAAAAAAGATGTGCCAACTCGAGCAAAACACAGCTCTTAAATTTCAATTACACCAATAGGCAAATAGCAAAGGAGGTGGGAAGATGCAGGAGGCACTGTCACTGTGCAGCCAAAGCAGAATCACCAAAATAAATATAAGCTTCAGGATTACCCATTTGTCAAGCATGATTTCCCTGAAGAGTCAGCTCCTCTTTCACTTGTACAAACAGATATTTCTGAAGTTTGTATGAGAGGGAACAAAACACATGCTTCCTCAAGTGAGCTCTGAAGAGATCCATTTCTCCAAAGGTCCTTGTGAGCCTTCTGGGTCCCTTTCTGAGCGCCAGGTGCTTTTACACTTGCAGAGAATTTCTGTAGCAACATGGAGTTGTTTTTAGCAGCTCCCCTTGGACATTGGAGGTCTCTTCCCACCTTGGATGTTTTACCCTACACCCCTGAGGAAGGATGCTCTGCTTGATGTAGGGAGAGTGGAAGGGGGTCTGCCTTGCTTCAGCGTATGTAGGGCTTTCCCTTTCCTGCTACTGCAGATTTTGGGCAGGGCACTGTATTACGATTGGAGAGGGAAAACTGGGGCCTGATAATTGCTGAACTAGTAGTGTAGTAGTGGTGCCAAACACTTGGCAGTATAAAAGTTTCTGTGTTATAGCTTGCTTTGTCCCCCCTGCCCCTTCATGTTGGCACAACCCATCTTTCTGGCTGTAGAGGCAATGGCCACTTTGTGTTCGGAGGCAACCTGGCTGCAAAGTAATGACCTGGACCTGCATGTGTGCAGAGCTCATGTCTACAGCAACACACCCCCCTTGGCTTATTTTTTTTTTTTTTTTTTGCTCACTCACTACATTTTCTTCTGACTTCATACATGAAGTTGCTCTTTGTATGGAGGGCAGGGATGCAATCGATAATATAAGAACAGTTTCCACCTTGATATAGAAGTTTTTGTCCTTGTAACACATCAGCTGTGAGTAAGGTGGTGGTGATGCTGTCTGGCTGCTGTCTCCAAAACAGAATAGGGTATCTCTTACTATCAATTAAAGAAGCTGGAATACCCTGTTAATATGAGTGCTAATGGGCTATGAGCTGGGATGCTAATCCTGCTTCCCTTGAATATGTCAGATTCATAACATAAAATAGGATTGCCTGCGGGTATGGATTGGTGTATGCTTGTCCCTACAGTGGAAACTGAGAATGCCTCCTGTTCACTATGAAACAGCTACTGGGAAAAGCTTACTGTCAAATTAGAAACTGCTTCTTTGCCCAAATTTCACCTGGGACATGCAAACATTTAGCTATCTAAATTTAGTGTCTAGCAGTAGTGTGACTACCTTTATAGGAGGCATACTGGGCCATTCAGGAACTGGACTTTCTTATTAATCTCAAATAATGTTACTTGTTCTGTAATCCATGAATGATAGCATCAATTTTAATTTACAGGAAAAATGACCTGCCTCATAGTAATTCATCTGGAAGACCGTATGAAAGGATTCTGATGTCTCACTTAGCTGTGTCTTCTCAGTAGGTGGGCATTAGTCACAAAATTCATCTGGGTCTCCTTGCTGCTCATGTTGTCACAAGGATGAGTTTGAAGATGTTGAAGATATGCATCATTTGGGGCTGCTGATTGTCTTAGGGATCAATAGCTGTCAGTGGGTTATAGATAATCTTTGTCTTATTCTGTTTTGTGCATAGGAGGTACGTCTAGCTATTCAGCCCTTGCAATAAATAAATGAGCGTGGAGTTATTTGTTTGGCTCTGCATTGACATCCAGCTGAGCTGGAGATCATGTCAGTTTACTTGTTTCTTAGAAGTGTTGCACAAAAGTGGGACACAAGTGACAGGCCCAGAGCAAGGGGTGGCCTGCAGCATTAACCGGATATTTCTCCTGACATGGCTTGCACCAGAACAGCATTGAAAGAGCAAAGAACTCACTTCAGCTGTATTGCACCAGCCCAGTCTCATCACCT